>JAJJWW010011803.1:0-230264 GCA_023531295.1 Papaver armeniacum | reverse complement strand
GATCTAATTATCCACAAAAGACGATTGGGATGAGGAGGAACATCCAAGACTAATAAACTATGAAGATGTATTATCAAGAGAATCTAGATCAAAGCAAGATGCAAACTTGAGGGGTGGAAGATGTCAAGATCTGGTTCTCGACATGGTTTTCTTCAAAACCATGAAAAAGTTTCAAACATAAAACCAATCCAAATAATTATCATTGGTTCCTATTTGACAAAGTTACTTAGAGAATGATACCGAGGATCCTCACGGATATGATGGGTGTGACCGCAGTAGTAAGTAGCCCGTAATGAGTGTACCTTGCTCATTACTAAGGCCCTCCGTCTAAAATGTGGTCGGGCCACATCCATCGAGTATGTGGCCCATCTTTATATTTTGATGTACGTATTTAATTTAAAAACCCGCCCCTATAAAAGATTTACATTTTGAGGAAAAAAAAAAAAAAGTTAAACAGTTGTGTAATAAAATCGTTTTGGGACTTTATTTTCTACTTTACAATATGTATTAACATAGAAGTATGTGACCCGACCATATCGTAGCAGCATCGGTACTAACTTAGGTTTAACTATTAAAGACGGGCTTCTCCTTTGATTTTTGTGTCGACATATTGAGCATAACTTCACAACCCTACGTTGTCGCCCACTCGCCCTTGCCAATGTTGCCATAGCTGACTTCATACCCTACGCCATCCTACAGAACCTTCGGCGACCATGTACTTCTGCGTAGGTTGGTAACATTTCCGACATAAGAAGATTACAGAGAGCGAAAGAGAAAAAGAGATTCTCTCCTTTTCCTTGCTGTCAGGCTTAACATCCAAGCTAACCAGGAAAGGAGAGAGGTGTCTTTGATGAGAGAATCATCATCCCTCTCTCACTCATTATAAATACACTCTACACCCTATTCCTTAAACCTCCATTACGAAAACAAAATCAATTTTCTCAATTGCAAACAGTATATACTTTGTATCAATTCTTTGATTATTATCTATATATTTATCGATGGCATCAGAAACAGGGAAAAAAAGGGTTGTTGTTGTTGGTGGTGGAATTGCTGGTGCCCTGGCTGCTAAATCTCTTCAATCTGATGCTGATGTTGTTCTCATCGATCCGTAAGCATCTAATTTTATATCTGCAAAATTTTGTTGATTTTGTTCCATTTTTATGCATTTGTAATGAATTGTAGATATAATTTTAGGAGGAAAAATGAAAACTCTAATTTGAAAATGATCCCAAATACTGTACAAACCAAGATGATTTCAGTAGCCCCATATCTGGGAATTTGACTTTGGAAACTCCTTAGGTTATTATCACTAACCAATTGGTAATGTTCCTTTTGTTAGGTTTAGTTGTTAATTTCGACATAGCCTTTTGCTTTTCATATTATAATTATGTCTTTATTTTTGGGTACTTTTGATTGGAAATATAGTAAGGAGTATTTTGAAATTACATGGGCGAGCATGAGAGCAAAAGTTGAGCCTCAGTTGCCGAGAGAATGGTGGTGAAGCACAAGGATTACTTTACAAATGGGCGCCTTGCCATGTCTTCGGCTGTTGGTGTCACGGAGACATGTATTAACAGCTGATGGAGAGTCGATACTGTACGACTACCTTGTCATTGCTACTGGCCACCATGATAATTTTCCTAAGACAAAAGTGAGAGGATGGAACAATATCAAGCAGGTATTTACATTTTCTTAACAGATTCTGGTTATATAACTGATCTAAAGAAGAATAAGTCCATGTACATTCTCTTGAATTTTTGTGCATGAAACCATTTTTTTTTAGAAAACTATAAACCATTAGCTTATCTCGATGTTGTTTGCTGCTTCACGGATTTGTCGCCCATGTTTTATTTTACCTGGTAATCCCATTTGTTTTACACCTACTATCTGTTTTGTCTTCTAATGCTTTAAACGAAGGTTGGCATACAACTGCTACTGATTGAAACAAGTTGAATTGGTTGTCAAATCAAGAAACATGAGTTACTGCCTGAGTTGTGTGAAGGGATGATTTTTAAAAATTGAAGTGTCAATCCTTTCTATGACAGACTACAACAAGATAGAGTCTGCAGATTCAATTTTAATCATCGGGGGAGGGCCAAGTGGTGTTGAACTTGCTGGGGAGCTTGCTGTTGATTTTCCTGGGAAGAAAGTGACTTTGGTTCACAGCAGGCTGAGGTTGTTAGATTTTGTTGGAGCAAAGGCTTCTAAGAAGGCTTTAGATTGGTTAACCTCAAGGAAGGTTGAGGTGATTTTGGGTCAGTTAGTTGATTTGAAGTCTCATTCAGATGGAGATAAAACATTCAAAACATCAACTGGGGAAACAATCGTAGCAGATATCCACTTCTTTTGTGTAGGAAGGCCGTTAAGTTCATCATGGATAAAAGACTCCGTACTTAACGAGGCTCTAGATGCTCGAGGAAGGGTGATGGTTGATGAACACTTACGGGTGAAGGGTCACAAAAATGTCTTCGCTATTGGAGATATTACTGACATCCCGGTAAGTCCAATTAAACTTTTACCTGTCAATTATTATCATGTTAAAGTTCCATTAACTTGATCATCATCATCATCTTCTTCTTCTTCGTCAAATTGAACAGGAGATGAAACAAGGGTACCTGGCACAGAAGCATGCTCTATTAGCAGCCAAGAACGTGAAGTTGTTGATGGATGGAGGAAAAGAAAGTAAGTTGGCAAGTTACAAAACTGGTTCAGATATCGCAATTATTTCCTTAGGTAGAAAAGAGGCTGTGGCTCAGTTTCCTTTTACAACTATTGTTGGATGCATTCCTGGATTAATCAAATCCAAGGATCTCTTCATTGGGAAGACAAGGAAGACTATGGGGGTTTGATATCATAAGATATTTTGTGTAAATTATAAAGTTAATTCACGTTTGTCCATTGCTTCTGTATTGTATTGGGTATCTTGAGAAGAACGGTCTTACCATATTTATTTAAAACTTTCAGCCTGGCATGAAGCGGAAGTTCTTTGTTTGTTGTTGCTGTAAGAGTGAGATTTGTATATTATAATCAGTGCATTGGTGAATGCCATTCACTGAATGGTATTTGGTTTTATAGTAGAAACAATCTATGTTGATGGCATTTGGGTTTGATTAACAAAGCTGCTAGAAAAGCATCAAGTCTGGAGAACACAAGTGCTTCTGAGATAAACTCACACAAACACTCAACTTCTATTAGTTTAATAAGTTTTCACTAAAATTGGTGAAAACGTGCAAAGGTGAAGGCACCTATGTGAGTGTGACCTCTCGAAATCAAACATGTAAAAACTTAAAGATTTGAAATAGTTTTCCTAGATTATGATCTGTCTTGATTTGCAAGGTTAATGTGATACTATCTCATTCTGGAGTGGAAGGTGACGACACTTCTCCAGGAGGCAGAGTTGCACTCATGTAAAATCTTAAGTTTTGACATTGTCAATTCAATTGTGCTCATCAAAATGTCCATCCCAATACTAATACTAATATAAAGAAAAGTATTTTGGTGGCGCCTATGAAGAATTTTTCTCTTAAAAACTTAGCTCAAACTTAAATTATCTACGACATGAAATTAAATTTTTATTTTAAGATTTTTTCATTAGGTCCAATTACGAATAAACAGAACTTGGGTTTCTTTAAAATCAGGATCTTGATCAACTGCATAAACAAGCAACGGTTTACCATCAATTACCAAAGAGCCTAATCTTGAATTCTGGCTTAATCTTGGCGGGCGACAGTCTGGTCAGCTGTCAGCAATATAGTGCCATAGTTTGAAGCGAGGAGGAATAGCCCATAAATTGGTCCACGCGGATTGGACCAAATTTAATAATTTGGATCAAAAAAGGTTTGACTTATATCGCATTTGTCTCTTTCAATCTAGAAAAAGAACTTCTTTTTGCAGTATTTGATTCGATATTAAAATGTTTCTAGAAGAAGTCAAGATTCAAGATAGAGTTCGTCATTACAGTTGAAGAAAGAGATGCACACGGCAGTAATAAAATAAAATAGAAAATTAAAGACTAAAACTGAAAGTGGAGAGTAACAAAGAAACTCCATGTTTTCTTTCTAGAAGGCGAAGAATATAGAATAGTTTGAAAATTGAATGATTCTGCTTGGTTGTGAAGCAAACTTTGGAAAATGAAGAATGAGATAATTTGTTATCTTTTTCTAATTCCACATATATATATATATTATCCCTTTGTACTTCCATGGCATAAAAAGTGCAAGAAGCGGAAGAAAAAAAAAACAACATATTCATCTTCTTTTCAGGTCTTATATTTTTCTAGCTCTGTAAAAGTGTTGATTTTCCTGTGCATTGCGAGCTGACCGAGTGAGTGATCATTAGTTCTTTTTAATCTATGGCTTCTAAAGTTGAGAAGAAAAGTAAAGTTGTTGTGGTTGGAGGTGGAATTGCTGGGGCCCTTCTTGCTAAATCTCTTCAGTTCCATGCTGATGTTGTTCTTATCGATCCGTAAGTTCCTTCTTCTTCTTCTTCCATTTTATGTCAACTGTGCAAATTCTTCGAAATTTCGTATAATAACTTGATATTGAATTGTATTTGGGCACCTTTGCTGATACCAAATTCGCTGGTTATAGTTATTTTTTATCACATAGGGCAGTTATGCTTAAAATTTTCTTTTCCAATTGGGCATCGGAACAGGAAGGAGTATTTTGAGATCACATATGCAAATCTGAGAGCAAAGGTGGAACCTTCGTTTGCTGAGAGGTCTGTGGTCAAACACAGCGATTACTTCACTAAAGGGCGTATTGTCGTAGCTTATGCATCTGGAGTAACTGAGACAGAAGTATTAACCTCAAATGGGGAGTGCATTCCGTATGATTATCTCGTCATTGCTACTGGCAATGATGATTCTTATCCCAAAAGTAGGAGTAAAAGGCTCGAACAATATCAAGAAGGTATGTTTAAACTCTGCAGAGTGTGCACATCTAGCTTTGTTTACCGAACCTGAATCTAACAGCGCATAACCTTGTGTAACTCTGATTAACTTGTATGCTACAGATTTCGCGAATATAAAGTCTGCGGATTCTGTTTTGGTCATTGGAGGAGGGTCTACAGGTGTTGAACTTGCTGGAGAGATTGCAGTTGACTTCCCAGAGAAGAAAGTGACTCTGGTTCACAAAAATACGAGATTGTTGGATTTCATGGGACAGAAAGCTTCTAGCAAGACCCTTGATTGGTTGGTTTCAAAGAATGTCAAGGTCATTTTGGGTCAGACGGTCGACTTAAAATCTCATCAGGATGGAGATAAAGTATATAAGACATCAGGAGGAGAAACTATCATAGCAGATTGCCACTTCTTTTGTGCAGGAATACCATTGGGTACGAAATGGCTCAAAGAGTCCATTTTGAGAGACGCTTTAACTGACGGAGGAAGAGTAATGGTCGATCAGCATCTAAGGGTCAAAGGTCGTAAAAATATATTTGCTATTGGAGATATTACTGACATCCCGGTAAGCTTAATTATTAACTGGTTTGTATTTGTGAGAATTCTCTTTTTGTAAACCCACTAGACATTTTCACAATGTTTTTTTTAAGTACATTTTGGCTGTCATGTTGAACAGGAAATCAAACAAGGGTTATTTGCAATGCAGCATGCCAACGTAACAGCAAAGAACTTAAAGTTGTTAATGTACGGAGGAAAAGAGAGCAAGATGGCAACATACAAGGCTGGTCCTGATATGGCAATTGTTTCATTAGGAAGGAAAGATGCCGTGATGCAATCCCCAATGAGTACTATGATCGGACGTATCCCTGGCTTTATGAAATCAAGCGACCAGTTTGTAGGAAAGACAAGAAAGCAAATGGGTATAGATGCCTCATGTTTTGGACTCTAGATTTATTGAGTTGATGGGTGTGTGAGTTTGAGTGTGCTTCTCTGTGTTCTTCACTTCTTATATTCCGAGTTCATCGTATAATCTCTTCAAGGTCTGTTAGTTGTTATGTTATCTTAATAAATGTGTAGTGAGTTACTTATTTACCTTTGCCCTTTGGTGGTGTACCCTGTACCGTATGTTTTAATATAAGAAAGACAGGGCAGCAAATGGGCATAGATGTCTCATGTTTTGAACTCTAAACTAATCTCTAGGCTTTTGAATTTTAATGAGCGTGTGAGCTTCACTTTCATATTCCAATACAGGGGAACCATTTTTTTTTTTGGGACCATCCTTTTTTTAGGGGACCATTCTTTTATTTTGGGTAAGATATTAGAAGTAAATCTAGGTCACCCTTTATCTAGATATTTATTATAATACCTAAATTACCCTCTGATTATTTTTGGGTAATGATTAGTTAGTGTGATTAGTGAAATGATTTTGAATAAAGATTTGAGATTAAACAATCAAATTTTTAAAAAAGAAGTAGAATTATTGAGAGAGTAAAGTTAGAGAAGATGAAGAAGAAAAACATGGAAAATAATTTATTTTTTTGAGTTCACTGAATCTTCATCTCCTTCCTCTCCTAGAGTATATGTCAATCTTCACAATGAACCGGATATGAATTATTTCTTAGATGGTGAATGTATTCTTCCCCAAAGCCAATCTCAAGATGAAAACGATGGATTTTACCAACCACAAGACTATTTGGGTACCCATGTATGCTCTAAACTTAGATAATGTTGGTTGAATTGGTCCAAATTTTCAAAAAAATGTGAATTTGTTAAGTAGATTTGTGCTTGTTCTAAGCTACCTTGTGTGAAGAACATGTAACCGAACTCATCTTAAAGTGTAGTTCGGTTACTTTTTCTAAACACGCAGGTTAACGAACTCTCCAATAATGGAGGTTTTTTGAAGTTCGGTTAACGTACATGTTACCGAACTTTGTAAATAGGATTACGAGTGTTATGTTCGGTTTGGTTTAAATGTAAATCGAACTTTAGAGTCTATAAGTTCGGTTAGTTCGCAACCAATAGCTAGATGAACTTACGTAAAATAAGATTTCACATTAGTGTATAAAGTTCGATTGGTTCGCAAACTTCATACCAACCAACTATCTAACCGAACTTACGTACAATAAAATTTGACTTAGTATACGTAAAGTTCGGTTAGTTGTTAACTTGCTTTACAAACCGAACGCTGAGTTCGGTTAATTGATAACTCAACATAGTGGGCAAAATAGCACAGTTCGGTTACATTGGATTTTTTTTTTTTTTTTGTAATATGGGTAGAGTTCTAATTTGACAAGCTTCAAATTTTTTTTATAACCAACCAACAGAGTTGTAAAAGTTCTAAGTTAAATGAAAACTCAACATAGTGGGCAAAATAACACAGTTCGGTTACATTGGATTTTTTTTTTTTTTTTTGTAATATGGGTAGAGTTCGGTTACAAAATAGTTTTCAAAATTTTTGCGAACAAACCGAACTCGCAGTTCGGTAACCTAATTTTAAATCCTATGGAACCGAACTGTTCTTCGTGAAACTAGGGTTTTTGTGAAACGCGTTCTAACCGAACATGGCACTGTAACTTCCATATGAACCATATTTTGATGATTTCTATTCAATTAAACGAATCAAAATCAAATTAAAAGTATGGGTTTGTTGGAAAATACATACGAATCGGCCCCATGGCAGAATCAGGCTTCTTATTGCATCTATTATACTGGATTATGGCTTCACTTGGTTGTTCCACTTCTTTATGAATCTCAAAATCACTTGGCTGATTTGCTAGATGTCCTAATGGAGGACCTGTTCCTGGGAGTCGGTTGGTTTTCTTTCGACGAACCATTCTTATACTCGATTGATTAATCATATCGACGATGAAAATTTTATGAAGAGAAAAAGAGGAGAACTGATTTTTTTGTGCGGCTAGGTTTAGATTCTTTTGTTTTTGTTTTAGATTAAGTTAGGGTTAATTCAGGGGTAATTATTAGATTATGTTCGGTTATTAGATTAGGGTTAATTTTAATTAGGGTAACGGCCAAATTAGTAATCTCATGATTTTAGGACATCCCTTAACATTGTAGGGTAGGTGGCCTAATAAGACCATGGTCCCCCCAAAAAAACCATGGTCCCTAAAAAACGGTTCATACAGGGACGGACTCAATTTTTCTTGGGTAGGGCTGATTACTGAGCTTCACTTTTCATATTCCAATACAGAGACGGACTCAAAGAACTTTTCTTGGGCAATTTTTTCCGGACAAATCACATGACTAGGGAACCGCCTGCAAAACAAAAAATACACAAAATTGGTCAATTAGCCCTAAAACAACAATTTCTGTGTGAAAAAGACATGTAAAATTTGATACTGTTTAAATGGACGGGAATTAAAAAGATACTTTTCAAATAACCATTTTGGTAATCTGCCCAGAATTTTACAAATTAATATTTCACAATGGGCTAAAATATCCTAGCATTTTTTGGGGCGACCCCGAAAGAATTAGGAGCGACACATAAGACAAAAAGGGTCACCCAAACGTAAAATGAAGTTATCCCTTATCTCCCATTTTTTTAATGGCCAAACTACCCTTCATAATCGGTAGTTAAGTTCGCAGTCTTCTCTGTTATGGTAGAACTGCATAATGTGAAGAAAACTTATAAAAATTAGGGTAACTGTGTCAACAGTTTGTTGGATTTGTTAAGAGAGTGGCTTCCGAAACCTAACAAGTTGCCCAAAAACTATGATGTTATGAGTTCAATGCTTAAGGATCTGGGGATGAAAGCAAAGGCTATTCATCCTTGTGAGAATCATTGTATTATGTATTACGAGGATAATGAGGATTTAATAGAGTTTCCGGTATGCAAAACTCCGAGGTTTAAGTTGAAATCTACCAAATATAGTCCTGTGGTGAAATGAACCTTGCAAAGTGCCGAGATACTTTCATGCAGACGAAAAACTAAAGAAAATGTATTCTCTACCTTGGATATCAGACGCAATGTTGTGGCACGATCGAGCGCAAGTTTCATCTGAATATATACGTCATCCAATCGATTCATCTCAGTGGGCATAAATGAAAATGAAGTTTCCGTTGTTTGCCGCGGAAGGAAGAAATTCTTGGCTTGGAATATCAACAGATGGGTTTAATCCCCATGGTGTACAGACTTTGAGTTGGAGTTGTTGGCCTGTGATCCTTGTGGTTTATAATCTTCTGCCTTCTATGTGTATGAAGTTTGGATTCCAAATGATGACTATGTTGATACCTGGGCGTAAGTCACAGGGTCAAGACATTGATGTTTTTTTTTTGCGGCCGATGGTCAACACGCTAAAAAAACTTTGGCATCCAGGGGTACAAGCTTCTGATTCTTTGAAAAGAGAGTATTTTACGCTGAAAGCAAATCTGATTTTTGGGATTCATGACTTTCCTACTCAAGGTGTTTTAAGTGGATGTACCACTCATGTCTACTGTGTGTGTGTGTGTGTGCTACGCAGACGAAACTCGAAGTACTCATCTAGGTTGCGACAGCAAGATTGTGTACTCTAACTATCATATATTCCTTAAGTCAAGGCACTCATTTAGGTATGGGACTCTTTTGGGATTAGAGACACATGAGCATAAAAGTACACCGTTGAGACTAACAGGAGCGCAGTCGCTTGAGAAGTTGGTCGATGTTCATTACGAACCTGGTAAGTTAGTGGTCTGCAAGATAGGTAAACGAATGAGATATCAGTCTGATGAAGAGGAAGGTGATTATGAGCTTGTCACATGTGATTTCTTCAAGAAATGTATTCTTCGGGAACTTGAGTCGTATTGTGCCTTGACTATACGGCATTGTGTCGACATGATGCACACGGAAAAGAACGTCACGGAACACATTATCTACACTATCTTTGATAAGGATAATAAGGTTATTGTTGCATGGAATCATCGTGACAAATTGAAGGAGAATAAACTAAATTGTGGAGAGTGGAAAAACAAGAAAACAAAGAAAGGAGTAGAGATGGTTCCGGTGTTTATTTTGAGCAAATAAGAGAAAACTGATTTTTGTTAGATTCTTAAAGATCTGAAAGTTCCCACATGCTTTTCATCGAATATAAGTAACAATGTAAATATGGAGCAATTGAATTTGAGCATCTTGAAGTCACATGACTACCATGTGATTATGGGGCACTTATTACCTGTTCTGCTTCAACATGCCTTTCTAGGAGAGAAAGACTTGCGTACTGCGCTTCAACAAGTGAGTTTGTAGTTTAGAATTTTGCGCTCAAAGGTGGTTAGAAGAGAGTATCTGAACCAGGCTAAGTGGATGATTGCATAGGCCATGTGTGTGCTCGAAAAGTATTTCCCGGCTGGATTTTTTGATATAAGCGTGCACAACATGGTTCATTTGGCTGATGAGGCCTTAGTTTGTGGACCTATTAGGTATCGATGGATGTACCCATTCGAAAGGTGAATTGCTATTTTACCATTTTGTCCTTTATTTTTATTCATTTTTTTGTTTTTGTACTGAAATTTACACGTACATACTGAATCATGGCAATGAATCAGTGCAAAAACATCCCAAATAACAGCAGATACATTGAAGGGTCAATTATGAAGTTGACTGAAATGGATGACTGTGTTATATTTGCCATGGAGCACATGAAAAATGCTGATCGAGGAGGTCACAAAGCAAATTTGGAGCCCTTCTTAAAGGATAAACATGAATTCAGCGATGTGGGTTCTATGCTTGATGAAAATCCGGTTAAGGTGAGCCCTATTCATTGGATGCAGATACGTTGGTGGGTAATTTTTCGGCATAATCCATAAGGTCTCAATGTTTATTACATGTATTGGTTGGCCGTGTTTTGTTTGTATGTGGACAATGGGTTATTCTATTTAGATTTTAATACTATGTATGATAAATATAGGGATCATTGCGAGAACTGTGAAGTTGATGGGGTTGCAATGGAGGAAGTCTAGATGCAAACCAAGTTCCTTAGTTGGCTGTATGAAAAGGTTTGCATTGACGCTCTTGTTTGTTAGCTTAATAATGGTGTAGCATGTTGATGTGTTGATTTTCTTTTCGCTTTCATAGCTTAGATCAGAAGACAAAATGGATACAGATTTGTGGCGTTACGTTAGAGGTCCGGTGTCTCAGAAAGAGTACAAAATATATATACCGTGTGAATGGATTTAGTTTTTGTTCCCAAGCAAACCAGGAAAAGGCTAAGACCCAGGACAATGGTGTCACCGTGGTTGCATCGACCACTTTTAGGAGCTCGAAAAGGGACAAAAGACATGTTACTAACCTAACCCGGTGGTATGGGGTGATCAGACAAATCTTAGAGTTGAACTATGATGCATTTAAAGAAACTGTCTTCTACTATGATTGGGTGAAGGTAGAGAATGGAATAAAGATCTGTCAGGGTTCAGATTTTCCTTTGGTAAATCTTTCAAGATTGAAAAGTCATACCAATATTTCAGACAAGCCCGTGATTCTCGTTGAAGAGGCTGCCCAAGTTTTCTACTCCAGAGACATAAAACATTCAGATTGGTGGTTTGTTATTCATATGCCGAGAGGAATGACTGCAGACGTGGACAAAGCAGAGATACCAGGTCGCGACAGTTTTCAAGATATTTTAGCAGGGGAACCACATCTACGTAAATTGTTGAAGCAAAAGCGTCTCCCTAAAACAAAGAAATGAAAAATCTCCAATATATGTGCGATCAGTAAGTTTATTTTATAACTATATTTTGCTTGTCATATTGTGAATTTTTTTTTTTTTGCTTGTCAAATGCAGATTCCAATTGCAAGATCTGGTCTTAAATATATGCATATTCCAATTGAAAGATACTTTGCATTTGATCAGAATGCTGGTCTTGAATATATGCAGATTCCAATTGCAAGATCTGGAGTTGTCTTTGGACCTGCGAGCTCTATGTTTTTTCAGTTATTTCGTAAAATTTGCCTCATGTTTGACTCTAGATTGTGCAATAAAAATTTGTTGTTTTTTTCACCCCCATTTTTACAAATATTTTCTTACAGATCCCTATATAAGTTACTTTATTGTTTCCAACCCACTTTTTAGCCGCCCATAAATTAGAAGATGTTGTTTCCACCCAACATCTCCTTTTATCACTACCATACAAACACTCCCTTTCCCAACAAAATCACATTCTTTGGGAAAGTAGTTTATGTTTTCTACTCGGAGACAAAAAACCAAAGAGTTATTAGTTGCTCTTCAATAGTTCGTCGCTGAAAACAACAAGAAAATCATCTTTAATTTTAGTTGCATCTCGAATTTTGAGTAAACCATACTCTCCAATCTTCATCTACACAGGTATGGGTTTGTATTCTTTTAAGTGATGTTTTTCTTCATCTTCCTCTGCATGATTGCATAAAAATGGATTCTTTTTTAAATGATTTTTTTTTCTTTGTTGCAAAGAGAATGCAGAGAAGCGTAATAGCACTTAATTTATTATTTTAATTTTTTTTTTGTTACTTTGTTTTGTGGTACACTATCTAGTGTGAACACTTTGTTTGTGTTGGTAGTGTGTGGTTGATTTGAGAATTAAGTGTAATCATGATATGGGTTTTGTTTGAATTACATTATTCTACTATGAAGATGTGTTTGATTTAAGTTTTGTGGTTGTTGTTAACTTTTTCTTATTTCTAGGGCTTGATCTATTTTTGAGTGAAAATGCAGATTGTTTCTGTTGTTGTTTTTAGGATTCGATCTGTTTTTGAATGAAGATGCAAATTGTTGTCTCTTTTGCAATGTATTTGGTTATGTTTAACACCAAAGTAATTGTTTTGCAAATGATACTTTTTATACACTTGTTGTATGGCGTCATCAAGTTATATAATAACCCAATAATTTCCAAACTATTAATAATCAATAAAAACTCAATAAATCATCTAAAATAGTTTGATGATATTTTATCATAGTTTTCCAATCATAAATTCTATGCAATCTACTAACTATAGCAC
Organism: Papaver armeniacum; assembly: GCA_023531295.1. NCBI lineage: Eukaryota > Viridiplantae > Streptophyta > Magnoliopsida > Ranunculales > Papaveraceae > Papaver > Papaver armeniacum. The sequence goes on along the minus strand of JAJJWW010011803.1, from coordinate 217,404 downwards.
CGAAAACCGATCTTTATGCTTTTGAATTTAAATAATTTGGCTCTGCTGGCAAAAATGTCTTGACGGATATACTCACGACCTGATTCTATTATCTCTCGTTTTTTTCAAGTTAAATACCATAAACATACTACTTTTTGGTCTTGCTCTGTGTGTTGGAAAACTATTTTGCAGGGCCGAGATATCCTTCGTGTTTCATTGAGATGGTGCATTGGTGATGGTGGGAAGATTAGTTTTTGGAATGACCCAGGTGTTGAGAATATACCTCTTAATTATATTGTTTCTGATATATCTAAAGTTGATTCATCTATAAAGGTTAAAGATGTTATTGACCGATCTGGCCCTCGCTGAAACTTGTCGCTCTATGTTAATGATCTCCCATTGTCTGTGTTGCGAAAAATTCAAGCTATTGCCATCCTTATCTCAACAGCTGCCCAAGACCATCTAGTTTAGTGATATAGTAAATTTGGTAATGTTAGTGTCAAAGAAGCTTACCGGTAGATTTTGAATACTAAAAGAGAACCTTCCACCTGTTTGTAAAGACTGGAAGGACATATGGAGAATGTAATGCCCCCATAAAATTAGAACTTTTTTTTGGTTGTTAGCATACAATAAGGTTCAAGTCAGTAAGACTCTTTATCGCCTTGGTATTGGGTCTTCATCTAGATGCCTTTTAAATGATAACCATTGAGACCAAAGTTCACTTATTTTTCCAATGCCCATTGGTTCAACCAACTTGGGATACACTTGCATGAAAATTCAAACTTTGATTTCGACTGGAACCTATCACTGCTTCTTGGTTTGTATATATTTGTACTACTAAAATATCATTTAATGGTCTGCAAGGAACGTCTTTGATTCCTTTTATACTTTGGCACATCTAGCTGGCTCGCAATGAGCTAGTATTTCACTATGTTCCTTTAAGAGCCTTTTTGTTTTGGGCAGGGATTATCGAGCCGCTGAGGAATATTCTTGCATTATGCAGTTTAATACTCACACAGATCCACACAAGAGATTTTTGTCTCTTGGACGCCACCTCGCCATCTGCATCTCTTCATGTAGGTGCTGGAATTGGAAGTGTTTTGCGTGATGCTACATGGTGGTTTCTAACCTGCTATGCTACCCAATTTTACAAAATGGTAATGGTGTAGCAGAAATATCAGGCAAGGCTTACTTTTGGCTCTTCAATTGGGATACACTTTTGTATGGGTTGAAAGTGTAATTCAACTATGTAGTGATTTATTTACTCGTACATATAGAGAAGCCAACTGTGTAGCTAAAATTTTGGCTAAAAAAACAGTGAATTGTAATCTTAGTGACGTCTGGATTAATATTCCTTCAGGTTATGTCATAACTGAACTATTTGATGATACATAGATGTGTAAATTGGGCCGGGCCAGCACGTTTATGGCATAGCAAAGCACGACACAACACGAGCACATCACGTGAGCTTAATGTGTTGTGTTGTGCCAGAAAAATAGGCACATCAGCACAGCACAACACGTGGCACAGCACAGCACAACACACGAAAAAAGCACGCCAAATCATGCATAAAATATAACGCAATACATCACAATTCATACATATTTCACAAAAAAAAACTTTATTTTAGGCATTTTTTGACATTTTATTTTCGTTATGCTGATTAATTCTATAATAATACATATACTAACTAAAATATCGGAAAAAATATTTACTTTGGAAAACATAAAACAAGTTGGCTAGCACAACACAACACAGCACGACACAACACTATTATTTTTCTAGTACAACACAGCACAGCGCGCCATTTAGCACGGCACAACACAGCACGTCTGAGTCTCTGGCCCATCCCAGCAGTAACACACTAAGCACGTGACTTAGTGGTATGGGCTGTGCCGGGCTGGAAAATTCTAAATCTCTAATGATACACATGGGAGGGCCTACCCCGTATTGTTAGGTCCTAGTTTTTGTTAGTTTTATGGAGATTCTTTATGCGCTCTCATGGCTTTGTGATCTCAATGAAGATTTTAAGTGGAAGTTCAAGTGTGGTGATCAAGATTAAAGACTTTGAGCATATATGAGAAGATCTATTTTTCAAAGAAGAAAAAGCTATTTCAAAATGGTTGGATTATAATCCCAAAACCATTCTTCTAATCTTAGGATTGCTTGATACTCTTGTTGTTAGTTTGTTACTTTTCTTCACAAATTACTCTTTGTTAGTATCTTTTAACAGTATTTTGATCTTTGATCTTGATGTATTTGAAATCTATGTAATTTCTATTGTTAGAGCATAGCTCGGTTGAACCCACCAAGCGTTGGTATGTCAAGTTTGGTTGTCATATTTTAGTGAACCAAAACTCATTTAAGAGTCGCTTGATTTAAATGTACTAGAGTCAACTTCGTATAGGTTAGCTTGAAAGTATTAGGGTGAGACATTACAAGTATTGCGAAGACTTGAAGAAGTGAAGAAGTACGGAGCTACAACCACAACATCATCCTTCCACTTGAGGTTAGTGATATTTGACTTGAACTGTTTCATTTCCTAACGTATCTTTCAAGTCATGCATATTGAAAACATAAAACTGCGAAGCATGAACACTCTAGATAGACATAGTATTAAGGAATACAATATGAAGTTTCTTGTTTAACCATTAAACTTTGTATATGAGACATCGACATAATCGTATTAATGCTATTGTGATTATGTATGGGTATGAGGTGAGGATTTCATCCCAGGAAACAATGTTTTTACATGTGTTTTAAGGAAGTAAGTTCATGATATGTGTTGTGAACCGAAAAGGAAATTGCCAGGCGTAATTGGGGCTGTTCTTCATTGCAAATCTTATGAACGACCAATATGTGTGATTAGTTTAACCACTCATGACTTGTTTGTGATCTTGGTAAAACTATTCACATGAGGCCTGACTTATGTATTGGTATGACTTTTATTAGTGAAACCGATCTTAAGTAATCACCTGGGGTATGATCGGGTTTGTGAGTGTCTGACCAAATTTGGGAAAGGGGAACCGATCCTATGAAGAGGTGCAGTACATCACAAGGGGGAACTGATCCTTGAATGAGGTGCAGCAAGATTTATAGAAGAAAGGGGAACCGATCCTATGAACATGTGCAACAAGTTTTTAGGCAAGGGGGAACCGATCCTATGGACATGTGCAGTGCATACAAGTTAGATACCAAATATATGTGGGGAACCGATCCTAGTACCTAGTCATCCGAATTTTGGTAAGCTAGTGTGACTATGCACAGTACTCACATGGAGGTAGAACCGAAACTTGTTTTGGTAGAACCGTTACACCCATGGTTTGTGATTGAGTGTTACTTGATCAATCATATAGTTCTTGAAAGTCAGATCAACCAATTCTAAACTTGTGTGGAAGTGTGGTAAATCGGTTTCAAGTGAGTAAGTATGAAAAAGTAATTGCAAGAGTAAGATGTCGACACACTTTGAACACGCACATTAATGTGTATTCTTTTATTGTTCAAAGATATTCCTTAACAACTAAGAAGGAAGTAAATCCCAAGATCGAATTTAAATAAGTTAAAAATCTTTTAATTAAGGTTTTTGATTATATATGGAAAATAAGAATTAGTAATGTGCATTTGCTAGTTAAAGATTTTCCAAGGAGATTTCGATCATTATTTTTGGACAGTGCATTCACAGAAATTATGATAACCGAATTTGGGTTAATATGGAAAAACATCTTGAGAATATTTTCGGTTTTGGAAATTCCTTGGTGTCCAAACTTCCTTGTCTATAAATACTTTGAGTTTGCATTTCTAGCAAACTAATCCTTCATGACAGTAAACTTCCTTTGTTGTACTGTTACTGGTGAAGCCGCCTATCGGAGAGGAGAGTAATCTAATTAGGTGAAATCTCTTACGAACGCTCAATTTAAAGTCTTCTTTGGGATTGAGAAGCTCTAGCGCGACCCGTTGGTGGGAAACTAGATATTGTGGTTTATCTTTAGTTTTCGTATTGATTTGATTGACTAACGGTGGTTGAACTTTGATTGCACCTAGTTTGTTTATGCTTGAGAATCTTCTCTTCTGATATAAGATTCACTCAAACTAGTTCAAGGTTTAGACAAGGATCTTTAGACTGTTGTTTGATCTAAAGACGATCTTGTGATAATCCATTGTTAACAGACTCCGTTCTGTGTGTGATTGATCATAAGAGATTCAAGTAGTTGTGTGCAGGTGCTTATTGAAGATCTAAGAAGATTTGAAGACAAAGAAGAGATAGAAGATTTCAGACTTGGTTTTATAATCTTTGGTGTGCACAATACTTGTTTTGGTAAAAGAGGATCCAATTAATAATCGATTTATCCTTGTGGTAGATTGGATTGATTAATTGAGAAGATCGGCATCAACACAATTCTTTGGATTAAGAGTGTTGTTGACTTAATCTTAACGATTACCTTTTGGTGATTAAACATAAGATAGATCTTGGAACCTGGCAAAGGAGTTTATGTTAAGATAAATAGGAGAGCCTTTGTGCAACTCATATCACTTGGTTGAAGAGAGTTGATACCAAACAGATTTGTTGTTCCTTTACTGTTTGGAATACGAACCAAAGGAATTGGTCCAAGTACGTGACTTGTTTACAGGTTGGAGGCGTGGGAATACAGACGGAACTAGGTGAACTATAGGTTTAGTTGCTTGGTCTCAACTATACGAAGTTGGTTTATTTTGTATAGCGGCTTAATCTCGAGAGTATTCACTTGGACTAGGTCCCGGGTTTTTCTCGCATTTGCGGTTTCCTCGTTAACAAAATCTTGCTGTGTCATTTACTTTATATTTCCGCATTATAATTGTTTTATTATAATTAACGTAAATTGCACAAACGTTAATTCCTATTTACTTGATACGTGAATCATATTGTGTTTGGTTAAGTCCGAACCTTTGTATCAAGTAAACATACTTCGTTGTTGTATTGTCTCGATCTTGTATCCATAGACGGTCACACGAAGTGTGAACCGATTAGTTGCATTGTCTCGACTCAGTCCATAGACAATCACTTTCGGAGAAAGGACTTATAGGAAGGAAAAGTTTTAGCTTGAGGTATATTGGGGTACCCTCGCCTTTTCAATTGGTATCAGAGCATGAAAATACGAAAAGATCTAACAATCTGTGTTTGATGCGATCCAACCTATAAGATATGAGTCAAAGTAGAGTTAAGCGAGAGCGAAAACTAAAGAAAGACTCATTTAACGTATCGCAAGACGTTGCAAGTTTTGATTTTGAGAAATGCTTAAAATGAGCTTCTTCATCAAGTTCTACTTGCTCTTCTGAGAATAAGTCTGAATGTTCTCTAGACGAGACTAAGTTAAGCCCTGTATTGGAAATCAACGATTCATACTCTGAAAAATGTCTTTTTGATAACGAGAATTTTTTGAGTTATATGCTTGAGATTTCTGATGAAAGAGCAAGTGTAAAAACATCTGAACTAAAAGAATTGAGCAAACAATTTCTTTCTGGTTCTAATGAACTTCTTTCAGCACTTGCAAGAGAACGAGATTTAGTCTTAAAGTTTCAAAATCTCGATGAAGAGCATAATTTGCTGAAAGAAGAATACTCACAACAATTGCTTATTTACAAAAAGGTAATTGAAGAAAATCAGGATGATTTTAAAGCAATTAAAATTGAATATGAAAGGATGTATCAAAATCACAAGAAGTTTAGGGAAGATACTTCTCAACAAATACGTGGTCTTGGAGAAAACTTGTTAAATCTAATGCAAGGATTAACTCTCAACAAAAGAGTTTTGAAGAGAAAGAAGGTGTATATCTTTCACGAGAAAAACACCTTAAGGCTGATCTAGCCGGTGCTCTTGATAAAATCAAGACGTTGGAAGAAGAAAATTTGGAACTGAAAAAATCCAATGAAAGCTCAAACAAGTTAACCTCAATGTTAGAAGCAAGTAGAAATCATCGTGATACACGAGGATTGGGCTATAAGGGAATATATGCTTCAAATATTAACAAAGAGGTAAAATTTGTTAAAGCTACTAATTCTTCTCAACCAGAGGCTTCCACTGTTGACAAAAGTGATACTATTTCTTGTAAAGAAGTAAAGCCAGCCAAGCCTAAGAATTGTGTTCAACCAGCAGCAATCAAAGAGACCACTTCTGCTAATAAAGGAACAACGTTGAACAAGGATAAGAAGAAGAAAACTCGTCGAGCTCCAATGCAAGAGGATCCACAAAAAGGTAACACTAAAACTAATACTTCGTATATTTATACTAAGCATTGTTATTATTGTGGTAATAAAGGACACTTGCAATGGGGATGCAAAATTCGTAAGATGCAAGATGCACTTTCTACTGTATCAAACAAATTGGCTAAGTTTTCTCCTTATAAGAACTTAGATCGTTATTGTCCTAAGTTTAGGCAAAAGAATTATTATAATGATAGTTCAAATCTTGCATATCACTCGACAAGGTCATCTCATAAAATACCCAATTATATAAAGAGAGATGACGTTTTAAATGCAAAGACAAGATCTGATGTTCCAAATTGGAGAAAGGATATTTCGCAAAGTATTCAAAAGGACAATGATCCTAATGGTATAAAGGAGAAAGTTGCTCCTGCGAAACCCAACTCTAAATGGGTCCCTAAGTCCTCCATAGCCAAGAAGGGACCAAAAGTTAGTCACAAGAATGACTCTCAGCTATTAATTGTTGGTGACAATAATTACAAGAGTCTTTTTGAAAGGCTAAAGAAAGACATTATGTCTAAAATCTCTTGTACTAGTAAAGGTTGTGATAATGACACTCTTCATCACAAGTCAAAGAAGAAAAACAAGAGATGGAACAAGAGAAAACAAACCAAGCAAGAGGTCAAGAATGATTTTGTCTTAGTCACTCGTGACGAACAAGACAAGACTGAACTTAACACAACCTAGTTGTGTTAGAATGTGCACGCTCACCTTGGTTCTCAATTTTGAAAGGTGAGGAAGCACATGAAACTGAGCACATGATCTCTCGATTATTATATGACTAATTAACATCTTTAGGAGATTTCTTTTTTTCAATACTCATACTTTCTCTATCTATATTTGGGTTTTGAAAGAAACGGTAATTTTGAGTGTATGATGTTGATATCTACTGATCATATATGTGTATCTCTTGTTTTTATGGTTAAAATGAGCCAAAAATCACTGAATTCGGACATCGTATGCAAAAGTTATGTCGAAAACAGTTTAGTGTTATGATATGTCACAAGTAACTCTTGGGAACCGATCCTAGTACCCTGTCATGGTGAGGGAACCGATCCTAGTACCATGTCATGGTGAGGGAACCGATCCTAGTGAGAGGTCCCCTTACGAAGAAGTGTAAAACCGTTTTGCCAATAACTTCTTCGTCTGAACTCGGAATGACCTCATTCTTTTTGCGTTGTTTTGATAATTAAATTTCCTACAAGTTTGAGGTAATTGTAATACTTGATTTTATGTTGAAAATTTATGGTGTATTGCAAAGTGATTTATGAGATGTTTGATTTCGGTTTTACTACCTTAATATTCGATCTCATATGTTGTGAACCCTTATGGTTTGGGTGACTTTTTGATTTAGCAGGATTAAGTTCTAGCCCATGTTGGTAGGCTTTATCAAAGGATCATGAGGGGTTCCTGTGGAAACAATATGTTAAAAAGTCACAATATGTTGAATCGGTTTTGGTTTAGCATAAAAGCATATGTGTTTCGGCGGTTTTCAACTTTTGCTTGCAATTGTTAAAACCGATTTTCAACCTTTCTCTGGTAAAGGTTGGTTGTTGTTATTCTTTTGTTTTTGGCATAAGGATGACAACATAATGGTATTTCGATATCAATTATCCCTGGAAGAAGAAGATGCGATCATATTGGAGAAGTTGGATGCGAAATTGAGGTAACAATCTTGTTAGTTCATTGTTTTCCTGTTTTAAGAAAAGCCTATTTTTATTTGATATATATATTGCTTTTGCTTAAACGAAATTGTCGGTACAATTGATGTGTTTATTTCATTATGTATGTATGGATGTTTGTGTGATTCAATTGGTTCCGGTTAAGCAAAACTATTGTTATCTTGCTTTGTTGTGTGATATCAATCGTTTAGGCTTACGAAAGTTTGGTGCAATTGCGGTGCTTTAATGTTTATGTTATTTCAATTGCTTCTAGTTAAGTAAAACAATTGTTATTTTGCTTTATTGTATGGTATCAATTGTTTAGGCTTACAAAATTTCGGTGCAATAGTGGAACTTTAATGATATATGTTGTTTCAATTGCTTCCGGTTGAGGTGAATAATTATGAAAGTTGATTTATTGGTTTGTATGAATTATTTATGGCTTAACAAATGAATATATTGACGGGATGAGTTGTTTAGTCCAATTCAATTCCGGATAAGCTAAACTAAGTTAATTCTGATCTTAGTTAGACTTATCAAAGTGGAGGTTTAGGTTATTCAAGTCTAGCCGAATGCCTAAACAAGGAAATGCTAGTTAACTAACCTAGTATTTGGCTTGTTTGAAATCTAAAGGTCTAAGTTATGTGGATAATTAGAACCTGATGAGAAAAATGGAGTTTATCTTTGTTTTGGTCTTATCGATTGAAGCGGTTGTATTTATACAATCAGTTTAGCAAAGGAACTAAGTTGCTTAATTGACTTTTGGTTTGCTAAACTAGTTCGGAAAATTGCTTCGGGCAATTATTTCCATGATAACATATCAAAACATAATTACTTTGTAGTTTCGGTTTTGATATTGGTTATCAAAAATGGTATGTAAAACCCTCGTGCTTGACTCAACAGGTTGCAAGTCTATTTTGAGATTTGTAAGATCCTTTTCGTGTTGTCCTTTATTTTTTCGTTTCTTTGTCATTTTTGGGACAAAAAGGGGGAGAAATATATGGAGTAAACAAGTGATGTTGGTATCAATTTTATGTTGATTGGTGTCACTAGCGAAGAGGACAATGGTGCTTGAAACGTTTATCTAACGAATGAGGAAAAGCACAGACTAAGGGGGAGTAACATATCATATGATTGGGATAACAAAGACGTGCGGATTGAAAATCTACATATCTCACCTTTAGGGGGGGTATGAGCTTTGTTATTATAATGTCAACAACGGCATTTTAAGGATTGAATTAATGCAGGTTATGTGTTGTTGAATTCGGGAATCAAGCGTATGTGTAATGAATTATTGTAATTTGTTTATCCATATGATTGTAAGAGTTTTTTCACCAAAATTGACAAAAGGGGAAGATTGTTAGAGCATAGCTCGGTTGAACCCACCAAGCGTTGGTATGTCAAGTTTGGTTGTCATATTTTAGTGAACCAAAACTCATTTAAGAGTCACTTGATTTAAATGTACTAGAGTCAACTTTGTATAGGTTAGCTTGAAAGTATTAGGGTGAGACATTACAAGTATTGCGAAGACTTGAAGAACTGACGAAGTACGGAGCTACAACCACAACATCATCCTTCCACTTGAGGTTAGTGATATTTGACTTGAACTGTTTCATTCCCTAACGTATCTTTCAAGTCGTGCATATTGAAAACATAAAACTGCGAAGCATGAACACTCTAGATAGACATAGTATTAAGGAATACAATATGAAGTTTCTTGCTAACCATTAAACTTTGTATATGAGACATCAAAATAATCGTATGAATGCTATTGTGATTATGTATGGGTATGAGGTGAGGATTTCATCCTAGGAAACAATGTTTTTACATGTGTTTTAAGGAAGTAAGTTCATGATATGTGTTGTGAACCGAAAAGGAAATCGCCAGGCGTAATTGGGGCTGTTCTTCATTGCAAATCTTATGAATGACCAATATGTGTGATTAGTAAAACTATTCACATGAGGCCTGACTTATGTATTGGTATGACTTTTATTAGTGAAACCAATCTTAAGTAATCACCTGGGGTATGATCGGGTTTGTGAGTGTTTGACCAAATTTGGGAAAGGGGAACCGATCCTATGAAGAGGTGCAGTACATCACAAGGGGGAGCCGATCCTTGTATGAGGTGCAACAAGGTTTATAGAAGAAAGAGGAACCGATCCTATGAAGAGGTGCAGTACATCACAAGGGGGAACCGATCCTTGTATGAGGTGCAGCAAGGTTTATAGAAGAAAGGGGAACTGATCCTATGAACATGTGCAACACGTTTTTAGGCAAGGGGGAACCGATCCTATGGACATGTGCAGTGCATACAAGTTAGATACCAAATATATGTGGGGAACCGATCCTAGTACCTAGTCATCCGAATTTTGGTAAGCTAGTGTGACTATGCACAGTACTCACATGGAGGTAGAACCGAAACTTGTTTTGGTAGAACCGTTACACCCATGGTTTGTGATTGAGTGTTACTTGATCAATCACATAGTTCTTGAAAGTCAGATGAACCAATTCTAAACTTGTTTGGAAGTGTGGTAAATCGGTTTCAAGTGAGTAAGTATGAAAAAGGAATTACAAGAGTAAGATGTCGACACACTTTCAACACGCGTATTAATGTGTATTCTTTTATTGTTCAAAGATATTCCTTAACAACTAAGAAGGAAGTAAATCCCAAGATCGAATTTAAATAAGTTAAGAATCTTTTAATTAAAGTTTTTAATTATATATGGAAAATAAGAATTAGTAATGTGCATTTGCTAGTTAAAGATTTTCCAAGGAGATTTCGATCATTATTTTTGGAAAATGCATTCACAGGAATTATGAAAATCGAATTTGGGTTAATATGGAAAAATATCTTGAGAATATTTTTTGTTTTGGAAATTCCTTGGTGTCCAAACTTCCTTGTCTATAAATACTTGGAGTTTGCATTTCTAGCAAACTAATCCTTCGTGACAGTAAACTTCCTCTGTTGTATTGTTACTGGTGAAGCCGCCTATCGGAGAGGAGAGTAATCTAATTAGGTGAAATCTCTTACGGCCGCTTAATTGAAAGTCTTCTTTGGTATTGAGAAGCTCTAGTGCGACCTTTTGGTGGGAATCTAGATATTGCGGTTTATCTTTAGTTTTCGTATTGATTTGATTGACTAACGGTGGTTGAACTTTGATTGCACCTAGTTTGTTTATGCTTGAGAATCTTCTCTTCTGATATAAGATTCACTCAAACTAGTTCAAGGTTTCGACAAGGATCTTTAGACTATTGTTAGATCTAAAGACGATCTTGTGATAATCCATTGTTAACAGACTCCGTTCTTTGTGTGATTAATCACAAGAGATTCAAGTAGTTGTGTGCAGGTGTTTATTGAAGATCTAAGAAGATTTGAAGACAAAGAAGAGATAGAAGATTTCAGACTTGGTTTTATAATCTTTGGTGTGCACAATACTTGTTTTGGTAAAAGAGGATCCAATTAATAATCGGTTTATCCTTGTGGTAGATTGGATTGATTAATTGAGAAGATCGGCATCAGCACAGTTCTTTGGATTAAGAGTGTTGTTGGCTTAATCTTAATGATTACCTTTTGGTGATTGAACATAAGATAGATCTTGGAACCTGGCAAAGGAGTTTATGTTAAGATAAACAGAAGCGCCTTTGTGCAACTCATATCACTTGGTTGAAGAGATTTGATACCAAACAGATTTGTTGTTCCTTTACTGTTTGGAATACAAACCAAAGGAATTGGTCCAAGTACGTGACTTGTTTATAGGTTGGAGGCGTGGGAATACAGACGGAACTAGGTGAAGTATAGGTTTAGTTGCTTGGTCTCAACTATACGAAGTTGGTTTATTTTGTATAGCGGCTTAATCCCGGGAGAAATCAATTCTGGACTAGGTCCCGGGGTTTTTCTGCATTTGCGGTTTTCTCGTTAATAAAATCTTGCAGTGTCATTTACTTTATATTTCCGCATTATAATTGTTTTATTATACTTAAAGTAAATTGCACAAACGTTAATTCCTATTTACTTGATACGTGAATCCTATTGTGTTTGGTTAAGTCCGAACCTTTGTATCAAGTAAACATAGTTCGTTGTTGTATTGTCTCGATCTTGTATCCATAGACGATCACACGAAGTGTGAACCGATTAGTTGCATTGTCTCGACTCAGTCCATAGACAATCACTTTCGGAGAAAGGACTTATAGGAAGGAAAAGTTTTAGCTTGAGGTATATTGGGGTACCCTCGCCTTTTCATCTATTTTATCATTTTAAGAGATTAAAAAAAATAAAATAGTACTCCAAAAGATAAACCTCCCGGAGGATTATTATTTTGTTGTTAGTTTGTTACTTTTCTTCACAAATTACTCTTTGTTAGTATCTTTTAACAGTATTTTGATATTTGATCTTGATGTATTTGAAATCTATGTAATTTATATTTTATCATTTTAAGAGATTAAAAAAAAAAAAAAAAAAGTACTCCAAAAGATAACCTGGCGAGATTGGGGTATACCCAGATTAATTGGGGTATACCCAATTTTAAAGGGACTCTTTTTATGAGTTTTAGGGGGAGTCCTAATGGGTAAGTTACAAAACTACCCTCACCCTTTAAAAACCTATTACCCTAAATCAGTTTTAATCTTTTCATTTTATTTTCTTCTTCTCTTCTTCTTCTTCTCCTCCACAACCATACCGGCTCCATCACCCCCACCACCATCAAAACTCGTCGATTAATTCATTGACATCGTCGATTCGAAAACTCCGATTAATCTTCAACAATGGATCCACCACGGCGTAAGGGAACTCGTATGAAAGACGCCAATCGAAACCCAATCAATACAACCCTGGAATTGCAAAACTAGTTCAACATAAAGTGAAGAAAAAAACGGTTGCTGAAGAAGAAATTGAACCCGCTCAAAACGAAGAAATTGTGCGATTAAGAAAGTAAGGGCCTACTTAAACTCACTCAAGTACTTCAATTTCATGTTTGCATGTCAAATTAGGTCAGAAAAATCGATTCTTTGATTTTCAGTTATTTCCGTCGGCAAGGTTTTTAGTTATCGACCATGCCGGGTTTTCATAGTTAGGGTTTGGCCGGCAAGATATTAGGTTGAAGATCTTGTCGGCTGTTAAATACCTGTAACTGTTACTTGCAGGGCCGGTGGGTTATTCAACCTCAGACCTTGCCGACGATAGTTTTGTTTTTTGGTCGGGATGGTTATAAAAATTTTCCTTGCCGGTTGTATTTCAAGATTTGTGTCTCCTGATGCTTTGAATTTTAAAACCGGTATGGTATTTGGAAAAAACCATGTCGGCTATTTGTTAGCCAACAATGTATGGGTAAAGGAACTTGCTGACTGGTTTTCTGAAAAATCCAGTTAAGTACTGTGTTCATATTTGTTATACGCCGGCAGGTTATGTGAATCACACCATGCCGGTTTATGTTTAGCCGACATGTATTTAGATATCTAATCTTCCGACCATTTATCCTCCGGATTTGTTATATATGTCGAACCTGCCGACCTTTTTTTTTTTCTTAATCGTTCTTGTTCAGGTTGCAAAAGGCAAAGAAGAAAGCTATGAAAGCTCTTAGTCCTCCTTCAAGACCACCTCGTGTTGGTGATAAACTCTTGACTTCAACACATCGAGGGGCATATGTTGTGTCGGGAACGCTCAAGATACTACCGAATGATGATTATGAACCACCATCGGAACCCGGTGATTCGAGATGAGACTCCCGGATGAAGACCAATCAATTCCATCCGGTAGAAGAGGTGATGATGATGATGTTGATGAAAGAACTCCATTTTCTTGGAGAAGGGAACAATGATGATGATGATGGTGATCAAGACATGCCTAATGTTGGAGGAGTTAATGATGATGATGATGATGGTAATGGAGATAAAGGTAAGGGTAGAGATGATGAAATTGTTGAAGAGGCAATGGAAGAAGAAGAAGAAGAAGAATGAGGAGATGGAGATGGAGAACAAACTCAATGTTCTAATTTTCCCACATCCTCCCTCTCAATGGTTACAAAAAAGATGATAACCCAAGGGGACCCCAAAAGATGGTGGCAATGTTCTTTTTGGATACAAGGACTCATCAACTGGAAAAAATCCATCGGAAAGAAGAAGAAGGGTGATCACTCCTATCGAAATATCCCGTCGAATTCAAAAATTCCATATCGATTCCCATCGGATGCCTCCCTCTCAAAAAACTTCCATGGTTACAATTTTTGTTAATCGATAATTTCCGAAAAAGATGATAAATGGCTAAAGAGTAAACCTAAAGGGGGACCCACTAACAAAAGATGGTGGCAATGTTCTTTTTGGATACAAGGACTCATGGGCATGTACGATCCATAATACTATCGATCCAAATAATCATCAATCCATCTTTTTGTTTTTTATTTAAGTGTGTAACTATCTTAAATTTGCATCAAGTGTTTGTATTTCTTTTCATTTTTATTTTTTTTGGTATTTAGGGTCACAAGAATGCCGTACGTCTCATGAGGCGCCAAGCTTCATGTTCAGTGACTAAGACTTGGTATCTTGAGGATGAATGTGAGGAGGTGAAAGTGATTGTCAAGAACTCCGGGTTGTGGCCTGCGGTGGAGAGTTAGAATATTGAGCATGATAGAGTTACCATGCATCTACATTCTCGCATTACGTGAGAGGTTCTACGGAGATATCGATACAATGTTATTCCCATTCGGTGAGATGGCCATAACTCCCGATGATGCTCATCAAATTCTAGGTCTCGAGGTTGAGGGAAAAGCAGATCGGTGAGGGCTTCGATAATAAGTTTTCTTTCGCGGATATTTACAAATCGTGCTTAGAAATTGTTCGGTTGGAATCGAGTTGCGGCGTGAGTCTATGCTTGTGATGAAGGATGGTCGTCTAACCAAGAAGTTTAATCAAGAAGTTGAGGGACACATTATGTGACACCAAGAAAATCTTTGATGAGGAAGGAAGGGTGAACCCGGTGCGAATCAATGCTACTGCGTCAAAAGAGTTATTTGCTATACGTCTTGGGAAGATGTATCTTCCCGACGATTCGGAAGCTTGCTCGACGCCGATTATTTGCAACTATTGGATCCCTTAGATAAGATGCGTGAGTATTCTTGGGGTATGCTGCGGTGGTCGCCTTCTTGAAAAATGAGTTGACAAAGGCTTCAAGGGCACTCACTTCGCAAGTTAACGGAAACATATGTCTCTTCCAGGTAATTCTATTGTCTAAATCATTTATATTTGCCAAATTCTCGTAAGATAAGATTCTTACTAATTTTTTTTTTTTTTTGCATAGGTTTGGATATATGAGCACTTCCCTTCTTTGGTGAAAGCCAACTCCTACGTCAAAGTGGATGCGAATGTTGCTGTTGATAAGCCAAGAGCGCAAAGGTACAGTTTTAAGGGTACTCAGGATAAGGAAATGCCGCAAAATCTTATCAAAATTCGAATGGCCATCGACAAATTGACTGCGGAGGAGGTGATATTTGATCCGTATCGGGATGCTAGAAATCAAGGTTTAATCCAAAGGAGAGATGAAGTTGCATTATACTATGGACCCTTGTTGTTGTGCACCGAAGGATATTCAATGTACGATCCACATCGGGTAATGCGACAATTGGGTTACGTGCAAGAAGAACCTCATTTCGATAAGCCGTTCTTTACTGTGAACCGGGATGACTGCACCACCTCCCAAAAAACTATTAACGTCTCTTACGATCCAGCGCCAACTCAAGAACATTGGGACGATAGACAGGGTCGTAACATCGATGTGAGTCTTTTGGACGAGGTGACCACCGGTCATGAAGCTAGTGAGAGATACATGTCGTGGTACTTGGGTTGGGCTCGTCCTTCTGTGATTAGGGAGATGACTGTTGAAGAATTGGCTCGTAAGAGGAAGATGGCATCGAAAGACCCAGCAACAAGTCTTAAGTTCTTTGTAAGTATTTTAGAGTTGTTCTTATTATTTTAAGATCACATTATCGAATCATTCTATTAATTGTTTGTTGTTTAATTGAAAATAGAAGGAGCATTTGAAGACCTTTGCGAAGGTGTTGTGCTGCGCGAGAGAAAGAGGAGAGCCTTTGTCGATTGAAGAGCAAGGCAAGCACATTGACTTTGTTAACAATCTTGACAATGAGGATGCTCATGAAATGTTCAAGCAAGCTGAGGCTGAAGTAAAGCGGGAAGAAAAAGCCAGGAGGGAAGCACAGGCCAAGATGAATGCTGACAAAAACAGGGCTCGTAGTGGTCGTGGTGGTGAAGGTAGTAGTAGTGGTGGTATTCCTAAACGGGTCCGTGTTCGTGGTCGTGGTCGTGGTGGTGAATGAATGCATTTCTAGTTCATTTCTTTATGTTGTGTTGGACAAATGTTAAGGTTAATGGTTGGAAAAATGTTTTTTTTAAGGATTATGGGACATGTTTTCGTATTTTGGACAACAAGTGTTGGATTTATAGTTGTTGAATGAATGGTTTGTTTAGCTAATTAAAGTTTCAATACTTATCCCGGCATGACAGCATAAAATGCTTGCATACCAGGGTCGACAAGGTAATCAGATCAATACCAAGCCGGCAGATGATATTGATTGGTGTGTTATGTTATAGAACATGTCGGCCATGTGTTGCAGAAAATGCCTTCTCATGATGCCTAAAATCATCATAAGGCAGGCATGGTCATAAATTTGGTTCCTTGCCGACCACATAATAGCCGGCAAGATAGTGAACAAATATCGTTCCGACGGTTTAACAGAAAATTGCATGAACTCTTGATGCCTAAAAGTTATAAGATCGGCATGGTAAGAAAATTTATACCCTGCCGACCATATCATAGCCGGCATGAAAATGTTGAAATACCTTGCCGGTGGATACACAGAAGAAAATGTTTTCCTGATGCCTAAAACTCATAAGGTCGGCATGGTAAGAAACTTCCCACCCTGCCGTCCATACGTAGTCGGCATATTGAGGATAACAAATCTCACCGGCGAATTCAAAATTCAAATTTTTGGCAAGTAAAATTTCATTGATTGACTTGTACTTGGGCACTATAACGGCCAAATTTGGCCACCATCCTATAAATACACTACTTCTCTCTACAAAACAACATACAAATAGTTCCATATACTCTCCAAAGCTCATATCATCATACACTCCATCTAACTCACCCAATAGCTCTTCACAAACAACAATGGCATCATTTGATTCAAATGAAGATTTGTCAATTGTCATGTCCCATGTCTTGTTGGGCACCCATGTTATAAGGGCACCCTGCATGTAGTTAGTAATTAGTTAGGTGTGTGTTTGGCACGTGTGCTCGGACACTGCCGTAGTATGTAATGAGTCTGTATTTTCCCCTTTGAGATTATCGAATAGAATTATTGTATTGTGAGTTTATCCCCTCCCCCTCTTGAGGGTTTATCCCAATCTCTACAGCGTAGATCCTGTAGGATTGAACCCTGATCATCCTATTGTAGTGTAGATCACTACAAGTGGTATCATATTAGGTCTTTCCTTGGCACCAGATTGATGAAATGGATTTCCAGGAGGAATTGGAGACTGTAATGATGGATTTGATTGAATTACAATTCGATTATATGGGGTTTCTACTAGCCAGAAACTCAGCAAATTGGGAAGATAAGCTTCTGCAAATAGAGAGGCTCATTTCAATCAAAGAGATGAAGCAAGACTCAATCAGGAAACTCATTGCATTACAATTACAATTAGACACAAAAGTTGGGGTTATGGAACCAATCAAGAGTAAGGAAGAAGATTCTACAAATTCAAATCAAGTCAGCGACCTAAATTGTAGATCTGATTCTCAATCTTCCACTAACCTGGTTCTCTGTGATGTTGAATCTCAAGGGATCAAATCAGTTTCCATGGGTATTGAAGAGGAATCTTTGGATTTCGAGTTGATTATTCCGTTGTTCTTATTTGAGGAAGACATTGATGATAATTTGGAAGCAACTTCAGATGATTCTAGTTCAGTGGGAGAAATGGGTGACGAGATAGATTTGTTTGATTCTAGTTCAGGGAAGCAACTGCTCATTCCCTTGTTTTTGTTCGATGAAGAGATAGATTTGTCTTACAAGGTGAATTTTCAATCTAAACAAGTTCTCAGTTCTGAGGTTAATTGTGTGAAACTCGAATGCTCGAAGGAACTGGTCAGTAGTTACAACAAACTGATGGGTATAGATTTTTTACCTCTTTTCTTTGATTATAGTCGAACGTTATTTGATCGTGGGAAGAAACTTGAATTCATGAATGATTTTTCTGATTTTGTTGGTGAATTTTGTTTTGATGTTTCTTATGAGATTGTTCTTCATGGGTTGATATTACTTGACAAATTCGTTAGAAATTTGGTCTGCGAGCTAATTACAAGGCTTTGTTATCAAACTGATTTTCAATTTTTGGATTCACTTGTTCTTATGTCTGTCAATGAGGCTTAAATTAGTGGTGATAGGATGTTGTTTGTTCAAATGCCTGAGAGTGTAGCTTGTAATTTCAGACGTGGCAGAGAGGATTTTCTCATGCAACTTAAAAAGTGTCAGATAAGTAACAAGTTACTAATAAATGAATGTCCCTTCATGGTCATGAATTCTGCTCGTTGGATATATGATCATGGCAAAGTGTTCAGTGTTCTTAAAGGGTATATTTCTTTTGCTGACACTTCTATATTTAGTGTTGATACAACTACATCCTGTGAGCTGGTTTTTGGTGGGTCAATTATAATACATACTTTCAACGAGGAACTTGTTTATGAGATGCTTTTACGACATGGGTACCAATTAATATTGTCGTTTAAGAATTTGTTTGTGCTTGTATTGGTCAACAAGGGTATGAATGGTGATGCTTGGAAGCAGTTCAATTATTTGCTCGAGAGGAATCACATGAGTACTATGCTACTTCTGTGGAAGGTATTACTATGCACCTTGTTTTCATTCGATTTAAGGAATACGGCGATTGTTTGTGGGTATGTATGGATTTTCGTTACAATTGTCAGATTACCTGGCTGTAGAACTCCTGGTACTAATGGGGATGAAAATCAACTGTTGTTGCAACTTAGGAGTGGATTTTATGTTAAGAGAGACAGAAGAAGAGAAGCATATTTGTGTTGTTACTGCTCTGAAGTTTTCAATCTATGGTCTAAATGTCTGCAACATACATTTAATACTTCCTATATCCTATATCACGGGGTCTGTAGAGTGCACCTTAGTACTTCTGCTCATCACCTGTTATTGCCATGGGCTACGGATGATGATGGTTTTATTAGGTTTGAATCTTGGGGTGTTGATTTTATCCGATTTCTTCAAGAAGTTTTTAAGCCAGCAACTGAATGGTTTAGCCAAGCAATTGTTACAAGTTATTTTCGATTTTTAAGGATAGGTTTCTTCTTATATAAACCCGGTTACGATCTCGTTGTATGGGAGTCTTGCCATTCGAGAAGAAGAAAAGAAGTTACACCCCAATTGTGCCAAGATTGTTTTCAACTCCTTGTTTCTTTCTCAATTTGAACCTGGTTACGATACTCGACCGTGGAGTTGGTATGGTGCTGTTTGTAAATATCTTTATTTTGAGTATGGTCGGCTATTGTTCGATCCTGGGAAGGATTTCGAATTCTGTAAATGGAGTCTCTGTTTGGTCAAATGTGATTCCACATTTGAGAATATTTATGCCTGCGGGAAATGGTGGGATGAGCATGATATGGAATTGGTTAAATTGCTTGTTTTCAAACTGCATAGTTTGATTGTGCAGAAGAGAAAGGAGAGTGGGTCTGGTAGTGCACAAGAGCCGGTTGATCAAGGGGTGGGTAGATATATCAGTTATCTTGCCCCAAGTGATAATTCTCAGGAAAGTTTTGTTACAGCTAGTTCAAACTCAATCCAGAGGCGTCTGAATGGTGCAGGTGTGAAGGTTCATAGATTATTTCACATGGTTATGAGTAGTGGAACAGTTGGTGCTACTAGAGTTTTTAAGAATACAAATGAACTGTTAGATCATGTGGTGCATAGTAGAAGATGGAGTTTCAGTGGTGATCTAGGTTCTTTAGTATGGCTTCTGAAATGTGGGGTCTTTAGTGGTCTGACAATCATATATGAAGAATCAGTTAAGGTTGTACCTGACAAACAAGAGGGTGATAGTTGTGTGCTTGCAAGGTTAGTGGGACCTCAGTCAGTATTTCGCATTCCACAAATGTTAAAGATGGCAGCACTGTTGAGGTGGAAACTCAAGTTAGTGTCTACAGATTGGTGGAGTGTGGAAAATGATATCCTAGTGTCGCTGCCAAAGGTAGGGAAGAAAGATGCATTCCTCTTTATATCAGCTAACAAAGAAGGGGATGAAACTATTTTAAGGATAATGGGTTATGTGCATGTGCTCATGAAACTAACAGTTGGGATTGAACTTGAAGTGATGAAGTTCCTGGCAAGGGCGTTGTTAATCTTATCCATACACTTGGTCATTATTATACTGTTCAGGGTACCCAGGATATTCATTATGCATCTGAAAGAAAATATGATGCCGATTGAAAAGCTTAAAGCAGTTCATCTAATGGGAGAACAACCATCTGGTATACCCGGTATGAGAAAAACAAAGCTTTTCGTTGCTACAGTAGTTCAAAAACAAATGGAGGGGGTTATATGGTGCTCAGCAACCTGTTCTGTACAAGTTTATGGAGCAAGGAAAAGAGTGGTGGTATTATATGGCTTCGCTTTGAGCTACCTGGAGCACCTGGTTACATGAGAAGCTGAAAAAAAAAAGTTTTAATCAGCAGTGTGGTTTGGTCTTGATGGGTCTCTCTCCAGCACTCAAGCTAACTGTTTATCTCAAATCCATGAGGACAAGGATAATTTAAAGGGGTGGGTATTTGTCATGTCCCATGTCTTGTTGGGCACCCATGTTATAAGGGCACCCTGCATGTAGTTAGTAATTAGTTAGGTGTGTGTTTGGCACGTGTGCTCGGACACTGCCGTAGTATGTAATGAGTCTGTATTTTCCCCTTTGAGATTATCGAATATAATTATTGTATGGTGAGTTTATCCCCTCCCCCTCTTGAGGGTTTATCCCAATCTCTACAGCGTAGATCCTGTAGGATTGAACCCTGATCATCCTATTGTAGTGTAGATCACTACAACAATCACCAAATCATGGTACGCGGAAATCGACTTAGACGGCAATCCTCCGAAAGGGAGGATTCTACAACCTTTGGGCTAGGGTACACAACAAATTTTGCGGCGAGTTTGGGAATCCTAATGCAAGAAGTATTCGACAAGTCCACGCTAGGCACTTAGTAATCGAAAATTTGATACTTGCTTTATAGCGCTCCAACCTCGGATTTTTAACACTCGCCCCTTCACCTTGTCCATTGCACAATTTGTAAGTAATTTTGTGGTTATTTTTTACGCAACCCATGTTGTTTTATCTTCCAATGAAACACCACTAACAAATGTAAGTTTGTTTTTGTGTTTTTGTAGCATGAAGTCGTGAAAGCGCGCTACTTGGAGGAAAAGGGGGAAGCATTCGCGTTCGATGCAAGCATCACTTCTTGACACAAAGAATCCCGGAGGATAACCCGGAGTACTTGGATGCCGTATCGTCTTCGGGGGAGGAAGATTGATGGCTTTAGAAGTTTTTGTATAGGTTTTGTGGGTAGACCTCTATGTAAACCCTCACGAGACTATAACTCGTCCACTAGGGTCGCCTAGGGGTTCAAAGGCTTGATGCACATGCTAAGTGCATTCGTTTTTATGTTTCAATCGATGTAGTAACCAAAATTGCATGAATGAAGTGAATTACATCTTCCCATATTTTGTTTTCTTTTGGTATAAGTACAGTCGGCATGGTTATAAATCCTTAACATGCCTGACTACAGAAAAGCCGTAGTGTAATAAATTATGTGCATGCCGACTATATTATAGCGGCATGTTAGTGAATATTTACATGCCGAATAGTTAGATTGTCGGCCAAAGGTAGTCGGCTTATTATTCATTCAAAACCTTCCTACAAAAACATGGTGGCGTTTTCTTCATCCAAGGACCATGCCAATTTGAAAGTGGTCGGCATTTTATTCAAACGTATACCATTTAGCTAAATATAGCTTTCTTCAAACGTCGACCTTGCCGAATTATAACATTTTCGAAAACCCATTTTTTTATCGAAATCGAACTCATAAGACGGATTAAAGGTTTAACCTCTCAATTTTCATTTTCAAAAGTTTTAATCTAAACTCAATTAATTAAGCTAATCAGATTTTTTAGTGTTAATTAAATAAGGGCATATTAGCCATTTAGAAAATACAAGGTTAAGGGGTGGCTTGGTTTTACTTCATAATGACCAGATTTTGTCTTATTAGGTATACCCCAATCTCGCCGGGAAAGATAAACCGCCCGGAGGATTATTATTTTATTTGTCCAGAAGACTGTTTGGAAAAGGCCCATAGGATTGGAATACCTGAGTTCCAACTTCCAACACAGTGCCCATAGGAAAGAGAGTCTAGTTTGCATCTGCAACAAGTGTGTTCCAACCTTGTTTAATCACACACACTAACCTCTCATTATTGAACCCCAAACTGATCTCACTTGTGAGTTTATAGTGATAAAGGAGTCTAAAAAAGTTGCTACGATTATACTTCCTCTATAGTTTGTGGGAGAAACTTGAATCATGGCGAATGAAATAGAAGGATTGAATTTTGAGCAGAAACATGGAAAAAGTAGAGTTAGGGTTGGTAGAATATGGAGAAAAGAAGATGGAAATCATTTCTTTGTAGAATGGAATGTTGATATAAGTCTTCTTTCCGATTGTTTACCTGCATATGTTCGTGATGATAATTCTGATATCGTTGCTACTGATACTATGAAAAACACTGTAAGTATTTAGCTCAGACAAATTGCAGCTTGAATTTCCTTCTAATTAATTGATCTGATACATTGAGTTAAATCCATTGCATTTAGTTCTAATTTCATGCGTTAATTGATCCATTTTAAAAGATCTATTTTGATTTTTGAATGTCTGTTGAAGATTAATTTTCCAGATTGTCTATGGTTGTAAGGTTTATGAATACAGTTTAGCTAGAGTTAGGGTTGATCTTGATTCTTGTACTATTGAGCTGGCTATATTGGACCTATTTGTGGTCATCCACTGTTTTATTGGACTATGAATCTGTTGCCTTTTCACCTTTTTTAAGATATAATTCACTAAGAGTTTAATATAATTAAACAATGTAAATTAGGTATATGCCAAAGCAAAGGAGTGTTCTGAACTTCTTTCGGTTGAGGAATTTGCAATTGAACTTGGAAAGCACTTCACAACCTTGTATCCACAGGTAATGAGTTTTGAACGAAATGCCTTTCTCTTTTCTTTTTTCTGTTTTATCAAAGTCCGATTAGGATTTCATTTACTAGTTATTTGTTAAAATGAAATTCGTTGTGGTGAATGTTTAAGTATGTACAGATCTGCTTTTTGAAGAGCAGTTATGCTCCCTGGTTATAGATTTGACCGGGATTTGATGAATGCAATATGACTGTTTTTGTCTTAGAAAATGTTGTACAGTATGCTGCATGTATGAAGATCGTTTCCGATGCTTCTCCTGATTCATTTCATTCATGAGCACTAATGTTTTTCTAGTATCCTTTTTGTAAATGTATCCAAATTGTCCTTAATGCGTGTTGCACAGGTTACAACTGCTATAATCAATATAGTCGAAAAGCCATGGGAACGCGTATCTGTAGGCGGTCAACTACATCAACATGGTTAGAGCAGTCCTTGTTATCATTTAAGTAGTCAGTTATTTTCAGTCTCATTGTAAATCGTATTAAGTCTTGGAGTTGTTCGATTTTTTAGGTTTTAAACTTGGTTCTGAGAAACATACAGCAGAAGCAATAGTGAAAAAGTCAGGTGCCGTAAGGTTGACTTCCGGAGTTGAAGGACTAGCTGTGCTGAAAACAACCCAGGTAACTGTTTATCACTCTTGTCGCAGCTTAGTAACTCAGCATTTAATCTCTGTGTTTATCCATTTGCACATCTATCCGGATGTCACTAGAGTTTAATATTTGGCATTGGTGATTGATTATGTTCATCGGAAGATATGCCACTTAAATATCCCGTAGTCGAATCATGTTAGTCTCACTGTAAGATGATCGAAAGTCCTTGTCAATTACAGAATTCTGTGAGTGGTTAACATATAATGTCAAGATTGAAATCTTAGTGAATCTTAATTACAACTTTTGTTTTTGATTTGAGTAGTCGGGCTTTGAGGGATTTGTTAGAGATAAGTACACTGCTCTGCCAGAGACAAGAGAGAGGATGTTGGCCACAGAAGTTAGTGCTTCATGGAAGTATGTGTTCCCATCTCATTAAGTATCTTAGAGAATGAAGGAACAGCAATACAGATTTGGTTTGTTTTTTGAAAACTGGATTCTTATAAGCTGTATTACCATTACTGCAGGTATGTGTTTGAATCACTTTCAAACATTCCCGTGAAGTCGCCTTACTTCACAGAGAAGTACTTGGATGTGAAGAAAGTTATGCTTGAGACCTTCTTTGGACCTCCAAAGGAGGGTGTGTACAGTGCGTCTGTCCAGAGCACACTTTATCAGATGGCCAGGGCTGTTCTCAGCAGGTCCTGTCCTCTCTGTCTAACTTTTTCTCTGCATTACACTCAGAAGTAGGTTTTGAATCCATTGAGATTGATTTTGGTCATAAATTTTCAGGTTCCCAGATGTAGCATCAATCCAGTTGAGAATGCCAAATCTTCATTTCTTACCAGTTAATCTACCAAACAAGGACAGCCCTACCATTGTCAAGGTAACACCAAGTTCTTAATCTGTCAGTGTGTATAAGTTTTTCTGAGTTTATGCAGTTTCAGTAAGTGCGCATGTGATCCTAGAAAATGCTTATTTTTCTCTGTCCGAGAATTGCTATCAGGCTTACGATATTGATGATATTTGCAGTTCAACGACGATGTTTTCACACCAACTGATGAACCACATGGAACAATTGAGGCGAGCTTGAGCCGCTCCTGGTCAAGGATGTAGAAGCTGGAACTTAAGTGGTGTTAAAGTACATAGATCCTGTTGTTGTTCATACAACCTTTTCATCTGTGAATTTGGACAGTTTCATCACTATATATGTGGGGACGTCTTTGTAGAGACTTCCCTTGGAAGTCTAGAAACTTTAAATGTTTGAATACATGGGTAACAGAATACTGTACTAAATAATGTTCATGTATTTGTCCAGTAATGGAGAAAATGATGGTTCGATTGCAGCACGGTTGCTATCAATAAGTCAATAACAACTTGTGAAGCTTCATATATTCATCAAAAATATGTAACAAATCAAGTTACTCAGAATGAATATTTGTGTGGTAGTTTATCATGAAGTGAACAAGTTTGTCAAACCTTGTTTGGGAAAATACTTTTGGCTAGTTACCGTTATGTTTGGCCTCTTTACCTGGACTCATTGATCTAAAGAAAAGTGAAAGTGGGAAGCATGCTTTTCTCCTCATTTTCTTCTGGGTCTCACCAAAACTTTATGGTCGCCCATCGATTACAATAATGACTAGCTCTGTTTTCTTCCTTCAATGATACCACATTTTGAAGATACATTACTCTCTGCCAACTGCAATGGAGTTCTCTAATAGCAACAGCGAACTGAGGCTACTTGATAAGAAGACAAGTCCTAACCAGAAGATCGAACCTATGGGTGCAGCGCCTGAAATAAAATTCGATGCCTTGTGGATTTTGAGGTGGCCATTAGAAGACATAACTGGTTATTACAACAACCTTATAAGTTCATAACTCAAATTCTGTTCATTTCTGTTTCTGATAGATATTTACTGAGGTGATCTAATGATAATTCTGTTTTCAGATATCGTTCGGTGAAGCAGATCCTAATTCGATCAGCATTGACATTTCCTCCAGTAAAGAGAACTTAGGTCCTAATTCAGTTCAGCCGGTCTGCAGTCAAGAAAGTGTCATCAAAAATAGCAGTGAAGCAAAGATTATTACGGGAGAAGTTCCCAAGGGGAATGCTTTGAGAAAAGGATTTAGATAAATTTGATGATTATCCTTAATAGCGCCAAGCATATAATGTTTAGTTACATTTTGGATTGAGTTCATATCTTCATGTTGTTAACAAAATTTTATTATTGTAGTACCAATTTAGTGTGTATTCTCTGCATTTTTTGTTTTATCATTTTATTTAATAATGAAATTATTTATTCAATTCTAGAATTCAGGTGAACTACTCTCTGCTCATTTCTCTATATGGATCATTTTTTAACTTTCCCAAACACTGGGTGCCCAAACAAGAGTTAGGGTGCGGTAATCGTTAAAAATCCAATAATCCACAAAATTTCCCGCCTTTCTCTTATTTTTCTCATTTTTCCCTCTCTCTGTCACTCTACTTTCCTCTCCCTCGCCCCCTTCCTCAATTTTTTTCCCAGTGGTGAAGAAAATTAGCAGGTATTCTTATTTTCCCTGATCATCTCTTTTTGCTTAACTTTTTGTCCTCTAACCCCAAATCTGAATTATCAATTCGATTTATAAAAAACAAGACAAATTATTTAGAAAGATATATTTCAATCTGAATTATCAATTACACACACACATAAACTTGATTCCAATCTAAGCATTTGTTGATCTCTTATTACAGTGCCTATCAGGCTTTTGTCGCCATTTTCTCGTCTATTTATATTTGGTTCACTAATATGTTGTTCTTCAAGTTTTTCTTAGGGTTTTTAGTTTACTGTAATGCAGAAAATGCTTGCTTTAATTTTTCATCTCAGAGACAAATACTACTCCATTTGTTAGTTTGTGTAAAGTGTTGAAGCTCGAAAAACTCTTCTCATTTGGATATGCAAAGAGCCTAAGACTAGAACGTTGTCGAAATTTGTGCCGGCCAAACACCTTAGAAACCAGAAAGCAGTCTGTTAAAAGCATTCAGCTTCAATGCAAGCCAAAATCAGTTCTTTCTTTAAGCGCACCGCAGCCAAAACCTTTGACCCATCCAAACTTTCCACTCCCATTGAAGATACTACGCACTTTGACATCCAAGAACCAGAGATTCGAATAACATACAAGCGTCGAACACCTAAAGAGGAACCAAACAGGTATGGAATTCAATCCTGTGCACCAAATTTCTATTGATTAAGAATTAATAGATATCTCAGTCATAGTTGCACGATCTCTGAGTAGGCGAATCTACATCATTACAACAATTTTTAATTTCCCTCGAGTCTCGCACTGAATGAACAAATTATTGCTTGTCCTGCACAGAAATGGTGAAATCACTTGTACAGACAGAGAAAAACCTCAAGTTGCTCCTCCCAGACTACTAGCTTCTAGTTCAAGCAAAACTTTGAACACAAAGAGAAGTTATGCGCAGCTCCATTTGGAGTTAGGGCAGTCGGATTTCCTTTTACATACCTGCTCTACATGTGGGTTTAACTTTGCTATAGGAGACGAAGGGGATGAGAAGGTTCACAAAGAGTTTCACAAGAGCTACACCCATGGAATCCAATTTAAGGTATTTAACTCAAAGTCATTGAGTATCATTGTTTAATCAGCAACAATATCTGTATATACTTCTGGATATTGTTTCTCAAGTCTTATCTTAAATCCATGGACAGGGTTGGCGCAAAGAAAGAGTAATCTTAGCAAGTGAGGGTGCTCGTGTTATTTTATTGTTAGATGGTGACCCACCAGCTCACATGAAAAAGGTTCCACTTCTTTCTCATTGTTATTCCTGTCTACCAGATTTGTTTAAGCAGAACTGGTCTAATCAAATTTGAAAGCTTTGATGAGGGAGATGTCCACTGTCAGGTTCAAGAGGTTGTAAAGATGGTGGAGGGTGAGCTTTGTTTGGGCGAGGGGTGGCTTCTCCACAAACTCTGCAAGGTACAGACCACGAGTCTTTTACAAAAAAACCTCTAGTGTATACATCACAGGTAGTTATAAAAAATCTCAACTCCTTCGTTTCATCTTGGTTTCAGGTGTATCTGTTCATATTGTGCCAGAGAATTGCTGGTTGTCTAGTGGTAGAACCAATAAAAACTGCATACAGAGTTATTTCAAACTCTATAGTCCAGAAAAGCTCCACTTCAAATGAAAAAGCAGCTAGACCAAATTCTGTTGTACTGCGTTTTGGGGATGTTAACTTTCAGCAGGAAGTTGTAAAGCATACGCCTTCTGTTGATAAACTTAATGTGTCAGAAGACCCAAGTGGAGTCACTCTATGCGAGAAGGATGCTGTTTCAGCCCTCTGTGGAATTAGAGCTATTTGGGTCACACCTTTTAATCGAAAGAAACATGTTGCCACCAAATTACTTGATGCTGCTAGGTTCGTACTTGCTCAATTACCCATCATTGATATTCCTTTAAGTACCCCACCAGTCATCCTCTTCTGATCTCTGAACTCAAACATGGTTTCAGAGGGAACAGCCAAAAGTTTCATGGTTCATAGCTTCATAGTGTTTCATTTTTCTCTCTTATTTATGCAGGAAGAGTTTCTGCATGGGTCACACTATTGAAGCATCGCAAGTTGCATTTTCACAGCCTACCACCGATGGAAAGGTATTGGCATCAAAATACAGCGGCACTAACACTTTCCTGGTGTATCACACACAAGCCTGAACACCATGTTGGCCTGGTTGGCTGGGTGTGACTCCACAAAATTTCTTATCCATTGAAACACAAGTCTGACAATGTTCATTTTCAGAGTCCCATAATAAAAGCTAACTTATTTTTCGTCCGATTAAATGTAACCATTAGGGATTAATACACAGTTGCAGTATTACAGACAAATGACCATAATACATTTTATTGTCATTCAGCTTTTTCTTGCTCTGGTAACGAGATATTGTACAGTATATATTATTACAACTAGTGGGGTTCAGAAATTTGAGTTAATACAAAAATAGTGTGCCTGATGGTCGGTGCCATAATTCCAGCTTTGAGATTAAAAAAGAAAAATAGCTGTTTTATCTATTTTAAGGTGTTTCCACTCTAGTTCAGCAACATGGCCTTCAATTTGTGAAAATGTACTAAAACAAAACCAACCAAAAAGTACCTAGGGATTACATTCACCCCCAAACTGGAACCGACCCACAGTAAAAGAAAAAAACGAACTCAAACAGCATATCCTTCAACTTGAGCAGATAGGAAACTATTATTTAGGTTCTGCAGAATCTGATTGAAGGTGGGGAGCAAAAGCTTTCAAAACCTCTTCATACACAGGTTTCTTGAACTCCACTGCCTGTTTGCAACCAAATCAAGAGTCAATTGCCGAACAATTCAAAAACATAGCAAACGCGAGTACATGGAAGTTGGATTTACTCACACGCTCAACTACTTGTTGGGGTGTCATCCACAGCCATTCTCCGAACTCTGGTTTTTCGGTTCCATCGCCTAAAAGATTGATTTCTTCATCCTTGCCGATGAGTTTAAGAAGAAACCTGTTGATTTTGTAAATGCAACTATTTTTAGCAAGACAATTAAGTATAAGTGCTCATTAGCTTATTGTTCTTTGAGCTAAAAGTGGTTGACACAATTAACAAAGCCAACGAGGAAAGCAATAATCAATCTAGCTGAGTGAGACATTGGTTTCATTTTATTTTTACCAACAAAAACTGAAAAGAAAATTTTGTTGCCATCCAAGGAAAGTAAATTCCTAGAGAGCAATGGTGCATCTCTTGCCCTTACCATTTCTGAGCTTGGCCTTTATAGTCTGTACCCCACCGCTTGTTTAGCTTTTCTCTAACCGGTGGTGGGAAATCATAAGTTAACCAATATGGAACCTGTATGATAAATCACAATGTCAAAATCCAATCCAAAGATTACACATATTAAGACAACATTGAGTCAGTTGCCGACAGACACAAACTCAAATCCTTGGCAACGTTATCAATATATGACTAACATAATCCCAACAGATACTCGTGGCATTGAGACTGCATTATGATTTCATTATCTACCATCAACATCTTGACTCCTGAGATTATGATTTCATAAACTTAGCTAATGGTAAACTGTATGGACGGCAGATGGTGTTGGTTAGGGTTAAGGAAAATGTTCTAGTTTGTTCAGGACAAAAATCACAAGCGGACCACTAAACTATTAAGCTATTTCTGTCGCACATCTTTTATTAAAAAAAATTCCCTTCCCAATTCATTTTTTACTAAGCAGGATAAGATCACATCACATTTTATCGACTAGACCAAAATCTCAAAATCACACAAGTCTAAAATCTGGATTATTGTATGTATCCAAAATCAAAAATTTAAAACGCAAGAGGGGAAAGATAGTTAAATCTGGAAATTCAAACCTCTGCAATAACTTCAACAGATTTAACTCCAGTTTCTTCACTTAATTCTCTTACTGCTGCAGCTTTCGGATCTTCACCTTCATCAATACCACCCTGTGGCATCTGCCAGGCGCTAGGGATATCGAGTCTAGATGCAGAGAAGACCTGAAATAATCAACAAATTAGAGAAATTCAATTCAACATTAGAAATGAAACTGAAAAACCTAAAAAGAAAGAAGAAAACAAAACCCACTTCGTTTGATGAGTTGACAAGACAAATTCCAACGTTTCTTCTGTATCCTTCTGGTGGAGATTCCATTGCCGATGATGAAGAAGAGTATTTGCGAGAGATGATTGTATTCAATGGTTTATTGTGCAGGAGTGAGGAGTTTGGAAGTTTCTTAGGATTTGAGGGGCTAATCGGGGAAGATGAACAAGGAAGTTTTACAGCCGGTAAGATGGCGTGGAGACGCAAAAGTTGGGAATTTATGGATGGAACTCGGCAGAAACTCGAAGCAACAACCATCGCGAGATATAGTATCTTCTTTCGAGAGTTCAAGATATGCGAAAACGAGCTCTCGTTACTGAAATGACTAAACGAGCCTTACTCGATTTTGTTTTTCCCAGCTTTGCTCCATTTCTAAGGGCATTTCCAATGGGACCAAACCTAAATATCTGTTCAGCGTGGGAGGGGAGGGGAGGGGATGGTCTTCTTTTTGGTAAATAAAATTCATTAAAAAGCGAAAGTATGTACAAGAAGCATAGGTCATGCCATTCTAACGGCACTGGCCACCTAAAAGGACATAGCCTATTTGAAACGGAAATAAACCTTGCCATGCCATTCAATAGTATGGATGAATGCTGGCCTACCTTCATAAAATTCAAAAAATATTCTCAGCCAACAAACGAGCTTGTTTGGCTAAGGCATCCGCAATAAAATTAGCTTTTCTATAGCTATGACCATAGCATATGTTGCTATAAAGGGCACAAGTCATTTTCCACTTCTGAGCCAAATCCCACGGGAGTTCAGCTTTTTGCAAAGCTTGTATGCAACTCATTGAATATGATCTAATGCAAATCTTTGGTACATTCCATCTTTTTGCTAGCATTAGGCCATAAATAATAGGCAAGGGGATGGTTAACTGACATTTTGTACTATGGTAGAAATAATGGGCGGATGATAATCAACCGCGCTGGTGCTCTAAAACCGCGAGCGGTTTTACAAAAACATGGCGGCTCCAGATAATTTGTTGGCGGGCTATGATCGTCCGCCAACGGTTATTTTTTCAAAAGTAAAAAAACGGTCATATTTTTACCACTATATATTATCATCATCTTCAAACAACGCACTCACACCAAAATTCACTTCTCTTGAATTTTCTCTTCTAATTTATTTCATTTTTTTGTTGAAATGTCTGAAAAGGTAATAACACTTTTTTGCGAGAGAACTTGAAACTGTTGTTTTTGATATATGTAGAAGTTTTAAAAAGATTGAAAATTGTAAAAGGGAAGTGCAAGTTTTAGAAGTTAATCTAAGAAACTATTCCGCTAAAAGGCAAAGAAAAGCTCTGTTTTTAAAAGTTAACAACAAAAAATTCAAAACAAAGGGAAAACAGTTCATGAGCGCGTTGAATGGAAGATATATCAGATGAAGATTAACATGAGGCCAAAATTTGTACTTGATTTTTATTGAAGTTATTAGTTTACTTCTTATTATTTTCTAAGTTTATATCTTGTAAAGAAGTGGCAGTAATGTTAATGAAAATATTTAGATTAAAATAAATTTCTATTTCATATTAAGCGACTCTTCTTAAATTTAAACTTGCATATATAATAACGACAAAAATATCATCAAATTACATCAAATCCAGCGACATTATCTCTATAGAGTTCTTAACATTCAGAATGCTTGAATGAAAATCTTAATTATAGGCTCTTGCAGTTTGTTATATATACATTTCGCAATTCCACAAACCTTTGCAACACTCTTTCCCAAAAATGGATATTGTTCATATTTCTCGTTATACGATGTATCAAACATCGAACAAGAGTAACATCTTCTTTCGTCGTAAAGACAGGGAGAGCCCTTACGATGTATTGAAGATGTGATTGAGATGGATCATTAATTTTTAAGAATGTTGAAACAAGCTTCATAAAGAAAAGGTTTGTCGTGAGCTTCCTCCCAATTATCTAGAGCTGTTTGGATCACTTCAGCTTCAGTTACACCACAAATTTTTCACGATCAATTTCCCTTACACTATAAATTGCGTGACAGCACGATTAATTGAATGAAAACGAAGATACAAACCACGAGCATCTCGGTTTTCAGGGTTCCTTGTTTGTGAGACGAACATTGTAAATATGTTCTGCCAAAAAAATGCGTCCAACATGTCTTGATCGCGCGTAAAATTTTATTCTTTCTTATGAAAAACGTAGGCTTTGGATATAGCTAAATCCTCCTCTTGAGCAAATTTAGAACCACGTATTCCAGCAGACATTTTACAAAGAAAGAAGAAGATGTGAATTTGAAGATGGGAAGAGTTGAATTTATAGGGTAAGAATGTAGCCGTTGGAAATATAATCTTCGGCGGTCAAAATAAAAAACCGCGCGGCTATATATAGATTTGAATCACCCACGACAATTTTTTTTTTGTTATGTTTTATCTTATCAAACCAAAATTTCTTCGCCTTTGCACCATGGATATCAACTAATTTAAAACTTTCTTAATAAAAACATACTACATTGGACTAAACAAATTACATCATATTAAAGCAAATACATTAGATTAAATAAATTACTAATGTGTCGTTAATTAACATCCTCATTTAATAGCCGCCTTCTGGAATTTGTAAGATGCCGAAGGGGTTGAATTGGTTTAGCTGTCTAAGAATGTTGAAACAAGCTTGGAAGGCGAAAGGTTTGCCGTGAGATGCTTCCCACTCCGCTAGTGTTCTCGGTTCCATTTCATCTACAACTTCACTGGCCCTTATTTATATGATTGTGCACTAGTAGACCTAGGAATTCCAATACATCTCGACTAATTACACTAAACCGATGCGATAATCCAGCAACCTCACGGTTAAACTGGTTCCCTGATTCTGCGACGAACTTTCTATAAATTTTCTCCCAAAACGTTATCTTCGATGCGGTTTCATTCCATTGATATTATCGTCTGTTTCAATAATATATGCGCTACAAATACTTAAATCCTCTTCTAGAGTTAATCTAGAACCACGAGCTCTGGGAGGCATTCTTGAATATGATTTTTGAGTGAGTGAGGTATAAAGGTGTAGAATGTGTGAATTTGGAGTTGAGATGAGGGGTATTTATAGATATCAAAATTGGAGCTGTTGGATGATGGTAGTTTGTAGCCATTGAGATATGGCGGTTGACGTTTGATGTCAAGCCGCTGGCGGATTTTCATTTCCCGCTCGCATATAAACTTAATCCGTACGGCTCATCTAAAACCGCGAGTGGGTAAACTTCATCCGCGCGGTTCTAAATCAAACGCGCATCTCTTCTTCGTCCACACTCAACAAACCAATACATTTGTTGGTTTGTTCACTCATTTTTCATGTTTATTGTGTCCATATTGGGAGCAAAATGAACAATCATGGATTTGTTCATTCCATAGGAATTGCCCTAAAGCTACGTATTGGAAGTTACTTCTTTCTTTTTTTTCGCTAAGAAAATGAGATATCATAAATGAGAAGGATAACAAAATTTGGTTTTTGAAGTGAGGTTGATCATCTTTAGTGCCAGTTACATTCAACCTTCTGTTATATTTTTCACTTTTATCAGTTATTGAATTAAAATCTCTACTAATGTATTCAAACTTTGAAAAAGAAAGATTGTTTACTACTACATCCGTTTTTGGGATAAAATGAAAAAAATGATAGTATCTCTTTCCAGAAACGGAGAAAGTAATATCAGATCATCATCTAAATTTGAACTTACAGACCTGCTAATCTAGATACGTGCTTTATTTAAATAAGAAATCACATTCTTGGAATCACTTCTAATGCAAGTCTAGTTTATCCCTTTAGTACCGTTCCATTGTAAGGCTTCAAAAATGACCAGACTTTCAACTTCTTTTACACTTCCGGTTAACCAATTCACTATTATGCGTCCCTTGTAATACCTATTAAATCATAGCAAAAAATTTTAATACCAAATTGGTGAGAATCAATATCAAAAGAGGCATCACAGTATATAAGAATGCATTGTTCAGACAAACCTAAGTTGGAAGGGATCTCTGCCAGGTGTTACTGGTTTTGTTATTCATTTCATATCTTATGAACAACCAATATGTGTGATTGAGTATAACCACTCACAACTTGTGTTGTGTTCTTGGTAGAACTATTCACAAAGGCCTGGGGCTCGCGTCTGATTAGCTAGTTGGTGAGGCAATAGCTTACCAAGGCGATGATCAGTAGCTGGTCCGAGAGGATGATCAGCCACACTAGGACTGAGACACGGCCCAGACTCCTACGGGAGGCAGCAGTGGGGAATTTTCCGCAATGGGCGAAATCCTAACGGAGCAATGCCGCGTGGAGGTAGAAGGCCCACGGGTAATGAACTTCTTTTCCCGGAGAAGAAGCAATGACGGTATCTGGAGAATAAGCATCGGCTAACTCTGTGCCTTAGTGAAACCAATCTTAAGTAATCACCTGAGATGCATGGTATGATCGGGTTTGTGATTTTATGTCTGACCAAATATGGGAAAGGGGAACCGATCCTAGTAAGAGGTGCAGTACATCACAAAGGGGAACCGATCCTTGTATGGGGTGCAGCAAGGTTTATAGCAGAAAGGGGAACCGATCCTATGGACATGTGCAACACGTTTTTAGGCAAATGGGAACCGAACCTATGGACATGTGCAACACATATAAGTTAGATACTATATATACGTGGCGAACCGATCCTAGTACCTAGTCAACCGAATTTTGGAAAGCTAATGTGACTATGCACAATACTCACATGGAAGGTAGAACCGAAACTTGTTTTGGTAGAACCGTTAAACCCATGATTGTGATTGAATGTTTGTTTGATCAATCGCATAGTTCTTGAAAGTCAGATGAACCAATTCTAAACTTGTTTGGAAGTGTGGCAAATCGGTTTCAAGGTTGTAAGTGTGAAAGAGAACTTACAAAGTAAGGATGTCGACATACTTTGAACACTTGCTATGCATGTTTATTTATTTAATTATTCAAAGTTATTCCTTAATAGCTAAGGGAAGAGAATCTCAGGATCGAAACATAAGTAAGTTAAGAATCTTTTAATTAAGGTTATTAATTTCATTTTGTAGGGAAATATAAGAATTAGTAATGTGCATTTACAAATTAGATTTTCCGAGAGATTTCAATCATTATTTTTGGACAGAGCATTTCCAGGAATTATGGAAACCGAATTTGGGCTTTAATGAATATCTTGAGAATATTTTCGGTTTTGGAAATTCCTTGGTGTCCAAACTTCCTTGTCTATAAATACTTGAAGTTTACCTTTCTTGCATACTAATCCTTCATAACAACAGACTTCCTCTTTTGTTGTTGTTACTGGTGAAGCCGCCTATTTGGAGAGGAGAGTAACCTAATTAGGCGAAATCTCTTACGGCCGCTCAGTTTAAAGTCTTCTTTGGGATTGAGAAGCTATAGCGTGTACCGTTGGTAGGAAACTAGATAATTGCGGTTTATCTTTTGTTTTCGATTGATTTGATTGACTAACGGTGGTTGAAATCTGATTGCACCTAGTTTGTTTATGCTTGAGAATCTTCTCTTCTGATATAAGATTCACTCAAACTAGTTCAGAGTTTCGATAGGGATCTTTAGACTGTTGTTAGTTCTAAAGACGATCTTATGATAATCCATTGTTAACTGCACTCCGTTCACATGCATGATTGATCACAAGAGATTCAAGTGATTGTGTGCGCGGTTTTTATTGAAGATTTAAGAAGATTTGAAGACAAAGAAGATATTGAAGATCTGACTTGGGTTTATAATCTTTGGTGTGCACAATACTTGTTTCGGTAAAAGAGGATCAAATTAATAATCGGTTTATCCTTGTGGCAGATTGGATTGATTAATTGAATAGATCGGCATCAACACAATTCTTTGGATTAAGAGTGTTGTTGGCTTATTCTTAAACGATTACTTCGGTAATTTAACATAAGATAGATCTAAGGACCTGACAAAGGAGTTTATGTTAAGATAAACGGAAGAGCCTTTGTCCGACTCATATCACTTGGTTGAATAGAGTTGATACCAAACAGATTTGTTGCTCCTTTACTGTTTGTAATACGAACCAAAGGAATTGTTCCAAGTACGTGACTTATTTATAAGTTGGAGGCGTGGGAATACAGACGGAACTAAATGAACTATAGGTTTAGTTGTTTGGTCTCAACTATACGAAGTTAGGTGTAACTTTGTGTAGCGGCTTAATCCTGAGAGTATTCAATTATGGAAAAGGTCCCGGGATTTTTCTGCATTTGCGGTTTCCTCGTTAACAAAATATTGCTGTGTCATTTACTTTATATTTCCGCATTATAATTGTTTTATTATAATTAAAGTAAATTACACAAACGTTAATTCCTATTTACTTGATAAGTGAATCCTATTGTGTTTGGTTAAGTCCGAACCTTTTTATTAAGTAACATACTTCGTTGTTGTATTGTCTCGATCTCGTATCCATAGACGATCACACGAAGTGTGAACCGATTAGTTGTATTGTCTCGACTCAGTCCATAGACAATCACTTTCGGAGAAAGGACTTATAGGTAGGAAAAGTTTTAGCTTGAGGTATATTTGGGTACCCTCACCTTTTCACTAACCTCTTAGTTGCACTCTTGTGACCTTCAATTATCCATACGAGCACCATTTTCTCTTATCTTGTTCCTCTTGTTAGCCACAAACATCCATGGATCAAAAATGAAAAAGTGGGGGTATAACAACCACACCCAGTATTTCGTTTAGGCAATCTGTATGGACTAACTCCAATATAACTCTGAGAACACCAACTAATAAAGCGAGCTCGATCAAGAAATATATCCAAGAGTTATATCTCTGTTTCTTAATGTAATCAGCAAATCAAGCAGATAGAAATCCGTGCCTGATTAATATAAGAAACAACTTGGACGGTATCAAAAACCAATATCCAAGTGTCAATCAATTCAATCAACAACCAATAGGTCGGATTCACAAACTGATTGAACTCACGCACAACCTGTGATATTTCAATTATATAAACAAATATAATGCGGAAAAGAAATAACACAGACACCAGAGATTTTGTTAACGAGGAAACCGCAAATGCAGAAAAACCCCGGGACCTAGTCCAGCTTTGAACATCACACTGACTAGGTACAGTCACGTTCCTTACGTCTCCAAAACCACGCAAGATTATACGCACTTGATTCCCTTAGCTAATCTTACCCACAACTAAGAGTTGCTACGACCCAAAGTCGAAGATGTAATAAACAAATCTGTCTTCCATATAAAAGTCTATTTAGATAGATAAATAGGTCTCCTACAGAAATGCATACAAGGTACACAAGAACCAATTGATATATCAGACTTATATTCCCGAAGAACATCCTAGAAATATCAATCACGCAACTACAGAGAAAATAGTTGGGTCTGGCTTCAGAATCCCAATGAAGTCTTTAAGTCGTTTACCTATAATGGTTTTAGGAAAAACCTAGGTTAAAGGAGAATCGACTCTAGATGCAACTAGTATCACATATGAGGTGTGGGGATTAGGTTTTCCAGTTGCTAGAGTACTCCCTTATATAGTCTAAAAATCAGGGTTTGATAGCTTAGAAACAAAGCAATCAATATTCACCGTTAGATGAAAACCTGATTTAAGATTCAAGCTAAGTTTGCTTAAAACCAAAGAAATATCACTCCACCTTTAGATGATCTTAGCTTGTTACATACAAATGAACTATACCTTCATTTAGATATGGGTAACCGTACCTAAACGTGTATATTGAGTTGGCTCAACAATAGTTAACCTAAGTTAGCCATGTGAACACTTTCATATCAACCTTGTTCATCTTAACACATCTAGACCAAATGACTCAAATGAATCTAGTTGTGTTACTCATAGAGTTGTTCAATTGTTTATATTCTCATAGAAGTATACAAGACACAATTGAAGCAAAATCGGATTTGATTCACTCGAATCAATTCATGAACATTTTAGCCACGGTTTGCAAAGATTGTATTCCTTATTGTAGAAACTAGATGTGCGCCTGTGCGCAGCACAGGTTCAGATTGGTTGTCCCAAGTTTTAAACTTACATGGTGCTAAAGTAAAATATTTATTTTTATGTATAAATATGAACTTGAACCGGAGTGATTTTTAGATTTTGGATAAACAAATTTATGCCCTACTAATTTTTTAGATTTGGGAAAACTAATTTAAGCAGGTACGGTTTCTTAGTTTTCACGAAAAGCGTCTAATTGGTAACAACTTTGACATAGCTACATTTCCTTGGGTGATTTGATTACATTACATCTTACGGAGGTAGACAAAGAGTTTTGACAAAATATTCAAGCCTTTCGTGTGTAAATATCCAATGGTTTGAACTCTGCAGACGTAACATCTACAGCTCTATTTTCTCTCGGCTCGTACGCGAGCCAAGGACACTATATTTCCATAACAGCTAGACACAAAATTTATGATTAATCTCCGAAGATTCTGCATCTCCTCATTCTCCATTCGAAGGGAAAATAATCGCACCATTTTCTTTTCGATCTTTCGAGAATTTACAAAATACATAAAAAATAAAAATTAATCATATGAATTGTGTGTATATTAGTTGATCAGAAAGAGTGTTATATACCAAATATATAAAGGATAAAAATTAATCATATGAATTGTGTGTATATTAGTTGATTATAAAGAGTGTTATATACCAAAATAAGAAGAAAAGTTGTGAATAAAAGAATCAACCCATGATCTGCACCATATGTCTATCATATAATGGTTATCACAACTAAAATAAGGAAATACAATAATTTTGTTATGATAACGTTATTCGATGATCCATATTTAGTCCATTAATGAACCCAATTCATTGTATTTTTGGTTTTTGATCGGTTAATATTCAGTTCATGTTCTTATTATCATCGTCAAAAAATTGTGAAACCCAAAAAAAGGATCATTCCAGATCATGTAATCACCATCAAGCTACAAACAACAATATATAAGCTATATATATCTAGATCACTATTTGATCAGTTAGAACACAAATTGGATATAATAAAATTATGTTCTTTTTACTTGAGAGTGTTGATGTCTTGAAGAAGATGAATCCCAGCAGAAATCAATAGTTTATAAAAATCGGGAGTGGAATGGGAGATACAGTTACAGGAAAAAGTGCAGTCTTTTCTATATTTCGATCGGCTTTGCTTGTTAGGCGTCAGCATGTTCAAAACCGTAGGATAAATAGATGGCTTGGATATTTTATATCTTTTTGTTAAGCTCGGTCTAAACTTTGTGTGAAAAAAGGAAAAAAATTCTAAATATTATTTAACGAATTCTTATTGGCCTAAATATTCTCCGGTGGGGCCAGAAGCTCTCTCTAAATATTATTTAACGAATTCTTATTGGTCTAAATATTTTCCGGTGGGGGCCAGAAGCTCAAGGAAGAGAGCTTGATTCAGCTATTAACCACAACAGAGGACATTCGCCTGAAATCATTTTATTAATGTATTTATTCATTAATAACTGATTTTAGAACTTAACCACTCAAGTATGCAAACGTGTACGCATACTTAGAGTTCCGGACTTGGTCTGTCCGCTATTATGAAAACAGGTACGCATAATGTCGTTCACAACCGAACTCGGTTGAAATCAGTTTGCAAACGGGTACACATACTATAGTTCCCGGACTTCAATTGTTAAACCAGTACGCATACGGGTATGCATACTAAGTTCCCGGATCAGGAATACTCTTACAACAGTTAGCATACAAGTACGCATATTATGCTTGATATGTATTGATCTCTATACCTTGGTAGCTATTACTATAGAGGCGGAATTCAGAATAATAATAGACGAGAAACTTTGAAAACAGAGCACAAGTAGTAATTCGAAGAAAATATCTTCTCTAGATTATGAACAAGAAAACGATTACAATTCTCTCTTTGTTACGCTCACAATCTCTCTAAAAAGTGGATCAACCTTAAACTGTTTGCTAGGTTTTATGTGTTTAAAACTCCTTTTCTAGGTGTCAAACCACACTCTCTAGATATCTTATCTATGAGCTAAACATCTTTATTTATAGTTTTAACGGTTTCCCAAACCTTCTAGGAATAATTCCCTTTCTAGGTATATTTCCTTTTCTATGAATATTACCTTGTCTAGGAAGTATTTCCTTATCTTGGCATACTTACTTACTTTGGTTTGGTTTCACAAACCTCCTAGGAATTTATTTTCCTTCTATAGGAATACTGCCTTAAATCAGTAACCCCTCCTAAATTACGATTTTATCCTCAATCCATCTTGAGGATCACTAGTTCCCGGGGAGAGGATGATACACATGTATCATGCGCCCCCCTCAAGAACTTGAACTCATGTGAAAGTTAGATTTGGAGGTTAAGGAACCTGAGAGTTCATTTCTCCCTGTTGAACCATCTCTCCTTCCTAGGAACTTGACTTCGACTTCTAATTAGAAAAGCGTCCTTATCTTCTTGTCTTGTCTTAGTCTCTCTTCGCTCCGTAATGCAATATTCTTCGAGTGGTTCTTCTCTATCAAACCACAAGTCTTCCACATGTGGAAAGATTATCTTGTCATATCCTTCATTTTCTAGTAATGGTGGTTAAAACATCTTCGACCTTCCTAGGTCGTCTTCTTGTTGTTTGGTTAGGGTTTCCAAATAAACTCTACTCGGCTTCTCGTCAAGAGAACGGATAAGGAGAATGAACTTTGTACTAGCATTCACCAACCGTTTAGCCTGAGTGGCTTTAATCAAGCTCGCTCCCTCAAGAGGAGAGTGTATAGCTCGTATTACAAAAGCTTTCCCATCTTTGGTAAAGGTATACTTCTGGTCCATCCTATGTAAAACCGTATCTCGATCGCACAAGTAAGGACTACCAAGTACAGCCTGACAAACATTTAATGGAACCACATCGCATGTAACCTCATCAATGTATGACTCATCAAAAGCAAACTTGAACGTACACTGCTCTGATACCAACTTGACACGTATTGATCTCTATTCTCTCTTTGTTACACTCACAATATCTCCAGGTAAATAACCTTAAACTATTTCCTAAGTTTGCTTTTGTAATAATTAATTGCCTCACAAACTTCTCTCTAGTTATGTGTGTATACCCTCCTTTTCTAGGTGTCAAACCACACTCTCTAGATTGTCTTAGATATGAGCTAGACATCTCTATTTATATATTTTGGTTTGGTTTCTCAAACCTTCTAGGAATCTATTTCCTTATCTAAGAATAATTCATTTTCTATGTATATTTCCCTTTATAGGAATATTACCTTGTCTAGGAATAATTCCTTTTCTAAGAATATTTCCTTATCTAGAAATATTACCTTGTCTAGGAAGTATTTCCTTATCTAGGTATACTTCCTTACATTGGTTTGGTTTCCTAAACCTCCTATGAATTTATTTTCATTCTATAGGAATACTGCCTTAAATCAGTTATCCCTCCTAAATTACAATTCTATCCTCAATCCGTCTTGAGGATCACTAGTTCCCGGGGAGAGGATGATACACATGTATCAGTGCTATATCCAGTCAATGGTTAATTGTTATAAACTCTCATTTCAATCATTGAAACATTCTTAGAAGACGAGAATAGATATCTCACACAAACTATTAGCTTCAAAACAATTTTCAAGTGATCAAATGATCAATACGAAACATTCCGAGTCTACATCAAATGACATTCTCACACAAATCATATAAGATGTTACCAGACGATTTTCACATGATCATCTTTTGACTTTCGTCAAGAATCAAGGATGAACTTGGTTACCGACACATATTTCGAGAAATATGTAAGCGAGATAAACTCAGCTCGAAATATCAAATGTGATAATATAAAGTCTATATAGCTATACGACGTAGTCTCAATAGGAGATAGAAAGAAATAGACATTTGTGTGATAGATGAGTTCAAGTCTCCACATACCTTTTGTTGATGAAGTTCCACAAGCTCCCCTTAGTAGTTCTTTGTCTTCAATAGATGAACACCGTGAAGTCTAAAGCTCAACTACACATTCTATCCTAGTCTGAGACATAGCAATTAGAGTATAAATCAAGACTTATAGTTTTGACAACTAAACTTGACAAACAAGCTTGAGATAGCAACGCTTGCGATTTTGACCGAGCACTGCTCTAACAATCTCCCCCTTTGTCAATTTTAGTGACAAAACTATCAATACATATGGATTACAAAATAAATAAAATTCGTAGCTTCTCATCCAAATGCTTGATTTCCTTGGTTCTTCAACATCACTAGAAATCTTCGTCACTTCCAAGTACTCCAGTGATTCTGAACGTGTTCAACTCAGCATCATAGTTGTTGAAGATCCATAGCCATAACAATGAGAAAACAGTTGCTCTCAATCATTGTTATACAGTGTCATTGTATTATTACACAGCATCAAAGTGCAATTGTATCACAACTTTGACAACAATACTATGGTGATATGTATCACTCCCCCTTAGTCAATACTTCATCTCACAATGAAAACCACTCCCACTTCCATAATCCGTAAACCATATGTATATGCAGTGTGAACTACAAAATAATTCTCCCCCTTTTTGTCAATATAAATTGGCAAAGGTACGAAAACTAGCGGGATCATAATGAAATTCTCAAAGAGATACTTCATGACTAAAATAGAATATATCAACTTTGTTTCGATGATTTCACATAGTCAAAACTTAGTGTATTCATCAAGGAGTTTATAAAGATACAAGATAACTCCTACAATATTCCACAGCCGCACTCCCCACAAAGATTTGGCAATTAAGCACAAGTTCAATGAAGAACTCTCCCCCATAAAATGTCATTCCCGAGAGAACAACAAGAGAGACCTTACTTTTACAAGAAAAAAATGATTTCTTTTTATACTTTGATACCTAACAGAAATTCAACTACTAGAAACAAATGCGGAATTGGAACAACACTACACTGGAATTCCAAACTCTAATTGCCCAAAAGATCTAGATAAGTTCAGGGGCAACGAATTTGGAAACATTAATGAACCAAAAAAACACCAATAGACTGTCGTAAGTGTTGAAACATAGTAGTAACCAATGGTTTGGTGAGAATATCAGCCAATTGTTGTTCGAAGGGCACAACTTCCATATTGATGATACCATTTTCATAGAGATCTCGAATAAAATGATACCTTATGTTAATGTGCTTAGTTCTTGAGTGCTCAACATGATTCTCAGTGATGCAAATCGCACCAGAGTTATCACAAAAGATCTTCATTATTCCAGTGTCAATTCCATAATCAGCAAGCATTTGTTTCATCCATAGGAGTTGAGTACAACATGAGCCTGCATCAATATATTCAGCTTCACATGTTAAAAGGGATTGTGAATTTTGTTTCTTGCTATGCCGAGCTAAAAGATTCAACCCTACATAGTAGAAACCCCGAGATGTAATCTTTCTGTCTTCCAAACATCATGCCCAATCAGCATCTGAATAGGCAGTAAGATCAATGTTAGTATCAAAAGTATAAGATAGACCATACACGATAGTGTGTTGAATGTAACGCATGATCTTTTTTGCAG
The DNA here is from genome assembly GCA_023531295.1 of Papaver armeniacum. Classification (NCBI taxonomy): domain Eukaryota; kingdom Viridiplantae; phylum Streptophyta; class Magnoliopsida; order Ranunculales; family Papaveraceae; genus Papaver; species Papaver armeniacum. The sequence goes on along the minus strand of JAJJWW010011803.1, from coordinate 173,466 downwards.
CTGCAAGATGAGATTCCTTTGGATTGGCCTGAAACCTAGCACAACAACCTACACTAAAGGCAATATCAGATCTAGTAGCTGTGAGATATAAAAGACTTCCAATGATAGATCGATAGAGTTTTTGATTTACATTTACTCATTTCTCATCTCAATGTAGTTTACTGGTGGTGGGCATATGGTCGGTTTTGGAGTTGACTTATCAAGACCGAACCTTTTAACAAGATCCCTTGCATATTTTTCTTGAGATAAGTAAATTCCATCCTTGTGTTGTTGAATTTGTAAACCAAAAAAAAAAATTAATTTACCAACATTACTCATTTCAAATTCTTTTCCAAAAGAGACTTGAAAATCTCTAGCGAGTTTATCAAAAGTTGATCCATAGATGATATCATCTACATAAACTTGAGCAATGACCACATCTTTCCCACTCCACCTGGTAAACAATGTTTTATCAGCTCCACCTCTCGAAAAAACTTTCTTAATAAGAGAGGTAGTTAGTTTTTGGGATATTTATACTTTGGGTCTCAACTTTGTGACCAGGTTTGTGTTTGGGTCTTGAGAAAATTTTAATTAGAGTTTGGGTCCTGGACCATAGTTGACCGTCTTAACCGTTAACAGAAGTAAATTTAATTTTAATAGATTTTTATTTAAACAAAATAAATTTTTATTTAAAATTTTAATAATATTATTACATAATTATCGAATAATTGGAAGCCTAACAAGCTAAGCTCCAAGCAGCGTACTACTACATAAGTTAAACAGGTTGCCGTGCTAGCCTACCAAATGAGCCTCATGAGGAACAAAGTCGGGAGCCGAAGCGGATAGTGTGACTAATGTCTTCGCAAGGGGGCAAACTAACTCTACCGTCCATGTTAAACTCGTAATATTGCGCCATCTGGGACTCGAACCTGGGACCTCCTGGAGCGCATGAAACCTCTGTGGAGGGCATGAAACCAGCTGATCTTCATCATGTTCTTCATACACGTCGGTCTTTATGCATGTAGCATGATCTTCTTGTTATATTTGCTCGAAGCAAACACTTTGAACCTTCCTAATGATAATGCTCCAACACTTCAACAACGTCAATTTGCAATACCACCATCACCATTCGATTAGACCCATCAATTCCAACAGTTGGAGTGTTATGTAGAAGAGATCTCTTTACAAACTTTCATCATACGTTTGTTGGGCGTAAATTGGTGTTGGGAGAGATGATCTTGCTCTACTCTTTTGACCTTTGTTATATGTCCTTCCCTGCAGAGAATTCAAAATTTTACAACTACCCAACGTTAATAATCAATCGCCATCATTAATCAATTATATTGTCAAAATTGATTGCCAATTCAACACTAATAATCACACATAAAAGCTAATTCATTGCCAAAATTGAAACCAAGTTAGGGAAATGGAAGTATTTTAAGATCCCTAGGATTTAAGACAATTATGTTGTCTCTAGTTTGTGCTGCCTGAATACTTGGTTCATGGTTGAATTGAAGTGGTTTAGATATAACGATCTTTTTTTTTTTTTGTGACAGAACATCAACTTGCATAATCTATTTATGGAGTTCAAAGATGAATAGATAATAAGTTTTCAGCTGAGACTTGAAACAGTTAGTGATTGAATTAACTAAAAAGATTGAATTATGGATAAAAACAGAGCTACAAAAAGAGAGAAATTTTTTTACAAGAAATTACCAGAAATTTTCATTACGGTGTGTCAATTTCAAAATTAATGAGATAGTAATGGTGTCGTGGTAAGTTGAAGAAGATGAAAAAAAGGAGGGGTAATGGTGGTCGCTGGCATTGATAGAAGATGAAGAAAATAGCAAAGTAAAATAAATTGAAATCCAAATTTCAGTTGGTCTTTTCCATATTTAACTGGCTTATGTAACTGTCAAGATGGTCAACTACAGTCCAGGACCCAAACTCTAATTAAAATTTCCTCAAGACCCAAACTCAAAGCTGGTCACAAAGTTGGAACCCAAAGTCTAAATATCCCTTAGTTTTTCGAACCAGGCACGAGGTGCTTGTTTTAATCCATATAATGCCTTTTTGAGCTTAAAGACATGATCTGGGAATTCAGAACTTTCAAATCCTTTAGGTTGAGCAACATAGACCTCTTCCTTCAAACATCCGTTTAAGAATGCGGATTTCACGTCCATTTGAAACAGCTTAACCTTGAGAAAACAATCATAAGCCAATAACAGTCTAATGGACTCAAGGCGTGCCACAGGAGCAAAAGTCTCATCAAAATCGATACCATCAATCTGTGAATAACCTTGAGCGACAAGTCTAGCTTTATTTCTGACAATGGTGCCAAATTCATCTGACTTGTTCTTGAATATCCATTTTGTACCAACAATATTTATAATAGGGGGACAAGGTACGAGCTCCCATACAACTTGTCTTTGAAATTGTTTTAACTCTCCATGCATTGTATTCACCCAAAAGGATCACTAAGAGCTTCTTCAATATTTTTCGGTTCTACTTGTGATAAATAACAACCAAAATTGCAAATATTTTGAAGTTTTCCTCTCGTCTTAGCTGTAGAATCCTTACCTCCAATTTGTTAGTATCATGATTCTCTTGAACACAGAGGTGCCGTGGAGGAGCACGTTCATGTTCAACAGGAATAACCTGACTAGGATTTTTCTCATCGTCACTGGAAACGTCGGGATCAACAATTGTTTGAACAACTTCTACTGATTCTGGAATTTCTTTGACTTTCTCAATTGTCTCTGTTGGAGGCAATTCAGCAGGAGAGTCATCATGACAAAAATTACTCAGATCATCAATGATAACATTTGTTGATTCCATCATGACTTGTGTTCCGAGATTAAATACTCGAAAACCACGACTGTCAGATGTATATCCAAGAAAAATACATTCATTGCTTTTTGAATCAAATTTCCCTTTTTGTTCTCGATCCTTCAGAATGTAGCACTTACTACCAAACACTCTGAGATAGTGCAAGTTGGGTTTCTTATCGTACCACAACTCATAAGGGGTGTTTAAGGTCTTGGACCGCAGATAAACATGATTGATCAAATAGCATGCCGTAAAGATGGCTTCTCCCCAAAACCTTAAAGGTAAGTTTTTGTTATGGAGCATTACCCTTGCCATTTCTTGAATGTTTCTATTCTTCCTTTCTGCAACTCCATTAGCTTGTAGAGTAATGGGTGGTGAGTATTGTTGAATAATACCCAGTTTATCACAGGATTCAAATACTTTGGTGTCTTTGAATTCAGTGCCACGATCGCTTCTAATTTTCTTTAGTTTGCGACCCTGTTCGTTCTGGATTCTATTAACAATAATCTTGAATTCACATATGGTTTCATTTTTATGAGCCAAAAATGCAACCCAAGTGAATCTGGTGTAATCATCTACCATAACTAAAGCATACTTCTTTCCAGCAACAAAGGGTTGTTGAATGCGGCCGAAGAGATCCCTATGAATTAAATCAAGTGGAGCTTTAGTGAGAATATCTCGAGGTGATTTATGTGGAACTTTCGTTTGTTTACCCTTTTGACAGGCACCATAGACACCTTCAATCTTAGCATTGATTTTGGGAACACCTTTAACAAGTTCTTTGTTAATGATCTTAGTTAGAAGGCGATAATTGATGTGACCAAAACGCTCATGCCAAAGTTGTGTAGATTCCTCCTTAGTCAAATTGCAACAATTATTAAACTAAGTATCCAGAAGATAGCAATTATTTTTACCACTAGATCCCTGAAAAATTACTTTTCCAGACTTGTCTACAATGTCACATCCATTTGCATTGAAGACAACTTTGTGGCCTTTGTCACAAATTTGACTAACAGAAAGAAGATTAGCAGTCATACCTTTAACATATACGATATCATGGATTTCAGGAACGCCAGGTAATTTGATCTTCCCCGTCTTGCTTATGTAGCAGCAACTCCCATCTCCGAACGTTACTGGACCTCCATCAAAATCGTTTGTGTTGACAAACCACGAAAGATCTCCAGTCATGTGCCGACTACATCCACTATCAAGAAACCACTGAAATGGTGATGTTGATTTTAGAGCAAAATCTCCCATACTAACACTACTGACCAGTTTAGGTTTTCTTGTTAGTATCGTATGTCGTTTAAGAGTAGAGACAAGTTATACAACTTTCTTGTGAAGATTACTCGCAACTTTTAATATTTTTTTGAAAGGCATACAAGCATGTTGGAAGTGATCATAAGATCCACAGAACAAACATGTACGAACATCTTTATCCTTATTCGAAGAATTCTGAGCACCATCAGGTATCACAAAGCCCAAACCTCGCTTATCTCCTGACTTACAACAATTCTTCAAGGAAGAGTTGAAGGAGTTTCTCAAATCCATTGAAGGAGTTTTGATAAATTTCAAATCCTTATGTTTTGCAATTTCTGCAACAAGATCAGAAATGATCCGAATTTTTCATCCAGCTTCTTTTGGAGATCCACTACCTCCTCAGAACATTCTCGAAGTTCAAAATTTTTGATATAGATTTCGCAATGAAGTCCATCAATTTTCCTTATCAATCGTTGTTTCTCTAGACAAAGATTATTGATGAATATTTTTAAATCAAGATACTCAACCTCATCGATGGTTTCTAGAACACACTCGGAGTTAAGTTTATCCATTTCTGGTGAAGTGCTTTTAGAAACAATATCTTCTATAGATAGATCGCTACAAACACAGTCTTATGAGGTCTTAAACGTGTTTGCCTGCTCTGATACCAATTGAAAAGGCGGGGGCATAACAATCACACACAGTATTTCGTTTAGACAATCTGTATGGACTAACTCCAATATAATTCTGAGATCACCAACTAATAAAGAGAGCTCTATCAAGAAATATATCCAAGAGTTATATCTCTGTTTCTTAATGTAATCAGCAACTCAAACAGATAGAAATCCGTTCCTGATTAATACTCCCTCCGTTCCACTTTAGATGATATTTTTGGAGTTTTCACGCGGATTAAGAAATTGATAGAGGTATGGATATTTTCCATTTATACCCTTAAGAAAAGTCTTCAAACATTAATTGTTATTAAGGAACTTAAAAATAAACTTATAGTTTCAAGACAAAATGTTAGGGTGTTATTGGAAGTTTTGTGGAAAAATATGAAAACCTTCAAGTATTGTGGAACAAAAAAATAACCCTAAAACATCATCTAAAATGGAACGGAGGGAGTATAAGAAACAACTTGGACGGTATCAAAAACCAATATCCAAGTGTCAATCAATTCAATCAACAACCAGAGGTCGGATTCACAAACTGATTGAACTTACGCATAACCTGTGATATTTAAATTATATAAACAAATATAATGCCCAAAAGAAATAACACAGACACCAGAGATTTTGTTAATGAAATTACTTTGGAAAATACTTCACTGTTAGGATGAATGGGCAAAATTCTTTCTTGCTAAATATGTGGATAAAAATGGAAATTGGATCTCTTACTACAAAAAATCCTCTGTGTGGAATGGTATTAAATGGGTTATTCCTGAATTCAATGAAAATACTAGATGGATAGTTGGCAATGGGTTAAAAATTTCCTCTCGGAATGACAGATGGATTTTTGAAGAACCAATTAGCAAATTGTTCCCTAATCATCCTTATATTGCTTTGCATCCTCACTTGAAAGTTAAAGAACTGATTGTTGATAATAAGTGGTGCTTACATGAAGACTTTCTTCAGTTCTTTAATGTTGATCAGCTGCCTGTTCTGAAAGAAGGTGAAGACTTACTTATATGGAATAACAAATCACTCAGGGTTTTCACGATTTACGATCTCAGTAAATAAAGTTAGAATCCATCAGCCCAAATTGCACTGGTATAAAAAAATCTGGAATCCTGCAGTTCTTCCCTCAACATCTGCAAATGTCTGGAAGATCACTAGAAATGTGTGTGCAACAGAGGAAAACCTGAGTAAAAAGGGCTTTCAGTTTGCTTCAAGATGCTACATTTTTCATAATGGTGAAGACAACATTGATCATATTCTATGGAATTGTGAATTCAGTACTAATCTATGGAGATGGCTTTCAGGTATCTTTTTATCACCCAAACCTAATTATTTTGAGGATGTCTTGAAAATGCATAAAAACTCTAGTCATGTGGTTAAATATTTGTGGATTATAAGCTCTTATACTACTATGGTTGAATTATGTCTCTTAAGAAATGCTATTTATTATAATGATGAGAAACCTGGGATAACCAAAAAAAAGTTAAGAATTACAAGACTAGTCCATGAATGTGAAGTTAGATTAAAAGGAACAATGTGGGGAACTGATAGTGAGAAAACAATCCTTTAGTATTTTAATATCCAAGTCAGGAAAATGAAAAGGACAAGAATTCTTGAGATCTTTTTTCATCTGCCAAATGAGAATGAGTTGTTGTTGTGCTGTGATGGGGCATCTAGATAGAACCCGGGAAATGCTGGCTATGGTTTTATAGTGAGGAATCATGTTGGAGAATTCATATTTGCAGAATCTGGAGGTTTTGGAATCACCACTAACTATGTGGCAGAATTCATCTCCTGTATTACAACTTTGGAATGGGCAGTTGAGCATCTTTCTTTCACCTTAATCCTGGAATCTGACTCTAAGATGTCTGTAGTCTTGCTCTACAAGAAGAGAAAATCCCTTGGTTCCTCCTGGCTAGATGGCAACGTGTGATGGCAAGTATTCATTCAATAACTTCCATACATGCCTCTGCCGATCATTTTGCTAAAAGGGGAGTACATGTGTAGAAGGGGCAGACTGTGAGCTTCAATGAAAGACCAAGCAATTTGTTAAGGCTTGAATTCCCAGGCCAACCATATTACAGATTTTTCTAGGATTTTGCTTCTTTCCTTTTCTTGTTTTAGCTCTTTTTTCCTTTTCTTTGAGTTAATTTTTGGGATGTATGATTAACTCTTTTATTTCTTAATAAAGTTTTGTTTCTTTTTAAAAAAAAATAAAAAAAATTATTAACCAGGAAACCGCAAATACAGAAAAACCCCGGGACCTAGTCCAGCTTTGAGCATCACACTGATTAAGGTACACTCGCGTTCCTTACGTCTCCAAAACCACGCAAGATTATACGCATTTGATTCCCTTAGCTGATCTTACCCACAACTAAGAGTTGCTACGACCCAAAGTCGAAGACTTAATAAACAAATCTGTCTCCCATAGAAAAGTCTATTTAAATAGATAAATTTGTCTCCTACAGATATACCTACAAGATTTTGTTCCATCGTTTGATAAATCAAGGTGCACAAGAACCAATTGATATACCAAACTTATATTCCCGAAGAACAGCCTAGAAATATCAATCACGCAACTACATAGAAAATAGTTGGGTCTAGCTTCAGAATCCCAATGAAGTCTTTAAGTCGTTTACCAATAATGGTTTTAGGAAAAACCTTGGTTAAAGGAGAATCAACTCTAGATGCAACTAGTATCACACATGAGGTGTGGGGATTAGGTTTTCCAGCTGCTAGAGTACTCCCTTATATAGTCTTCAAATCAGGTTTGATAGCTTAGAAACAAAGCAATCAATATTCACCGTTAGATGAAAACCTGATTTAAGATTCAAGTTGTTTGCTTAAAACCAAAGCAATATCTCTCCACCTTTAGATGGTCTTAGCTTGTTACACACAAATGAAATATACATTCATTTAGATATGGGTAACCGTACCTAAACGTGTATATTGAGTTGGCTCAACAATAGTTAACCGAAGTTAGCCATATGAACACTTTCATATCAACCTTGTTCATCTTAACACATCTAGACCAAATGACTCAAATGAATCTAGTTGTGTTACTCATAGAGTTGTTCAATTGTTTATATTCTCATAGAAGTATACAAGACACAATTGAAGCAAAATCGGATTTGATTCACTCGAATCAATTCATGAACATTTTAGCCACGGTTTGCAAAGATTGCATTCCTTATTATATAAATTTGATGTGCGCCCGTGCGCTGTACAGGTTCAGATTGGTTGTCCCGAGTTTTAAACTTACATGGTGCTAAAGTAAAATATTGATTTTTCTTTATAAATATGAACTTGGAATGGAGTGATTTTTAGATTTGGGATAAAAAAATTATGCCCTACTAATTTTTTAGATTTGGGAAAACTAATTTAAGCCGGTACGGTTTCTTAGTTTTCACGAAAAGTGTCTAATTGGTAACAACTTTGACATAGCTATATTTTCTTGGGTGATTTGATTACATTACATCTTATGGAGCTAGACAAAGAGTTTTGACAAAATATTCAAGCCTTCCGTGTGTAAATATCCAATGGTTTGAACTCTGCCGACGTAACATCTACAACTCTATTTTCTCTCGACTCGTACGCGAACCAAGGACACTATATTTCCATAACAACTAGACACAAAATTTATGATTAATCTCCGAAGATTCTGCATCTCCTCATTCTCCATTCGAAGGGAAAATAAGTCTAGTTATTTATAATCTTGTAACTTTCTTATGTTTCGCACCATTTTCTTTTCGATCTTTCTAGAATTTACAAAATACATAAAAGATAAAAACTAATCATATGAATTGTGTGTATATTAGTTGATCGGAAAGAGTGTTATATACCAAATGTATAAAGGATAAAAATTAATCATATGAATTGTGTGTATATTAGTTGATTAGAAAGAGTGCTATATACCAAAATAAGAAGAAAAGTTGCGAATAAAAGAATCAACCCATGATGTGCACCATATGTCTATCATATAATGGTTATTACAACTAAAATATGGAAATACAATAATTTTGTTATGATATCGTTATTCTATGATCCATCTTTAGTCAATTAATGAACCCAATTCATTGTATTTTTGGTTTTTGATCGGTTAATATTCAGTTCATGTTCTTATTATCGTCGTCAAAAAATTGTGAAACCCAAAAGAGGGATCATTCTAGATCTTGTAATCACCATCAAGCTAAAAACAACAATATATAAGCTATATAAATCTAGATCACTATTTGATCAGTTAGAACACAAATTGGATATAATAAAATTCGGTTGTTTTTACTCGAGAGTGTTGTTATCTTGAAGAAGATGAATCCCAACAGAAATCAATAGTTTATAAAAATCGGGAGTGGAGTGGGAGATACAGTTACGGGAAAAAGTGCAGTCTTTTCTATATTTGGATCGGCTTTGCTTGTTAGGGGTTAGCATTTTCAAAACCGTAGGATAAATAGATGGCTTGGATATTTTATATCTTTTTGTTAAGCTCGTTCTAAACTTTGTGTGAAAAAGGAAAAAAATTCTAAATATTATTTAACGAATTCCTATTGGTATAAATATTCTCCGGTGGGGCCAGAAGCTCTCTCTAAATATTATTTAACGAATTCTTATTGGTCTAAATATTCTCCGGTGGGGCCAGAAGCTCTAGGAAGAGAGCTTGATTCAGCTATTAACCATAACAGAGGAATTTCACCTGAAATCATATTATTAATGTATTTGTTCATTAATAACCGATTTTAGAACTTAACCACTCAAGTATGCAAACGTTTACGCATACTTAGAGTTCCGGACTTGGTCTGTCCGCCAGTATGCAAACATGTACGCATACTGTCGTTCACAACCGAACTCAGTTGATATCAGTATGCAAACTTGTACGCATACTATACTTCCCGGATTACAACTGTTAAACTAGTACGCATACGGGTATGCATACTAATTTCCCGGACCTGGAATACTCTTACAACAGTTAGCATACAAGTACGCATACTGTGCTATATCCAGTCAATGGTTAATTGTTCTAAACTCCCATTTCAATCATTGAAACATTCTTAGAAGATGAGAATAGTTGTCTCACACAAACTATTATCTTCAAAGCAATTTTCAAGTGATCAAATGATCAATACGAAACATTCCGAGTTTACATCAAATGGCTATCTCACACAAATCATATAAGATGTTACCAGGCGATTTTTACTTGATCATCTTTTGACTTTCGTCAAGAATCAAGGATGAACTTGGTTAAAGAGAAATCTTACCAACACATATTTCAAGAAATTTGTAAGTGAGTTAAACTCAGCTCGAAACATCAAATCTTACTATAATAAATAAAAGGGGGAGTTTCAATGGACCGACAGGATTTTACCACTACACCCCTCCGTGTTTTCACCAGCGATTTCATATGTTGAAGGATATTGTAACAAAATCTAAACACCGTCAAGTTCACAGAGATGACATTGGTCTTTCTCCTCTCTTCTCTCGGTTCTTCCATATTCTTTCTCTTTGATCCTATGAAACAGAAACTTATAATCACTCATTGGTTTGGTTGGTTGATGAATACAAAATCTGAGCTCCACCACGAATTCTACTTAGTGTTTGAGCGAAAATCAAGTTTAGTCGGTATCCAATCTCAGAAGATTCCTCCTACAAGAAACACACGACGGTGAAATCAGGATTTTTACACTTAAATCTTAATGGGTATTCAATCTCGGAAGTATAGTCCTGCGAAATTGTTTCCCAATTTAGTTTTGCACACTAATTCAGCATACTACGATTATCCTAAATTGCGTCATAAATTAGGGTCATTTATGCTTGATTGGTGTTTGCAATTGTTTGTCATGTATGTGGAGAGTAAACATTGAATGTGCAAACGTACTAATACGGTGTTTATTGTGTTTGAAGAAATGCGTGAATGTAGATATTCACTTTAAATTTACGTAGTTCTTTTAGTTGTGGCTTAGAAATGTCTTATTGCCCAGCAGTTAAAATTTTGAAATGGTTTTTTGCTGTGCTGGAATCATTGACTACTCCGATATTAATTTGATGGCTTTTTGCAATGTTGATGTCGAGAACATAAGTTGTTGAATGATGAATTAATAGGCCATCATTTTACGGGAACGGTTGAAAGGTGGTGCTGAAACAATATAGACCATCCCGTCCGTTATATAAAGAAATTGCCGTGAAATGAATTGACTGTAAGTCTGTAACAAAGTTGAACCATAACTCATCAATTTTGTGGTGAAATGAATTGTTTACGTTGTGTGGGATTTGTTGTCTTTTTATAAATTTTATTGTTGAGAATTGTAATCAAGTGGAGTTTGTGTCTCCTTGAATTTTATATGCAAGGTTATGCATGTTTTCATCTATTACATGGTTTCTCAGATGCTGATAAGTGATAACATCAAACTAACGTGTTAGAGAGAAATCAAGTTATGGGAGGTATATAGCTCACCTGTGTTTTAAAAAACTGAAAAAAAATATATACGACTTTGTGCTCATTATTCAATGCCGAATCGCCAGGTGGCAAGCGCATCGCGCGTGCGATTTTACTAGTGTGTATAATATAAAGTCTATATAGCTATACGACTTAGTCTCAATAGGAGATAGAAAGAAATAAACATATGTGTGATAAACGAGTTCAAGTCTCCACATACCTTTTGTTGATTTAGTTCCACAAGCTCCCCTTAGTAGTTCTTCGTCTTCAATCGATGAACACCGTGAAGTCTAAAGCTCAACTACACATTCTATCCTAGTCCAAGACATAGCTATAAGTAGACTAGAAATCAAGACTTATAGTCTTGACAAACAAGCTTGAGATAGTAACGCTTGCAAGTTTGATCGAGAAGTGCTTGTAACAAAAACTTTCATCCATGTTCTTTGTATTTGTTGCCATACAATTTTGGAAATATTAGATGCAACAACACACAACAATAGGCACTTGAATAGTCTATGGACATTTCTCTTTTTATGCAATATTTTTCGTAATGAAAACATATCAAAGTCACACCTTCATACTCAATATTTTACTTAATTTAATGAATTTTTATTAGGGATACCAGCACAAGAGGTTGACCAAATCTATCAAGTCCAGCTCCTACTTTTTCAACCACAATCTTATCAATATCAATGTGGAGCTTAAGAAGCCTAGCACAATTAACAGTTTAGTAGCTAAAACCTCAGAAGGTTTTAAGTTAGGGTCCATCTTCTATTTTCTATGCAATATTTTTCGTAGTGAAAACATATCAAATTCACACCTTCACACTCAATCTTTTTACTTAATGTAACTGATTTTTATTAAGGGTACCTATACCAGAAGTTATCGGACCTACCAAGCGTAGCTCCTATTATATCAGGCACAATGTTACCAATATCAAGAGGGAGCTCAATAAGCCGTAGCACAAACAGAAGTTTTATTAGCTAAAGCTTCGGAATTTTTAGAGTTTAGGTTTCATCTTCTCATCAAAAGATGATGACCATAAATGAACCAAATAACGATGGCCATAAATGAATCAAACAACCTTAAAAGAATACCTATAACGTTAAGATTACTAATTTTGAAAAGGAGAAAGCTCAAAACTAGTTAAGAATAAGAATTTGTTTGTTGTATTCCATATTTCGTTAACTTTAAGAGATAAATACTAATGCTTAAAATTTTCCTACTAATTTACAGATCAAACAATACTTCCACGGTTGAGTGATATTTTTATGCGTATCAATATGTAAAAAAGAAAAAGAAAAAGGATACCATGATCAGGATCGCGAGTAAAGCCATAAATCTTGCTACGGAGAAGCAAAAATCTTGCAAGGTGGCAATTAAGCATAATCGAGCTTGGAGTAAATAATGATTAAGTTTCTGAAATTCTCAAAAATTTCTTGTTATCGGCTTGAAATACTCATTTTATTGGATATGAACTTTAATTTAAGTCATGGATCTGTAATTTTTAGCGGCTTTGGGAGATTTTTATATGAAAATAGGCATGGTCAAATCTCTCCAAAATAGGATGTTTTGGGATAATTTGAAACTAGTGATGATTTTACTCCATTTTTGCAACTTTCTTTTCTCTTTCTCTTGTACGTGTATCAAACATTTAAACAAATGATTAATTGAGCTACAATGTATTATTCCGAAGTATATCTTGCCATTTGTATATAATTAATTTATGCTTTTATAAATATATTAAATTAATATACTTGATGTCTATCATACATTACTTATATTTGGTTTATGGAAAAAAAAAAGTAAAATATCGGACGAGTTATTAGAAAGACATGATTTGCAAAAGTTTAGTGAGATGAAATTTGTATTCCTCAAAAAGGTTACTTCGACGTATATGTTTTACATATATTGATCAAATAACATAGCATTTCGAATTTCGTATATAACCAAGTTTAAGACAAATTAAATTGTGTTTGTTGAACACCTTATGATCGGAATATATATTTCTTCCATGTAATAATAAATATAGATTCTTTATTGCTAGTGTTTCGGTATTTGAATATCCATGTAAATTTTTTCAAACAAATTATAATATTTTCAGTGGTTTTAGTAGAATAAACCCTGATGATTTTTTTATGTTGATGACAGACACATGTTTACTAATAACTTTTTATATTTTGTGTCTCTAGAAATCACATATTTTATACAATTCTTTTTTCTTTAATCTCTACAAGTCACTATAAACTCCGAGAGAGTCTACCGAAACCTCTGGATTTGTATAAAATCTTCCTAGATCACTTATACTAAAAGTCTATCAAAATCTTTCCAATTCACGATCCTGCAAAAAGAATTAAAAATTAGGTTTGGAAGCCAGCTGGGCTGGATATGCAATTGTACGCCCATGCTTCAAGATGTATCCGCCTACTTCACTTGTTATAACGGCGTTTATCCCTTCAAGCGCTATTTCCAAATCTTCCAAACTCAAACCTTCTGAATCTTGATAACAACATTTTCACAAGATTTAAATTAACAAAAGCATCCAGGTGAATTAACAAAATTCCGATAAACCACATCTGCCACCCGGACTTAAAATCTATTCTTAAATCCAAAATATGTCATGTGATCTGAAATCCGCATTGCCTCATGAAAAGTACTTTGCGGCTCAAATTTGTGGAGTGATATGATAATCTTATGACTTAGAATTTGTCTCATGAACTAAAATCCGCTTAACGACACTCCACATCAACTCCAAAATATATAAGTTAAAATTTGCCAACACAACTCAAAATCTACCAAGTCCCCAAAATCCACGTGGAGGACTAAAATTTACATTCTGACCCATAATCTTGAAGTACCACGTCTTAGGCCTATTCCTATGCATATGCCAAAAAAAATCTCTTTGGCATACCAGGTGGCATGGCAAACCATTTGTGCCACTATGGGAAAACCACGGAGCGACCGAGTTTTTAGCAAGCGTTATTGAGTCCAGCACTGGCGTTATAATCAATATCGCCAACATTCGACTTTCTAACGCCTATAAATACCGCACCTTGTTCTCTTCTCAACTCTTCTCAATTCTTCTTCTCAATTATCTTTTGATCTTCTTAAACTTAAACAATTATCTTTTTATTTTATTTAAAAAAAAAAGAGAGAAGAAAAAGAAATAGAAAAGCCAAAGGATGTACTAGTACCCCAGCTAGTGGAATAAGTTTTGTTGTGGATACAAATTATGAGTTTGGTAATGTCAGACAAGTAGCGTGTGAAGGTATGTTCTATAATCACCTATATGACCATGAGGAGCGAGTTAATTCGGTAAATCTAAGAGGTGGATGGACTGAGTTACGTACATTTTTTCAATTAATTCCCCCTGTTGTTCAAGAGAGAGTTAAAAGATATCCTTGGCGACATCTATATCATATACAACCTAGAAACCACATGACTCAAGGAGTTCAAGTTATATTAGAACGATGGTGGAAGACTACAAACACGTTCTTTTTCAAGGACTTTGAATGCGGTAAGTCAGTTTTTTCTAGTAATTTAATTATTAGATTATGTGTTTTGTTTTATAAAAATCAACAAATTCTAATTATGAATAATTATTGTTAATAGGAGTTACACCGATAGATTTTTACATGTTAACGGGAATTCCATGTGCTGGAAACTTACTTCCATTTAACAAACTAAATTGGTTATCAGATGATAAATGGAAATAAAGACTTCCCTTATATTCAAGTGATGTAGAAGGAAATGTTACATATAGACAACTAAAAGCGCATGGGTTAAAAGTGGCTGGGTTGAAAGCATTTTTATACGTTATGCTAGGAAAATGAATGAAAACAGGGTAGCTGGTAATGAATATTTGTTCCCCGACCATTATGAGGAGCTCGAACGTCTGTTTGTACTGTGGACACTAAGCCAATGTTTATTTCCAAATGCTAGATCAGTGGTGTTAATTGGGTTTCTCGAAGCATTAGAAGATTTAAAGCAAGCACCAACATATGATTGGGGGACTCCGATTTTATCAGAGATTTACATGGCCCTCGGTGATTGCTCGACGTGTGTCAAAGATAGTTTTAATGCTTTTTGGGGAGTTCTGGAGGTAAGAACCAATATTTTTCACACCGTGTATTTGTTTGTCATTTTCACATGTTAAATTTAGTAACCAATAATGTTATTATTTTCAGTATTAGTGGTATACATATTTCTGTGCTTCGGAACCTTCTCTTAATAATCATACCAATGTATTTTCGATCATACGAAAGTACGATTCCGAGAATTGGGAACCTATACAGATTGAAGATGGTCAACATACTGCTGTTGTTCATAAGATTCAGCAGTTGTGTAGAACAAGCGTTAACCTTATCTCCCAGCCATATGAAGCAATACTTGAGTTCAAAGAAGAACAAGCTCAGAGAATGGTACAACTAAGCCTTACAAGGATGGTGTTATACATCCCTATTTCTGAAAAGGGTGTTTGGTATTATGGTGAAAGACAACTTCTTCAGTTGCAAAGAAGATCAGTGATAGCCGTCAACCCTTATCCCAGTTCAGAGGTTTCAGCAGACGATTACTTCAAATTGATAAGGGAAGGTCATCATTGGCAAGAAGCTGATCAATTTATCCAGGAGCCAATGGACAGAAATGACTACCTATCTTGGTATAACACTATTTTCAAGCCCAATATTTTTATGCAACCGCAAAGTTTGGGTCGGATGGATTTCCCAGCTTTAGGTAGGATGCCACTTGCCGATGAATTTCTTCCTTCCCAACCTCCACCAGATACGGGTGACGCATTTGCATATCCTTCTCAAAGTTCATCGTCAACCATGCCACCACTTTCTTGGGAGGTACAAACTATATCCAGCACATCTGGAGAGGTTGTTACTTATCCAATTGCTTTTAGTGCACTTGATCAGACTTATCCATACTTGGGATCAATGCTACAGAGTTGCAGTATTAGACCCAGTTGAACGATTATCATGCTCTAGTTCAGGGATTTCAAAGATTTCACTTGGATGAGTTGCAAAAACTGAGGGACAGCATGATGTTTGACACGAGTCAAGGATTTGAGGGTGATGATGGTTCAGGTAGTAGTGGGGGAATGAGTCCCAGTGGTAGAGCTATTAGAGGAATGAGTCCCAGACGTAGAGCTGGTAGAGTAATGACTCATTTGAGTCTCAGTGGTGGAGGTATGAGTCCAACTGGAAGTCAGCTAAGTCGTGGAAGTGAAAAAGATTGAGACGTCGTTCTATGCAGGAGTTACCAGAAAGTTCTACTCCAAACATAGTGTCAGATAGTCAAGTAGAAAGTGGTGGTGAAGAAAATATTGGCTTGGCTACAACTCCTGCACGTATGTTTAGTCATATGCCAACTCACATAATGACTCCAGGTGGTGGTGTGAACATGGAAGTAATTAGGCAATCAAATCTGTATACCCCAATTGCCTCCCCCCCCCCCCCCAATTGCCTCAAGCTCATTATCATTTCAACCATTCCAGGATTCCAGCAGCCATTGCAACAAATTCCTCAAGAATATCAACAACACGTATTTTAAGATTTGTATCGTGTTCCCATGCGCCCTGAACCCATTGCTTATCAAGGTTATGGTGATTCTGATGAGACCCAAGCACCAAGTGAGTCTCTAACCGGCTCCCTAACTGATATGTTGAACAACACTCTTGATCTAGAAAACGCGGGCAATTGGATCTTTGGCCAGGGAAGAAATGGACAAGGTAATGAGTAGTTTAAATGTAAGCAATTTAGTTGAAATGTAATATTATTTTTTTAATTAATGGAAACTTTTTTTTAGATTAATATTCAAATACAAACTAGTTTTACAATATTTCAATAAAAATTAAGATTGCAAATACAAACTTATAATTTGAATCCATTGTAGAGTTCATAACATTCGTCGTGACTAAACCATCTTCCGTTGTCTTCGGCGAATTTGGTACGAGCTCTAATTTTTAGTTCTTCATTTGACAACCAAGGATTATCCCCTTTTATCAACCACATAACTTGTTGATACTTTCTAACATTGTTATTGATGAAACAATAACGATTTTGAAGACACTCATTTGTTCTTCTTGGATTTACATGACTTAACGTCGTGAACCTTTGAAACACATTTTCCCACATAAGTTAAAAGTCTCTAAATTGAAATCTCTATCGCTTGCAACTGAAACCCAACATCGAATTAGAGAAACATCTTCCTCTGGAGTAAAATCCACTTCGATTCTGCGAGCACTAGGCATGTTGAAATGAATTTGAAGTTGGGTTGGAATGGGTAGAAGTTAGGTATTTATAGAGGGGGGAAATGGTAGCCGTTGGATGAAGATCTGATAAGCATTGATCAGACCAGCGAACGACATTTTGACTAACGCTAGCGCTGGAATGACCAACGAGCGCTGACTTGACCATCGAGCAATGGACACTCTATCGCTCGCTGGAAACTCTGTCGTGTATAGGTATATATGCATATGAGTTTGGCAATTTGGCATACCCATAATGGATGCATATATGCCAAAAATCATTATTTGACATATGCATAGGAATAGGCCTTTGCACACTTTAAAACATAGAACATATTAATTACGAAACAAAATCAATGTTGTTGTCTAGATACGTGTAAAGGTGATTATAAGTACTTCTACTTAAACTCGACATAAATTGGAGCTGGACCTTTCCGGCTTCCAAATATAGCTTGGTTCGGTTACATGTCCAATTTCAAATGAATGGTTTGCCCAGGAAAACAAAACAAACAACTAAAAACATTCAAGATATTTATACACTTGATGACTTGGAACCCAAGTAACGGCTGACACAGCTGGGACCCACACCCTATCCTTGTTACCTAAAGTCAAGAAGAGTCTTGCGGGATACTCAATTTCCCTTCTAACACCTCGATTAAAAACGTCCTTTTTACCACATTTACCCTCACCGCCATTAAACTATCACCTAATTATCCGAATAAAACCCCCCACACACTTATTTCATTTATAAACCCTCTACCCTCTCATTTCACCCCGAACCAAACCCCACCTTCTTCTTTGACGAATTCTTAATTGCTCTGCAAAAGCAACAACAGAGATAATGAATTCGAATTTTCCTACCACAATTCCTGTCCTTTTCTTTGATGGAGAACGTGAAATCGATATCGGTACTGTTACTGTTGACAAATCAATGGATTTCAGAAAGTTTCAATTCACTGTGAGTGATAAAATTGGGATTTCTTCTCAACAGATAATAATTTCCTTAATCTTTCATAAGAAATCGAAATCTCGTAAAATCCCGATTAATGAGAAGGTGAATTTTGGGTTGATTGCTTTTGAGAAAGATTGTTATTTCCTTGCTGTTTTGAAACGATCAAGAAGAGAACGAAGAGGTTTTAAGTCTCCTCAAAATCTTATTGGAAATGATTTCTTTTCTACTTCACCAATTGATGTTCCACAGAAGAAATTTTCAATTTTGAGACGTGATGAAGTAATTAGTCCTTCACAATTTGGATTTGTTTCATCACCGCCTTATTATGATCGTCAGTTTCCATCACCACCGGAAAATAATCTGTATGATGAGTTGAGGTATAGAGAATATGAGAATCAATTGAGGAGTTTACAGATTCAGAGAGAAAACAATTATATGATGTCTCAAATCTCTTATCCGTATCATCAAGATTTGGAAACTGATTATATGTTTGGTTCAAGGTTTGGTAACCATATGAGCTATTGCAAAGAATGTTCTGTATCATCTAATGGTGTGCCGTTTCACTGGTGCGATGCTATTACGGCAGGATTTAGGTCTCCGGCAGGTCCAATTGCAAAACCAAGAAAGTTCATCGCTTAAATGTTTTTTTTTTAATTCGTTTTTTTTATTTTGGGCAACTTCGTATGGAAGTCTTAGAATAGGACTGATGAAATTGGGGGATCTTGGTTTGGGCGATAAAATATTGAAGCTATACAGTGATGGCGTGCGAATATCAGTATTTTGGGATGCGAATATAAGTTTTTTTTGGATACTGTTGGGGTGCAAAGACAAGTATCTTCCTGGGTGCATCGTCTCCGTTCTGTGAAGAAGAAATTGAGGGCAAAAAAATGTTCTCAATTGCCTTTAGATAATGTTGATAAATTAATCCTATCATTTAGATTATTGTAGGTTCAGATTTGGGTTGGTGTTAGAAAACATTTGTAGTATTTCTGTTTTCAGACCTTGTGCTGTGCGGTTTGTGTTTTGCAGACCTTGTGCTGTGCAGTTTGTTATTGCAAGGATGTCCTGTTCTTGTTAATTAAAAATATTACAAGATTTTGTCTTTGGAAACGTTAGATGAGTAGTCAAGTTTATTTTAGCTGCTTGTATCTCCGTTAAGAGCTTGGATGTGGTCTGAATTGTGCAATGTGTATAAATAGTTGCGGATTTGCCGATTAAATTTAAGATGTCTAGAGTTGGGCAAGTCATGTGTCCTGTTAACTTGGACTTGGACCTTGAATGTTGGAAATAAGGAGGGCTTATAGAAATACATATTTTGAATCTGGTCGAGAGTATATAGCCCGAACACAAATCGCATATGCATCCAACTATCAAAACTATGGACTATGCGTACAAGGTGCACGCTATCTGAGTCTACAACTGGTTATAAGTTCAGGTGTGAAAGTGGACCTTGTTTGTGCACGCTATCTGAGTCTGCAACTGGTTATAAGTTCAGGTGTGAAAGTGGACCTTGTTTGTTTGTAGCTGACTTGGCGTCTGGGTCTGAGTCAACCCCTGACTCGGCAGTCAGACCGTTTGTTTTCTATTTTGAGTTTGATCTGACTTAACCTCTGATTCAGACCTAACTCCTGTCTGGGACCCGTTTGAGTCGGGTAACAAAACACCCCTGACTCATGGAACCAAACCACTGACTCAAAACAAACATATTGAGTCAGATCTAACTCAAGTTAGGTGATTTTAGTCAGATTCAGACCACTCAGATCCAGATGACTCAAATGAATCGGGAGTAAACAAACATGGTGCATGTTACAACCTACACTTCACTGCTTCTCCCACTCAGCGGCGGAACTAGTCTAATAGTACTCCAGTGCAGGTTTTGGTAACTCCATGTGTGTTAGGTATGTGAGAAGTAGACGGCAATCTGTACATAATGCGGAGTTGCTTTGGCTTTTTCTAAAATGTGGGTTGGATCTTACGAAGAAGACCATGTAAATTCTAGTATCTTATTACATTTCTGAAGCTAATTGAACGTGTAAACATAGAACATCTAACAATGTGGGCTGTTGTGGCTGTATCAATAGAGGGAAATAAAGCTTCATTCATTAGTGTGCAAGAAGACCATCTTGTATGCCCTTTGATTTTCTAAGGCAGGTGCCTACTGTGCCGGACGTTTTTATGGGGTAACAGGAATCTAAAAATGATAGTGTTGGAATTAGATTTTATGGGGTAACAGGAATCTAAAAATGATAGTGTTGGAATTAGAAACTACAGCGGAAATGAAGCTTCTCTTGCCAAGGACGAACTCCTCAATAATACGGTTCAAATTAAACGGCTGTTGGAGAAAACATTCCTGCCCAATAGCAATAAATTCCAAATACAGTGTATTACTCTTGGTTTTTCCTCTTATATATACTGCTTGCTTCTACAGGAGTTGGTTCTATTTCTCCCCGTAGTTCTTCGCCTGTAGTGGTTGTACACAACAAACTTGCTACATACTTTCATCTCTTGCAGACCGGATGGTTCACATTCTTGCATTTAATCGGGATTTTACTCCGGAAATGGTGGCTACAACAAAAAATCATATCCAACCTCTTTGTTGGAACTACTGAAAATGGTAGCAGACTGGCAGGTACCCTTGCGGCCTTGTGACCCATGGTCTGGAACTCTTCGACCATGGAAAAAACATGTATATTTCCCATTCAAGCTAAGAATTTTTTGGGTAGCAGTGGACTTACACTAGAAGTGTTTAGTTCTATCCACTTCAATCTGAGGGAGGGTAGTGGAGTGTGATATAGATGGAACTCAAATTATGATGTACTCGTGTGGTATTAGTTGTTTCTTTGACCGATCATTTCATCCTTAAATTGCATGTACAATCTCCAAGTCTCTCTTGATTAAACTTTGTTTTCCTCTGTTACCCGATGTTTCCCAAAGGCTTCTTCAGGGGTGTCTTACTTGAGTGCAGCGATTGATTGGATCCATGAATTGGTTATTCTAAAACGACTACTTGGGCTACAGTTGCTAAAACTAGAATTGGATCAGAGTTCTGCAATAAACTCAATTAACATTGGGAATCTGGGATCTTTCCATAAAACTAGAATTGGATAAGGTTCTAACTACTGTTACGTATCCAATGGGAATATAATAATAAGTATATTAAATATGAAAGTGCACTTGGAGATGTCATGATATACATATCATTTGGCTACACTCCCATCCTGGCTACAGATGATGTTGCCCTAGACGTCAAAGGTCCTTCAGGGTATAAAGAAGCAGGCAGAAATTCAAAGAGATCAACCATATGTGTAGGATGACCAATATTGTGCCTATCTTTAGGCAGAATCTGGCCAAATTCTTAAAGAGTCTTGGAGATGGAAGGAGAATCAGTCTCTGGAGTGACAGATGAGCTGGGAAAGTAATGTTCAAAAAACAAATAATACCAAATTTCAAGACCAATGCATGGTTTAGTGGCTGACAAATAATTCCCTGACCTAATCTCATCCTAGCTAGAACTTAGACTTGAGAAGGGGACTTACTGATGTAGAAACAACTTAAGTGGAACTGCAGCCTCAGCTCTCATTCTACAAGGGTTTCAATCCAACACAGATGAAGACTCTAGATCATGGAAGTAGTAAACAAGCGGAAATTTCCCAGTAAAATCGTTTTACAAGGGAATATCGATCTTTGCTCACGCACAAGTCCTGAATACACTTGTTCCATCAAAGGTAACCTTTCTTCTTTGGCATATACATAAAAGAAAAGAACCAGTAATAGAGAGTACACAGAAACTACCGTATATAAATGTAGCAAGACAGTGAATATAAGATTCGTCTCCTGAACTCACAATAACAAGTTAGATACCTCATAGTTGAAGTTTCAGGAAATGCTAATACAACCGCTAGCTTAGAGCAAGAATAGAGCTAGGCATAAACATACTCACCCATGTCATAATGACTTTCAAAAGTTGTAATTGTCTATATTCGCAATTGCCTTCAACAACCAATCACCCCTTTCCACTCAACATTGTAGGAATTATTTTTGGCAAGCGAGACAACTGCAACCATCAAGTCAGACCATTAGATTAACAAAAAAAATGACGGCTCCTACTAAATTATATTAATTTAGATAAAAAATTTATAATATTTGCTCACTCTCAATCAACCCGCCGCTCATCCTCTCAAGAGAGGCTGCTTCAATAGCTTCTCTAACCCGCATGGCAGCAAGTTCCTTACCGATATCAGTAGAGCAGTGTCTCGTGAGACTCTTCCCTGCCAAACTTGAGCCATGTCCAATACATTTATATTTCTCAACATTCACAAACTCAAACTTGTCGACATAAACAAGTCTGGGAACCAAATCACCCTGAAAGAAAAATATATTAAAACAGTTACAACTATAGAAATCTATAGCAAACAACTGAAAATAAGAAGTAAGAATAATCTTTCTTACACTGGATTGTTTTTCATATGTCGCAAATAGGAGATTGCAGTCAAAGTCATTCATGTCACTGCCTTCTTCATAGTCAGATTCTTCAGTCTCGAGGTTCTGTCGGAGTAACTGTTGACTCAACTCAACACATCGGTCAATTGTCAACATCTCACCCTCAGCTTTCAAACGCTCAGAGATGCGACTAAATAACTTATAGTATCCACAAAAGGTTAATACAATGTTACTAGATACTCTTAAGACAACAATTTTGGGGGTATCGTCATGAGTAACAACTAACTTTTCTCTTTTAGTCCAAGAATGTTTTATCTCATCAGCTTCCTCTTGAGATATATCATATTCCTCTTCATAAATTTTCCAAAGTGCAGTATAATACTCCATCGCCGGACTTCCTTCTCTAAAATCTGCTGTAACATCCTGAAACCAATCTGTTCGAACAATTTTTCCACTATCAAGGTGTTTAAATTTCTTATTTCTGATTAAATAACCATCAGATGCTATAATAATTTCTCCTTCATTTATTAACCCAATAGCCGTACCTCCTTTCATCGTATTTAAAACCTAAAATCATTTTAAGTAATAGAATAGGTTGATTAGCAGGAATTGAAGAAGTTTGAGGGATGAAATTGAACACTTAAGGCACATATCAAATAATCGAAATTATTGACTTGCTAAGTAATCTTTTAGAGCATCCACAGTCGTGGAGTATAACCAAATTTTTTGGTTAAAAACAGACGCAGTGGAGACGGAGTAAAGACCAAAGACCGGACTATAATCAAAACCCAGACCATATTTAGTCTTTAGTCTGGTCTTTAGTCGGGCGTAAATTGAAGTTGCGCCTGATGGGGCGTAACTCAAAGTTGCGCCCCAACAATTAAAAAAAAAAAAAAAAAAAAATGGGGCGCAATTTGGAATTGCGCCCCAACAATAATAAAAAAAAAAAAAAAAATTGGGCGCAACTTTGAGTTGCGCCCCAACAATAATAAACAAAAAAAAAAAATTGGGCGCAACTTTGAGTTGCGCCCCATCAATAATATAAAAAAAAAAAAAAAAAAAAAAAAAATGGGACGAGATTTGGAATTACTTTGGTTGGGGCGTAACACAAAGTTTCGCCTGACCAAATTTTAGTCTCCCTCCACTGCGTTACAACACGGACTAAACCCAAATTTTAGTTTTTTTTTTGCTCTTTGCTCTTTGGTTATGGTCGCACCACTGCAGTTGCTCTTAAAGACTTTTTCGTTGCTTGATTATCACACTGAAAATTACTAATAGTTGAAGAACACGTAAGATGACAAAAGTTTCAACAAGAAAAGACAAAGAAATTAACTTCTACCAGATGAAACAATTAACACATCATGGTACTGGCGTACTGCGAGAGTACGAAACAGAAATCCTTGAAAAGAAGAGAACAATATGTGTTATTTACAAGTGGATATCCTAACTTGAATATTACAACCAGTAAACCTACTTACCTGCACGAAACACTATCAATATCACGGACGTATTCACCAAAATCACTATTCCGTTCTACAAATCCAATAATGGATTCATGAATCTGATTAGCCATATAAAAAGAATGGCACAAACACCTAATGACTGTTGAGGCACTGCAAAATCTACTAGTACTTAATTGAACTACTTCTGGTGTCTCACCCATCTTATTTGGTCATTTACCAGACAGTGGAGATCAGAGGTAAAGTCCCAATTGCCGAAACAATTATATTACTATTAAAACAATTACAATCAAGCACACAAGACATATATGATATTCATCAGCAACCTCAGTCGTAAACTTGCACCAAACATTAACGAAACGTATGGCTTTCCAAAATTTCAAAATCAATTGCTAAGTTTAATCCAATACAGTTGAAACACTAACTATGTTTTACTAATATGCTGAAATCTGAGAATTAAGTAAGAATGAACTTCAAGTTCTTAAATTTGGCTACTAATCTGAATTCCATACAATCCTAATATGTGAACCGTATCATGATTTCAATAATAAAGATATAGTTATATAAAACTTAAGTGATAGAGTGATCTGATTACCTGAATTCGAAGAAATATGAGGACTGAAAATGAAGATTTAGGGCATACACAGTCGCGTTAGAAAAGAAAAGAGGGATTCCTTTCAAAAAATATGCAAGTATTTATTTATAGCATCAGTTTTTGAACCTGTTTTAGGGCATACATGAGAACTTTAGGGCATACAAATTAGTTTTCCCCTCCTAAGTGACCTTATAAGAGGTATTTATTGGGTATTTCAATTACCTATATACCCTTAAACCGTTTAAATTACAAATCTACCCCTACCCTTAATATAAAAATCTAAAATCAATTTAATAAAAATCAGAAACGTTTTCTATCTAATCTATTCATCTCCCCCCTCTAGCGCCGAACGTGCTCTCCCAAAGATTTTTTTTTCATCGCCGTGATTAATCGTTGATTCGTAAAAATTTGATCGTCGGTTAAACTCAACTACGTAATGACTCGTACAAAGAAAAATGCAGGGAATAAGCAAACCAAATCGTCTTCTAATCAATCAATTGAAGAAGAAGAACCAATTGAACATGAAGGTGTAGAAACTGAAATTGAACCACAAATCGAACCAGAAATTCAACCAAGTGAAACACCAACTCCTAAAATGAGGATAAGAAAGTAAATTCTACAAACCCATCTCTTTATTTGTTGTTTTTCATCGATTGAATAGGTTTAATTCCTGAAAATTTAGGGTTTCTGACGGTTATAGTGTTGGGTTCGGCTCAAAATTGAGTTGCGTTTTGAGCCGAACTGTTCTTCATAATTTCAGCCTGAAAGTGCATATGAACAGTTCGGCTTAAAATTTCATCTGAATTTTACGCCGAACCTAGTCACATATAAAGGTGCTTAATGGGTTCGGCGTATTCGATAATACTAATTTTAAGCCGAACATATATAGTTTACATTTTCATAAATGGTATAAGTATAGAAAAGCGGCTTAAAATAATTTTTGAATTATAAGCCGAACAACTCACTGTGTTTATGAATGAACTGATAGTTGTCGAGTTCGGTTTATATTTGTTTTTTCGGGCTAGCCGAACCCCTTGATTTACTTTTAAAAATAGTTCTTTGGTAGTTATAGAATTGGGCAAATGTTTTTATATATCGACATACAATAACTTTGTTTAATGTTGTGCATTTTCTTCATATTTGTCGGTCGATAAATTCCAAATTCACACGAAAAATATGAAGAAAATGTGCACGACACTAAACAAACACTATTACATTTCAATTGATATCTCTTACAGCCCTAGACTAGAGTTAATCAAGTTTTATACTTTTTGTAGGAATTATGAAGTTAAAAAGAGAAAGAAGATGGAGGTTACGCCTTCTAATTCTAAGACTCTCGATCCTCGAGGAGGAGGTCACAAAAAATTGGGAGCAGGAGGCAGGAACTGACAAAGATGCCGTGTTAGAAATTGATGAACCACTACCATAGATACAAAGAAAAGAAGAAGGAAGAGATGGTGATGGTGGTGATGAATAAAAATGTGATGATAATGAAGAACCTCAACATCAACCAAAACCCTGCAAAGAGAAGAAGCTTGTTGAATCACGGGTTACATGTTTGCACATTCTCATAAGGATAACGTAATCTCAGCTCGAGGTGATGGTTTTCCCCATGATCTTCTGGAAGATGGAGGAAGGGTGTTGATTGGTTACGCCGAATCTTGGGTAAAGAGAATATATGAGACTCCTGATCACAACGATGCAGTCCGAGTATTGAGACACCAGAGGGCAGTGAAATAGAAATTGTCTGAAGAGGTTCCCGAGGTGGTTGCTTACGTACAATCATCTGCTTTATGGCATGTGATTGAACATGGACATAAGGATTGTGACAGAGTGACTATCTCCTCCTTCTCCAAGCGATTTTGTCCAGAGACTTATACGTTCCAGTTACCCTTTGGGGAGATGACAATCACTCCTAATAACGCGAATAAGATTACAGGGCTTAAAGTGAGGGATAGAAGCGTGGCTGCTGACTATTATGGTATGAGTTGGAAGGAGCTATATAAGTTGTACAAGGAATGCCTTGATTGGGGTGATTACCAGACTGAACTCGAGTTTTGTCGTTCCGTTAAAGATGTAAATTTTGTTCCGGAGAACGGTGTGAGAAATAAGAAGCTTAAGAAGGTGAAGCTTACTAATTTTAAAAAGGAATTTGAGAAGACATCGGAGAAAGTAGCATGGGGGTTGGTAATGGACGAGATCAAAGTGAAGCAAACCGGAACCGCCTACTTGCTTTATACTCTTGGTAGAGATATCTTTCCCGACCTTACTGGAAACAATGTGAACCATTTAGCGAAAAATAAAATAAATCCCCCAGCGCTAAACCATTCAGCGAAAAGGTGATTTTTGTAGCGTTGAACCATTCAACACTACTATCTCGCTGCTAGTTCAACTGCGAGCAAATGTTAGGAGAGAGAACTAGTGTTAACAAATAGGCCACACTTTTTTTTTGAATTGCAACACTTAACTGCTAATCTAACACATAGGACTTAGCCTTAGTATGGATGCAACTTGAAATAACTTTACTAGTCGAAGTTGTTGAACCAAATGATCTGCTCACTTTCTGAAATGCAACTAACTTTTGATATTCTAAGATGATATAACATTTGGATCCTTTTAATATATATTCCTTTTCATCAGAGTTTCTCTGTCCAGTTTGTATCGGGAGAGTATATATGTCTTCATTTGTCTATATTTATTAGATACGGATAAATGTTATTGTTCTCTTCATTAGTCTAGATTTGTTAGATAGATTTTTCATCTGGTGTGTTATATCATCTAGTTGCTTTCTGATTTGAGTCGTGATAATCACCAAATCTTATGTTCGTTTGTGTACAGGTTGGGTTTATCAATTCAACATTTGATAGTTTGGCACAAAAAGCTTATTCGTTTACGAGTGGAGGCCAGTTGGGATTTTGGGGAAGTTCCATATATTCAAGTTGGTATCTTTCCACCTCATTGATTTTATATCCTTATACTTGTTTTATGAAATTATGGGTCTTTAAATGTTGAATTTGTGGTGTAATGGTAGCATGACTGACTCCACGTCAGATGATGCGTGTTCGACTCACGCCAAGTTCACTCATTCGTATATGTCAATTTTTTGTGTCAACTTTGGTTGTTGACTCCATTAACTCGGATCAACTTCCATTGTTGACACAAAAAAGTTGGAGTATTTTTTAAGTTATTGTGTCAACTTAGGTTGTTGACTCCATTCACTGGGATCAACTTTCATTGTTGACATAAAAAGCTGGAGTATGTTTTCAGTTATTGTGTCAACTTTGGTTGTTGACTCCATTCACTGGGATCAACTTCCATTGTTGACACAACTGAACTGTAATATTATTCAGTTATTTGTGTTATTGACTCCATTCAGTGGGATCAACATCCATTGTTGACACACACAAAAAAAGCTGGAATATGCACTAATAAAGTTATTTTTGAACTTTTAATTTTGGATCAACTTCGGTTGTTGACACCTTTTTTTTCTTCTGATTTTTGTTTTTGGGATCAACTTCGGTTGTTGACACCATTTTTTTTCCTGATTTTTATTTTTGGGATCAACTTAGGTTGTTGACACCATATTCTTGTTTTTTTGGATCAACTTAGGTTGTTGACACCATATTTTGGCGACGGTGGTGGCGGTGGTGGATTGGTGGCGGCGTCGGTGGTGGAGTTGGAGTTGGAGCTGGTGGCGATGGACTGGTGGAGGTGGCGGTAGAATGGTGGTATTGGTTGTGGTGGAATGATGGCGGTGGTGGAGTTGGAGGTGGCGACAGTAGACTGGTGGTTGAGCACTGGTGGTGAAATGATTTTCCTTTTTTTTTTTTAAATGAAGAAATATGTTTGTGTGACAAAATAAGAAAACAAATTATATAATAGAGGGTATTAATGTAATCTATCTTTAAGTGGATAAGGTAAGGGGTATATTTATTATGTAGTAAGGGTATATTTGTAGGGTCTGAAAACTATGGGCATATAATTAATGTACCCAATATTTTAACTCAAGATATTGGGCTATTTTGCGTTTCCTCCCCTTTAAAGATAGCTAATTAGCATTTCCTCCCCAAATAGATTCAAATTAGTGTTTCCTCCCATCGTTAGGAATTCCGTCCATGGCTCAGTTAGATGACTCAACACATATGCACGCGTGGCAGAAACTGTACACGTGTTTTGTCACCTTCCCAAAATACCCTCGACTAAAAAACAAAATAGAAACACGTGTATTACATCTGAGTAGCTAGATCCAACGGTTCTGCATATGTCTGAAAACAAGGGGTTGTTAAGACTTCACCTTTTTGTACGCCTATTAGAGGAGAACACGCGTCTTATCCCTTCAACTACCACCTATATCAAGCGGGAAAAAAAATGAGAGAGTTAAAAACCCTAAAACTAGTTGCAGAGAAGAGGAAAAAAAATCCCCAAATCGGGTTTTGCTCAACTTTTGGTGTTGATCGAAGAGAAGAAGATATTCTTGCAATAGAAAGACGATAAGTGTTTGGGTGTGTTCAATTTCTGCTGATCCGCGATGAAGAACCCTAGACTGTAAGTATTATATTTTTTAGGTTTTTTTCTTAATTCTCAGGTTCGTTATTTTCTTGATCTAATCATCTCAGGAATTGGGTATGATATGAACAACGTTATTGTTGCGATTCATATAGATTTGGTCTTTAGGGTTTGTACAAATTTGTATTTTTGGGTTGATTTATATGCATGATTTAGGTAAAGATTCAGTCTGCATGTTTAGGGTTTGTTTGTTTTTCATTATTACACTACGGGTATTTGAATAATGATGTGATTGTTAGAAGTTTGGTGTTTGATTCATGTTGCAGTTCAAGTTATTTATGTTGCCCTGTTTTTTTTTCTTTTCTTTGATTTAAGGAATTGAGTGTTTTATTGATGTGATTTTTTATAAACTGGGTGTTTATGTTGTGGGTTATGGGTTAAATAAATCATATGCTGAGGGTTATGCTATGTTTTTGTTATTATTGTATCAATTTATCTCTGTTTTTGAAATGGTGTCTGTTTTTTTTTGTTACAGTGCCAGGGTTTCTTTTGGTATCAAAACTTTTTATATACATTATGATGGAAAATGGCCTAATGCACAACCAATAAGTGGATTTAGTTACATGAACTATATGAATGGGAGGGAGTTGCGCTGGCCTAAATTTGATGGAGACTATTTGAACCTAAAGGACTTGTTGGATAGTGTCCATGACTGCATTGAACACTTGGATGGTGCACAATACTTATTTCAGTACTTGGAGGATGGGTTTTGTAAGGACCCTCAAGCTCGTCAACGCTATTAGACCAGTCAAAAGACGATTAAAGCGCTAATGAATCGATTAATTAGAGACGAACGTTAATTAATAGAGATTAATCTAACAACGATCTAGATATGAAATTGGTACTGTTAGATAGATCTCGAAAAGTCATGCGTAATAGACTACTCGAACTTGTCATTCGAATACCAGACGAAGAAGATATCATTGGATTAGTTCCTTCAGACCGACCTGGCTGCCCATATCATTTGGGTGGGTGCCTTTATCATTTTACCTTTGGCCTTATCATCCAAAACGTGTCGAGAGAAAATCATTTCTCTTATCTTCTACTCTTTCTTTCTTCTTCTTCTTCTCTGTTCCTCTTCTCATTCTCTTTGTCGATCTCAGAGTTATTTTAGTGTGAGGGGTTCATAGATAGTTAGTTAGCTTGACGAATCGAAGAGAATGAAGTTAGAACTGAAGATGTTTGAGCTCCAGGAGAAGAAGAGGATGATGTAGATGTTGAATTGAGGTTAAGGTTTCTGTAATTAGGGTTCTTGTAGAACTGAAGATGATAAAGTGACGTTCTGGGATGAAGAATCGAGGGGTTGTTATTGGTTTGACTAGGTGGTGCTGTTCTAATGATGAATCGATCGGAAAAAGGTAAATGAGAGATTTATTTAGGGTTCTTTAATTATATCTGTTTGTGTGAAATTGATTTATAGTTTGATCGATTAATGGTGGGTTTGTTCTTAATTGAAGTATAGCTGGATATATTAGGTTTAATTTTTAGTTCCTATAGGAAGTTGAAATTAAGTTAGGGTTCATCCTAAATTAGGGATTAGTTGATATGGGTTTGGCTTTATGGTGAACTTTGTTGCAAGTGTTGGTACTGAATGGACATGAAAAGTTATGCCATTAAGAGAATGGGGTTAGCTGTGGCTGTGACAGTTAGATGGTAATATTATTGAGTCTACTATTGTAGCCATTGGAAGTGCTAAGTGAGTAATCTAGTAATGTAGTATGCTATGAAGATGAAGTGGAGTAAATGATGATGTTGTTGGTGGTCTGTTGTTGAACTGATGATGCTTATGAAGTTCAGAGTTTAGTTGACATGGAATTAGATGAATGATAGACATGGAAGAATCTTTGGAGAGGTATATGTGGTAGTGTTATTGAATTGGCAGGGGATATGAAGAACTGATATAGAAAGTGATTGGAGTTCGAGCTTGTTGTGATTGACATGGGGAAGATGTTCTTAGATGAATGAGTTAAGGGAAATATATGAACTGATGTAGGTATGAGGATTTGGTTCTTGAGTTATTGTCGATGGGATTATATCAAGAACTTGATTGAACAGGTGGAGAGGTTTATGTTGCTACTGTGTGTAAGGGTGGTGATACTAATCTGGAGATAGTTTTTAGTGAGAAGACGGAGGTTATGAATGCAAGCAAGGGTGGCTGTATTGCAGTGATGATATTGAGTTTGATTGGTAGTACGTTGAGGGATGTGAGCTGATCTTGGTAGTGGTATTGTATTGATAATGAAGAATATGTTGAATTTGAACTGAGAAGTAGGTTGGAAATTAGATTAATGGATTAGTGTTATTGCAATTGTGTTTTGTTTTGTTTTCTGTGTTGTTGTTGCACCATAATGGTGCAACGGGTCCTTTTTGGTTGTGCAAAGGCTTTGGCCTATGCAATGACCTGTTAGTCAGCCCAGTCAGCTCAGCTGACTCAGTGTATCAGACTGAGTTGAATCGGTTCGACTCAGAGCAGACTCAGTGGTCCGAGTTGGACCTTTCCCAGTTGACTTTGGACTTGACCTTGACCCTTTGACCGAGACTTGACTATGATTGGATGTTGACCGTTAATTGATTCTCTCTGACCTGACGTTGACTGTTAGTGACCGTTAGTTGATCCAAACCTTGTGTAATGGGTTTGGGCTTATGGCGAGTTTTCCTATCTTGATGACTTGGACCCCTTATGGTCCGAATTGACCTTTGGTTCCTTCTACAAAGTTGTAGATATTCATAAGACCTATCAAATGAATTATAGAACCTACCTAATTGAATTAGTAAACCTTAGATGTGCTAAGGATAGGTAATGAAAAGGTGTCGAACCCTAAATGGGCTTAGAAACCATTTGATAGTTCACTTAGTCTATAATCAGATAATTGTATGAGATTATGTTATGATCCTTGTATGAGCGTTTTGGCTAATTCCTTAGAGTGCTTGTGTGATTAACATTTACTCATTTAATAACAACGATCGATTCAAAGGACGAACCAGTGGATCGCGGATCTTGAGGTAGGCATGGCTTGTCATCAATCCAAGTGGGAACCTTGTAACCTTCTTGTAATCATTAAGCTTTCTTATATTCTCACGAGCATGATGAGTCTTTACTATTCAGTGAGCATGGTAGTGTATACTTTGATTTACTATTCATGTATCCTTGAGTGTAATGTATATGTTGTATTTGTATGTACGATGTTTGTTACGATCTGTTTTGTGTGTGATATGCATTGTGAGATTTCCCTGCGGAGAGTGTCTGTGTTTCTCCACGGCTCTTAGCTAAGTTAAGTAAGGCGGTAATTCATCCGTCGACAATATCATGTAGTAAGGCGGTAATTCATCCGTTTTAATATTATTATATCTAATTTAATTAGTAGGGCGGTAATTCATCCGTTTTAATAGTATTAGTAGAGCGGTAATTCATCCGTTATAATATTACTGCTTATTAATATAGTAGGGCGGTAGTTCATCCGTATGCAATCTTATCTTAGTAGGGCGGTAATTCATCCGTTATGATATTATATATACTATTCTAAAGGGAAATCACTCGTGTGCATATTATACTTGTTCGTCTAACTTTCTGATCTTGATGGCAATATTCTGAATCATGGTTTGTATGGGTACTCTGTGTGAATCATGTTAGTGATTACTTGGAAGTTATATGTTTCTTTGGGCACCCTTTGGGATGATGTGCTCACTTGTTCCCACTTCAGTTTCAGTAATCAGAAGGAATGAAGAGTGAGAAGATATCCGTTTTCGAAGCTTAGTGCTCTGCCGAGTATAGTGTTGTCGTGTATCTGTATTATATGTATTCATTCTTTATTCTGTAAAACAACACATTTATATATTTATATAACATGAGAGACTTTAAAAAAAAAATTTGAATAGTAAACCAATTACTTTATAATTAGTTTAAAGATTACAAACACATATTCAATTCATCATTAGAAGGAAAAAAAAAAAAAGATAAGCGTATTGATAAATCTTGAAAGCCATGTAGGAACTTATTGAATACCTTAAAGTTACGTAGAGCCATCAATTCTTTGAGATAGGAAATTAGTGTGAAGAACTTAGGCTTATTTATTTGTTAGTGTTTAAATCAGTGTAGCTGAGGTTGATAATTTTGATTGATAAATTACAAATTTATATAGAAATTTTGTGATAGTATATTTTCCAATATACTTAGAACCAAAGAATCTATTGAAAATACAAATTAGTCTAATGAATCTAGAGCTCAAACATTGACATTCATCTCAGACAGATAAAAGGGATTGATTCCTGCTCTTGAAATAGTATTTCGTTCAAATAGGACCAAATTTTGTTTCAGACACATGTATGAGAATTTTAAGACTAAACACAAGGGTATTCACATGAAGACTTTAGCATGGGGTGCTGATAGACGCATTTATGTGTCTATATTAGTCTCAATTCTCTGTAATGTTAGTACTCGATTTTGCGCTTATTTTGGTATTTTATGGCTTTGTAGGTGTTTTTGGAGAAATAAACATGTGTGGAGAAATCGGCTCGAAAAGTTGATAAAGGCACCTGGAGGATACTTACTATTCGGACTCTCATTTGGATAAGGGGCACTCAATTATTAAGGGGAACACACTTGCTATTTACACCCCAGGACACCCCAAGTGTTAAAGGCACCAGCGTGTTGGATATGGGGTACCACCTTCTTCTCCACGTTCAAATGCGTTTTTGGGCGGGAAACATAACCAGTAAACTGCAAAACTTGCTGGATTGGTTTTTAAGGAGATTTAATCGAAGTTTCATGAGTAAACAGGGATGGAGGATTTCTCGGAGTCAGTTGTGCTACATACGAGAGTTCGGGCGAGTTTCTATCTGATTCTTTCTTAGACATGGATTAGTATGGGCCTGTGGCGTTGAAACACACATGGTAATTAATTCAAAATCGAAAAAAAAAAAAAAGGAAAAGAAGAGGTAGTTACCAAAAACAGGGAATAATGAGCTATTTACGGTAACAGGGTGTGAGTTTTGGTCATATTATGACTCAATATGGAAGTTACGTGCGGATGAAATCTCTCAGGATCGTATCTATCATATTTGGAAAGAGTTGGACTCTGTTATTGACGCTACAGAGAAGAAAATATGAAGATTTTCTTAAAAGAAAAGAAAAGAGAAGATTGGGAAGATATTCTCGAGATTACTTGGCCCTGTTACGTATATAAAGGAATAGGGGGAGCCAGAAAAGAAATATCGGGAGTCAGGAGTTTGGGGACCGAACAGAGGGTTTGGAGGAGCTGCAGAGCAAAAATCAGAAGTTGCAGTGGAGTTCTGCAGTTCAGGCGAAGAAGAAGAAGAAGTACATCACATCATATAACACGCCTGTCATCTTTACTTTGTAACAGTCAACAGTGTTTTTTGTAGCGTCTATAAACCATTGCGAATCTCTGTCTATTATATTTTCATTAATAAAACACCTTTTAAGCTATGGAAAAATATTTTGAGCGTGTTTTGAGCATGATGAGCTAAACCCCAACACTGGGACGATGGAGGAAGCCATGTTTCATAATTTCTTGGTAACTATAATGATTCTTCATGACTTTTTGCATTGATTTAATTAATTTATGATTTTTATTAATTAGTTTGTGATTTTGTCTGATGATGTATGCTTAGACTTAGAGATTTTGATGCGTCATGCTTATGATTTACAACTAATCTTTTACAAAATCTACCTTCGGAAAAGTAATAGAGTCTATAAAAGAGCTAGAAGTGTTATGAATCAATATACGAACCAATTGAATATGATTAATGGTGGAAACCCGAGTCCCAGTTCTCTCGATATTTTGTGACAACCGTGTATACATATTTTTTTTATTTTTATTATTTTCTTAAATCAAACCTTTACAAGCCCGAGTTGAACGAACTTTTACTACCACTTTTTACTACAACTTTGAAATTACATCAGGTGCATCAAAGGCCTATAGAGACACAGACCACAATAGGTACATGGCTCTTATGGAAAAAGATAACAAGAATGCACACCAGTGGTTTGAAGATGTTCCAGCAATCCAATGGGCTAGATCCACTTTTGACCATACTTCAAAATGTGAGCATGTAACCAATAAATTTTCAGAAAGTTTCAACAGTTGGGCATTGGAGGTGAGATGCAAACCTATTCACAGGATTCTTGAAGGGTTGAACTTAAAGATGATGAGTTTGATGTTTGATAGAAAGATGATATCCAAGAAATGGGAAGAAGAAGGTTTGATATTGGTCCCCAGAGCTGATAGGATTATGAAGAATAGAATTACATTGAAAAGGAGATACCAGTTGTTTGGATCATCCGAATATGTGTGGTGTGTGATGAACTACCTAACATCCAAAATATGGGAGGTTAATCTGTCAGAGAAAACTTGCAGTTGTTGTGTGTGGGAGATCACTGGGATACCCTGTGTTCATGCTATTGTTGTAGCTTGTCATTTAAGGATGGATCTCAACAGGTCATTGAAAGACCTTGAACTTTAAACTATTGGTTTTAATTGCTTGTTTGGCCATCACTTCCACTAATTTACTTTTTGTATCTACCACTTGTAGCTTGGTCGCTGAATACCATAAAGTTTCTGCATATAAAAAGGCCTATGCTGGAAAGGTGGAACCATGTGCTAGTCAATACAGATGGGTTGAGGTGAGTTCTTCAATATATTGTATTGAATATGCTGAATATGCTACATTGTAGTTGTACTTATTATATTGTTGTGTTGGATTTGAGCCTGAAATGGAGGTCAAAAGACCCAAGTACAAGTCAAAGGTTGGCAGACCAAGTACTAAGAGAATAAGGTCTGATGTTGAAGGACAAAAGTCATATAAGAAGGTAAAGAGGAGTTGCAACAATTGTGGTTCTGAATCCCATAATATCATAAGATGCCCAACAAAGAACAATGGTAATACACCAAGGGGCAGGGGAAGGTAATTATGTGCTTAGTTAATTATATGGCTTAAAAGGTTTGATGACCTAGGAGTAATCTGTGAACTTCAGGAGCACTGCGGCACCAGCACAAGGGAGAGGCAGAGGAGTTGTTGTACCACCACCAGCACAAGGCAGAGGAAGAGGGGCTTCTGCAGCACCACCAGCACAAGGCAGAGGAAGGGGCAGAGGCTTTGACTATCTGTTGTTTGGTACAATTACAACTCCACCAACACAAGGTAGAGGCAGGTATGCACCAACACTTGGCCGAGGTAGGTCTGCTCCTCTTTCAGCCACAAGGTCTACAACAATTAGGAATTATCAGTATTTGTATGGATCTCAGCCAAATGGATTGAGAGAACCAAGCAAGCCACAATCCCAGGTGTTCAAGCCACCAAGATGGAGGCCTTAGTTTAGTAAACTTGTCATTTTTTTGTCGTTTCAGAGAAAACTATTTCACTCTGTTTTTGTTTAGGCATTCCTTTTGTTTTGGGTACAGACCAGTTATTAATGCCTTTCTTTTAATTTCATTACTAGATGTTGTTACACAACACTTTAAGATTTGAAATTTGAATTCTAAGTAATGAATACATTTTTTTAACATTGCATTCTCAATTTTCAGTTTTTTCTACGCTAACACCTTTGAATCTCTGACATATTTCTGCAAATAGTTATTCACTGACTTATGTGTCCAGTATCATTTTCATCTCATATTTTTCTTCAGTTTCAGTTGAATATTTCCCTTTGAGAAGACACCCATCACACCCAGCGACGGGTTTCACTTGTTTCTTTGATGCAGGTGAAGCTTCTGGACAGTTTGAAACCCAATGAGAATCACTACCACACTTGTAACATCCATCTACAGATTGTTGTGTGGATCTTGTTGGTGATTGAACGGCCTGATCTAACCATTGAAATTCATTGCAGATTGGCTGATTTAGGCACTTTAGGAATCTCCTTCCTTTGTTAGCATCAGTTTTTGCTTCCCATACCCTGCGCATACCATCACATTTTCTGCATTTTGAGTACAGGTATGGACACTTCATGGCTGAATGTGAGGGTGATTTGCAAATTTGGCAACTGCATCCACACTGAAGATGTATAATTTTATTAGTGTTTCCTCCTCACTGTAAATATACTAATTAGCATTACCTCCCCTAATGGCAGAATCACTTACCTTACAGGTGGAGCTGGATGATGAATCCCCCATTGATTCACGTTTCCTTCTACACTTAAATTATTTCTTTCTTCAAATTGTGCACTTTCAGAAAACTAAACGATAGTGTGTTTAATCAATCGATCTTCTTATGTATATATAGATGGGAAGAGGAGATGAAGATAAAGTGACCGTTATTCAACCAACGACACAATTTTGGAAGATTTTCCACCGTCCAGATGCTTCATCTACAACCTTACACGTGTCTGTTTCTCTTTTGTTTTTTAGTCGAGGGTATTTTGGGCGTGTACAGTTTCTGTCACGCGTGCACAGGTGCTGAGTCATCTAACCGAGCCATGGAAGGAATTCCTAACGATGGGAGAAAACGCTAATTTGAATCTATTTGGGGAGGAAACGCTAATTAGCTATCTTTAAAGGGGAGGAAACGCAAAATACCCCCAAGATATTTTACTCTTAAATTTTAGGAGAGTCAAACCTAATCGTAAATCAATTTACGGTTAAAAACCTAGCCGTAACAACACATGTAATTTTATTTTTCTTTGATTTACGGTTAAGAGTTCTTAGTTACCTAACTGTAACAACTCCAGAAAAAAATAGTGGGTGTTTCGAATACATAATAATTCAGTTGTGCTTAGACAATCGTAATTGAGGTTTATCAAAGATGATGAGATGATTTAACTGAAAAACTAGGGAAAAATTTACGATTAATGAAGGAGATGATCGAATTTTTGAGAATTGGGTTTTGATTTTAGTTTTTAGGTTTTTATTTTTGATGGGGTAACTAAGACATTTGCTATAGCATCAAGATACCCCATAACCAACATTTTAGTCACTAAGAATCCATGTGAAGTCCCTCTATTGGAATGTAAAGTCCCTATATTTGGTTTCTAGATCAAAGCATGTTTTTGGACAAAACCTGAAAACCAAACGTCAGTTAACCCTTTTGATTTTCCAACTAAATTGTGATGGGTTGTGTCATTTTATTATAACAAGTACATGTAAGGTTTTTAGTTAAAGGATATTGTTATGTACCTGGAGTGCCCGAGTATTATTTTGGGTGCCTAACTAATTAAGCATTCATTAGTCCCTTAAGTGTGTTAGTTAGCCAGGCAGATGTTGTCGCGTGTCTAACTTAGGATGGTAGATTTTAGGGCTTCTGATTGGTAGCTATAAATGTGTAATTGAGAGAGAGTGGTGTTAAGCATGATTAATGAACTTCATTTCCTTGGTACGTTCACCTGAACCATATTATCTTCCTTCTTCTTCTTTAATTTCGTCTATTCTATTCTGTTCTCCTCTTCATCATCCTTCTTTCTGTTGATCTATGATATTCCTTCTTCTCTCTGATCTTGATAATAATTGTACTAAGAACAGTACATTTGGCATCAGAGTCGTTTCTTTCTTCAATCATGGGTACCAATAATTTTACTTTTAAAGAACTCTCAGATTTTCATAGAAAAATTTACAGAAATTCACTGACCTAGACACCAAAGTAACGGAGATGAGTCAACAATTAAAGGAACAATCAACTAGCATGCATGCCTATTAAGAACAGATGAACGACAGTTTGAAATTGCTATCCATCCAAATGACGGAACTAATTCAAGCTTCTCGTTCTTCGTAGCACAACATTGGAGATCCGGGAATTTTGGGTACGCCTAGGTTTACACCAATATGAGGTAACAACCACTTTGGTCATAATTTTCCAGGAGAGACATCTTATGCTCGACAGCAGCGTGTTCCAAAGCTCGATTGCCCTAGATTCGATGGAGAGAATCTGCGTGGATGGGTACAGAAAAGTGAGAGGTATTTCCACATTCACAATACAGAAGAGAATCAAAAGGTCGGTGTTGCTTCCATATATTTAGTAGGTAAAGATGATAAATGGTTCCTTAATTTTCAAATTGGAAAACCTTTTCTATCTTGGAGAGAGTTAGATGATGGTGTTTGTGCTAGATTTGAATATCCATTGGATGATAATTTTATTGGAAGTTTTAATAAGTTACATCAAGTTACTAGTGTAGAAGAGTATTTTGAGCATTTGAATCCCTTAAGGCTCTAATGCTTAGTAACAATCCTCATCTAACAGAATAGTACTTTGCCATGAGTTTCATTAGTGGATTAAAGGCTGAAATCAAAAATACTGTGTTAATGTTCCATCCCTCCATATTGTTACAAGCTTTCTCTCTGGACAGAATGCAAGAACAAAAGTGTATATTACAAGCTAAGCCTGGGAAGCCACTTCAAAGATCCTTTTCAAATTCCTTTTCCAGCAATAGGCCCTTTACTACTTCAGCTTCACAATTTCCACCAAAACCCATTCAGACTACAGCCCTTTCCACCCCATTTACTCCCAAGTCTGGAAATACTATCCCTAAATCCATCCCCCTCATTCCACCCATTAAGAGATTAACTCAAGAACAAATGAGGATAAGAAGGGAAAATGGTTTATGTTACAATTGTGATACAGTTTAAACACCATGACATCTGTAAAAGGCAACAATTATTTATGGTGCAAGTAGAACAAATTGAATCATCTGAAGAGATAGAAGATGAAGTTTTTGAAGAGGCTATAGAATCTCCAGTGGAGTCTTGACATGGAGATATCCTTGCATGCTCTGAGTGGTAGCGTTGTTGGTGATACAATAAGAATTCCTGGAGCTATTAAAAGGCATAAGGTATTAATACTGATAGACATTGGAAGCACCGATAGCTTCATTGATTGTGACTTGGAAAAGAAACTGAGATGCTCCATTGAACCCACAGGGTACATGCTGGTTACTGTTGCTAATGGGGATAAGACAGTTAGCTCTGGAATATGTTCACAGCTACAATGGACCATTGGGAGGTTGTGACATGTTATTAGCAGCTGATTGGTTGAGAAAGTTAGGAGATATAATGTTTAACTTCTCCAAATTGAGTATATCATTCAAGTATCATGGAAATAGGGTTGTGCTTACTGGTAATGTAGAAATTCTAACACTAAAGATGATGAGTGGTGAAGCAGTAGAGAAATACTTTAGTAAAAACACTCATGGCCTCATTGGTCAACTCTTCTCCATCACACCCCAATCTTCAACTCTTACTACTCCTCCAGCGATACTTCCACTATTACAAGAATTTCAAGATATATTTGAGGAGCCAAAACAATTGCCACCCACCAGGAATTTGGATCATACCATACCTCTCAAACCCAATTCCGCACCTACAATCCAAAGGCTCTATAAATGCCCATACATACAAAAAGGTGTGGTGGAGCAGCTTGTAAAGGAGACGCTCAGTACTGGCATTATACAAACTAGCCATAGTCCATTTGTTGCTCCCATTCTGTTAGTCAAGAATAAAGACAATACATTGAGGTTCTGTGTAGACTATGGAAGATTGAATTATATCACCATCAAGGACAAATTTCCAATTCCAATCATTGAGGAATTGTTAGATGAGTTAAATGGAGTGATATTCACCAAGATTGACTTGAGGACTGGCTACCATCAGATAAGGGTTAATTTGGTAGGCATTTACAAGACAACCTTCAGAACTCAACATGGGCACTATGAGCTCAAGGTAATGCCATTTGACCTAACAAATGCCCCTGCAACTTTCCGGGCCCTCGTGAATGAAGTTTTTCAAGAACATTCGAGGAAATTCATACTGGTTTTATTTGATGATATTCTGGTTTATAGTTATTCCCTACAAGAACATTTGGAGCACCTCCACACCACTTTTTCATTGTTGAGAGCACACAAGTTGTATGCAAAGATCTCTAAGTGCTGCTTTGGGCAGACAAAATTGGAATATTTGGGTCACATCATCACTGCAAAGGGAGTTAGTGCTGACCCAAACAAGATTGCATGCATGATGGAATGGCCCACTGATACATGTGTATCTTTATCTCTCCGGGATCTAGTGATCCTCAAGACGGATTGAGGATAGAATTGTAATTTATGAGGGATTACTGATTTAAGGCAGTATTCCTACAGAAGGAAAATATTCCTAGAAGGTTTGGGAAACCAAACCAAAGTAAGGAAGTATTCCTATATAAGGAAATACTTCCTAGATAAGGTAATATTCCTAGATAAGGAAATATACCTAGACAAGGAA
Source organism: Papaver armeniacum (assembly GCA_023531295.1). Classification (NCBI taxonomy): domain Eukaryota; kingdom Viridiplantae; phylum Streptophyta; class Magnoliopsida; order Ranunculales; family Papaveraceae; genus Papaver; species Papaver armeniacum. The sequence continues at coordinate 131,828 of JAJJWW010011803.1, read as the reverse complement.
ATATACCTAGACAAGGAATTCTTTCTAGAAAAGGAAGTATTCCTAGATAAAGAAACATACCTAGAAAATGTATTATTCTTAGATAAGAAAATAGATTCCTAAGAGGTTTTGGAAACCTTTAAAGCTATAAATATAGATGTTTAGCTCATAGCTAAGACATCTAGAGTGTGGTTTGTGATACAGGCACACTTAAATCTAGAGTGTGGTTTGTGATACAGACACACTTAGATCCAGAGAGGGAGGTTTGTTAGACAAATCACCTAGAGAAAAGTTTGTGAGGCAATTAATTATTGTAAAAGCAAGCTTAGCAAAACAATTAAAGGTTATTTACTGTTTAGTGAGATTGTGAGCATAACAAAGAGAGAATTGTAATAGTTTTCTTGTTCATAATCTAGAGAAGATATTTTCTTCGAATCTGGTTTCTAATGTGTTCTGTTTTCTAGTTTTCTATTATTCTGAATTCCGCCTCTACAATAATAGTCACCAAGGTACAGAGATCAATACGTATCACCCACACCAACCAACATTAAGGAGTTGAGAGGGTTTCTTGGACTCACAGGCTATTACACGAAATTTGTTCTAGGATATGGAGCCATCAGCAGACAACTCACAGAGCTGTTGAAGAAAAACTCTTTCTCTTGGAATGACACAGCCACAATGGCTTTTGAACAACTTAAACAATCCATGCCCAACACACCAGTGCTGGCCTTACCAGATTTCTCAAAACAATTTATTGTAGAAACTGATGCTAGTGACACAAATGTGTAGAAGCTGTGTTGACTCAAGAAGGAAAACTAATTATTTTTTTCAGAAAAGGGTTAGGCCCAAGGGCAAGAGCCTTATCTGTATATGAAAAGAATTACTAGCTTTAGTTATGGGAGTCACTAAGTGGAATCAATATCTACAAGGAATGAGGTTCATCATACTAACAGATCACCAAAGTGTTAGAGCACTGCTCGGTCGAACTCGCAAGCGTTGCTATCTCAAGCTTGTCTGTCAATGTTAGTGATAAAAACTATAAGTCTTGATTTCTAGTCTACTTATAGTGATGTCTCAGACTAGGATAAATTGTGTAGTTGAGCATTAGACTTCACGACGTTCATCAATTGAAAATGAAGAACTACTAAGGAGAGCTTGTGGAACTTCATCAACAAAAGGTATATGGAGACTAAAACTCATCTATCACTTGGAAAGTCTATTTATAGTTTATCTCCTATATTAAGACAAAAGTCGTATTACCATATAGTTGTCGATTATACACATTTGAGATTTCGAGTTGAGTTTATCTCGCTTACATATTTCTCGAAATATGTGTTGGTAAGCTTTCGCTTCAACCAAGTTCATCTTATATTCTTGACTAAATTCAAAAGATGATCATGTGAAAATCGCCGAGTAACATCTTACATGGTTTGTGTGATACAATCATTTGGTGTAGACTTAGAATGTTTCCGTATGATTATTTCAATAACTTGAAAATTGCTTTGATGCTAATAGTGTGTGAAAACGGCTATTGTCATCCTCTAAGAAAGTTTCAATGATTGAAATAAAGTTTAGAACTATTGGATTATAAACATAGTGTGCATTCTTGCATGTATGTGATCCATGACCGGAACTAAAGTATGCCTACCCGTATGCGTACTTGTTGTGAAATTCCGTGTACCAAGTACACATACTTGCGTAAGGTATAGGTCCGGGAATTTTTGCTGGGTTTTGGAAGTGTACTAAGTATGCGTACCCGTTTGCATATTGGCGAACCCAAACTCAGACCGGCTACTTAAGTATGGGTACCTGTTTGCATACTTGACTGGTTAAAGTTCTAGAATCGGCTGTGACATGAACTAATATATTTATATATAAAGGAATGCATTCTTTGCAAATCGTGGATATAATGTTCATGAATTGATTCGAGTGAATCAAATCGATTTTGCTTCAATTGTGTTCTTGTATACTTCTATGAGAATATAACAATTGAACAACTCTTTAACTAGTTTCATTTGAGTTAGTTATGGTTAAGATGAATAAGGTTGATATGAGAGTGTTCATATAGTTAACCTCGGTTAACTACGGCTTAGCCAACATGGTGTACACGTTTAGGTACGGTTACTTAAACCTAAATGAAGGTACATTTCATTCGTGTATAACAAGATAAGTTCGATATAACGGTTGAAAGATATTAGCTTGAATCTAATCAGGTTTTCATCTAACGGTGAATATTGAATGCTTTTTTACCAAGGTAACTTAGATTGCAAACCCTAATTTGAAAACTATATAAAGGAGAACTCTACCAACTGGGAAACCTAATCCCCACACCTCCTGTATGATACTAGCTAGTTGTATAAGCTAGAGTCGATTCTCCTTTAACCTTAGGTTTTTCACGAAACCCTGTAGGTTAACGACTTAAAGAATTCATCGGGATTGTGAATCCAAACCCAACTATTTTCTCTGTAGTTGCGTGTTCCGATCTTGTTGTTTCTATCGTATTGAGTAATATCTTCTATAAGATTTGCTCGAGATTTAATCTCCGATAGGCAAGATAAAAAGTATTTACAAACATCTTTATCTCATCGTTTATGATTTCACAATATCTTGTTTTGCTACCATACGATTAAGATTATTGTGAGGTAATTGATAATACTAGGCTATTCTTCGGGAATATAAGTCTGGTTTATCAATTGGTTCATGTTCACCTTGATTTATCAAAAGACGGAACAAAACTCGTAGGTATTTCTGTGGGAGACAGATTTATCTATTCCAATAGACTTTTCCGTGTGAGACAGATTTGTTTATCAAGTCTTCGACTTTGGGTCGTAGAAACTCTTGGTTGTGGGTGAGGTCAGCTAAGGGAATCAAGTGCGTAGTATCCTGCTGGGATCAGAGACGTAAGGAGCCAACTGTACCTTGAATCAGTGTGACATTGATTAGGGTTTAACTACAGTCTAATTCGAAGTTCATTGGTAGTATGCTAGTGTTTGTAGCGGCTTAATACAGTGTGGTGTTCAAATCTGGACTAGGTCCCGAGGTTTTTCTGCATTTTCGGTTTTCTTCGTTAACAAAATTCTGGTGTTTGTGTTATTTCTTTTCCGCATTATATTTTGTTATATAATTGAAATATCACAGGTTGTGTGTTGAATCGATCAATTGGTAAATCCAACCTTTGGTTGTTGATTGAAATTGATTGATCCTTGAACATTGATCTTTGGTACCGTTCAAGTAACTTCTCTTATATTCAACCGGGCTCGCAAATTCCTATTTGCTGATTGCAGATTGATTTGAAAAAGAGAGATACAAAACTCTTTGATATACTTTTCTCTAGATTGAGTCTGACTGTCTAGTTAATTCTCTTGAAAGTATATTGGTGTTTGTCTATTCAGATTTCCAAACGAAATATTGGGTGTGGTTGTTGTACCCCAGCTTTTTCAATTGGTATCAGAGCAGAAAAACATATTAAAGACCTAATAAGTCCGTGTTTGTAGCGATATGAATATGGACAGAAGTGATATCTCCATAAACATACCACTAGTCTTCGATGGCTCAAATTACTTATGGTGGAAAATTGCTATGCCTGCCTTTATTCAAGCGCGTGATTTTCAATCATGGGTTTATGTTGTTAATGGCTATAATCCTCCGGTTGTTGCAGAAATCGATGCAACTGTTCGAAAGGATATTGGTGCATATAAACCTGCCGAGATTCTCGCTGCAAAGAAAAATTCTGACGGGTTAAATGCTATCATTTATGCCATTACCCCAGATCTTCAGCACTATGTGACTACGTGCACTCGGTCTAAAGATGATTGGGATATCTTAGAAACCGTATATAAAGGAAATACCAGTGAAAAGGAAGCTAGGCTGCAAAACCTAAATTCTGAATGGGAAAACCTTCGTATGGCAGATGAAGATTCATTTGATGAGTTTAATCACAAAGTTTCTGAAATTGTTAATGCATCTTTTGCGTTGGGACGATGAAAATTCTCAGTTCGCTACCATCTAGATACGATTCTAAGAAGCATTCCATCGTTGAAGGAAATAACCTTGCAACTCTTTCCAGAAATACTATGGTTAGGAAGTTAAAGATCTTTGATCATGAGCATACATCCAAATCCGGAAAAAATGTTGCTTTCAAAGAACAAAAGAACACTAAATTACTTGACAAAAGTAAAGTGTTTGCATCTATGAAGATGATCTTTTCGAGGATGATTTATCAGATGAAGATCTTGACAAGTCAGTCTCCTTGATCAAAAGACAGTTTAGGGATCTTCTTTTGAAGAGAAGTAAACGATTATCCAGAGATAAACCTAGGTCATCAGTTAAACCTCATAATCGTGTTCCTCCTAAAAACTGGGATATTGATGAAATTGATGACGAGGATATGCCTCAGTACTTTAAGTGTAAAGGTTTTGGTCATTGTGCAAATGAGTGTGAAAAGACGAGGGTACCCAAATATACCTCAATCTAAAACTTTTCCACCTATAAGTCATTTCTCCGAAAGTGATTGTCTATGGACTGAGTCGAGACAATACAACTAATCGGTTCACACTTCGTGTGATCGTCAATGGATACGAGATCGAGACAATACGACAACAAGATAACTTGTGTGATTGACTATGGATACAAGAATGAGACAATACAACAACGAAGTATGTTTACTTGATAAAAGGTTCGGACTTAACCAAACACAATATGATTAATATCAAGTAAATAGAAATTAACGTTTGTGTAATTTACTTTAAATTATAATAACAACAATTATAATTGCGGAAAATAAAAGTAAATGACACAGAAAGATTTTGTTAATGAGGAAACCGCAAATGCAGAAAAACCCCGGGACCTTGTCCAGAATTGAATACTCTCAGGATTAAGCCGCTATACAAAATCAAACCAACTTCGTATAGTTGAGACCAAACAACTAAACCTATAGTTCACCTAGTTCCGTCCTCAGATTCCCACGCCTCCAACTTGTAATAAGTCACGTACTTGGAAAAGTTCCTTTGGTTCGTATTACAAACAGTAAAGGAACAACAAATCATTTGGTAACAACTCTTTTCAACCAAGTGATATGAGTTCGACAAAAGGATCTTCCGTTTATCCCAATAAACTCCTTTGTCGGGTCCTTAGATCTATCTAATAACAACTACCAAAGTAATTGTCAAAATTTTGCAATCAATACTTTGAATCACAAAGAATTGTATTGATGCCGATCTACTCAACTAATCAATCCAATCTATCACAAGGATAAACCGATTATAATTGGATCCTCTTTAACCGAAACAAGTATTGTGCACACCAAAGATTATGAACCCAAATCAGAAATCTTCAAAGTCTTCTTTGTCTTCAAATCTTCTTAAATATTCAATAAACACCTGCCCACAATCAATTTAAATCTCTTGTGATCAATCACACACAAAACGGAGTCTGTTAACAATGGATTATCACAAGACGTCTTTATATCTACAAACAGTCTAAAGATCCTCGTCGAAACTTCGATCTAGTTTAAGTGAATCTTATATCAGAAGAGAAGATTCTCAAGCATAAACAAACTAGGTGCAATCAAACTTCAACAACCGTTAGTCAATAAAATCAATCGAAAACTAATAATAAACCGCAATTTTAGTTTCCCACCAATGGTACTAATAGAGCTTCTCAATCCCAAAGAAGTCTTTAAACCTAGTGGCCGTAAGAGATTTCACCTAATTAGGCTACTTTCCTCTCTGAATAGGCGGCTCCACCAGTAACAACACAACTAGGTAGTTTTGCTGACTCTGAGGATTAGTTTGCTCGAAATGCAAACTTTGATATTTATATACCAAGGAAGTTTGGACACCAAGGAATTTCCAAAACCGAAAATATTCTCAAGATATGCAATATATTTCCAAATTCGGTTTCCATAATTCCTGGAAATGCTTTGTCCAAATAATGACCGAAATCTCTTAGAAAATCTCCAACTAGTAAATGCACATTACTAATTTTTATTTTCCAAATATAAAATTAAAAACCTTAATTAAAAGATTCTCAATTTATTTTCGATCCGGGATTCTCCTTTAGCTATTAAGGAATATCTTTGAACAATAAAAGATAAGCGTTACTGCACATGTTCAAAGAATGTCGACATCTTAACTTAGTAAATCACCTTTCATATTTACTATCTTGGAATCGACTTGCCACACTTCCAAACAAGTTTTGAATTGGTTCATCTGACTTCCAAGAACTATGTGATTGATTATCCTATCAAATCATCAAACATGGGTTTCACGGTTCTACCAAAACAAGTTTCGGTTCTACCTCCATGTGGGTACTGGAATTAGTCACACTAGCTTTCCAAAATTCGGTTGACAAGGTACTAGGATCGTTTCCCACATATATATGGTATCTAACTTGTATTTGTTGCACATGTCCATCGGATCGGTTCCCAATATCTATAAACGTGTTGCACATGTTCATAGGATCGGTTCCCAATATCTAAAAACTTGATGCACCTCTTACAAGCCCTCTTGTGATCGGTTGCACCTCTTACTAGGATCGGTTCCCCTTTGCTTAGAGTTGGTCATACCAATTACAACGAATCGATCATACCATCTCAGGTGATTACTTAAGATTGGTTTCACTAATAAAAGTCATACCAATACAAAAGTCATGCCTTGTGAATAGTTTTACCAAGAACATAAACAAGTCATGAGTGGTTATACTAATCACACATATTGGTAGTTCAAAAGATATACAATGAATAACAATACCAATAAGCCTAGCGATTTCCCTTTCGATTCACAAAACAAGTTCATGAATTTACTTCCTTTAAACGAATGTAAAACATTGTTTCCTAAGATGAAATCTTCACCTCATACCAATACATAATCACAATAGCATTCAAACGATTAGGTCGATGTCTTATATACGAAGTTCAAAAGATAAGCGTTATACTTCGTATTGTATTCCTTAATACTACGTCTAACTAGAGTATAATCATTCATGCTTCGCAGTTATGTTTTCAATATGCACGAATTGAAAGATACGTTAGGGAATGAAACAGTTCAAGTCAAATATTACTAACCTCAAGTGGAAGGATGATGTTGTCTTTGTAGGTCCTTACTTCTTCACTTCTTCAAGTCTTCACGTAATACTTGTAATGTCTCATATCCTAATACTTTCAGGCTAACCTATACGAAGTTGACTCTAGTACATAATCAAGTGACTCTTTAAATGAGTTTTGGTTCACTAAAATATGACAACCAAACTTGACACTGCAAATTTTTATGATAAGACATGGAAACCCCATGCTCTTCCCACTACTCCAGACTCTTATCATTTGCTTGATAATAGAACCAAAAAAATCGAAATTAGGGGTACAAATTACCATATGATAAATCAGTTCAGACACATCTCCACTCCACGTTACCTTGTGCATATTGCTAGGTGCCAGATTGGGAACAACAAGTTTTCCAAAGAACTTGAGATGTTTTGAGATGCCCTTGATACAGAGACTGTTTGCACTCCAGAAATTTTCACCAAGAACCTCAGCAATATGTTCTTTATTGAAATTACTGCCTTGATGAAGAAATGTATTTTGTGGATTGCAACCCATAAGATAGCCAATAACATTTCTATTAACTTCGAAGCATCGTCTCCGAACCATGGTGAAAAATCTACATCTTTTAGCATACATGTTGCCATAGAATTTTGCAACGAGACTGGGTGACCCAGTATAGTTCCCAGTGTGTATATCACCCCAGTCATTCCTGCTGTGATACAAACTCATATATTCTCGAAGTTCCACATTCACCAACTTTTTCTCAACAATAATCCTCTTATTATGCATTGAAACATACTTGTTAAAACACTCTTGATTAACAAAATAAAGTCCTGTACTAACATCGAAAATCATTGTTGATAGAGTATCAACGGTTTCATCAGAGAAGGTGAAATTTGGAGTACCTCTTCTATAGTTTTCATTCGAATCATCTCCACTAGTGAAATTCCTATTATGCATGTTGTTATGGTTGTTATAGGAACTCGTAAATTCGAACAAGAGAAGAATAAACTTACAATCAAAATTCCCTGTTGTTGTTTGAAATCTCCTTTCCAAAGAGTAGTAGAGGAATATCGCAAGTACCCCTTGAGAAATGAAGGAAGAGAAACCAAAAACTTGTTTCGAATTTAAGAAACAATCGAAAAACTGAATTTTTAAGTTCGGATTGAACTGATCTCTTTCATTCGGTTTGTACGAAGAATAGAAGATGAAAAGAAAGCTTTCTTTCTTCGTATATATCACCGAACCACGTGTCGTTTCATATTCGGTTTCCCAATGGATCGGTTCTAAGGACTAACCATGGATCTGAACCTCTTTCCTCAAGTGGGCTAACCACTTTGAATCCGAAGGACTTTGTGGGCTTGGAGTATGTTGAATTTCAACGATACTTCTTTGAATTTCAACAATTTTAGTCATTTGTTCCTCTTTAGAAACAATATTTGTAAATGGTATGTTAACACAGATATCTGACTTGTTTTCAACAAAGTTTGGACACAAATCCATGTTGATATTATCTAGAGAAAAATTCATGCAGTAGTCATGAAGATATTGGCTTCTTTCAGACATTGGTTCTCTAGAAGCTTATTTTATGGACTCTGGTTCCAAAAGAAAAGTATCCACTTCATCCTGTAGTTGCTCACTATCACTAAGGATTTTACAAGATTTTTTGAAAGACTCATCCTCATTTAACTCGTAAAGTTCGAGTTCTAAAGACAGATCAGTGATCTGTTTTTCTATTTCAGCTAACTCAATGAGTTTTCGACTCATTTTGTCTTTGGGATCTTCAGTGAGTCTGAGATACAATTAACATTCTTCCACATACCAAATTTCTTTGAAATGTAGAGATTCAAAAATTTCATTGTCTGACATTTCTTCAAACAATTTTGAGTCATCTAATCTTGACATTACGTTAAATGAATCATTCATAAGATTCATTTTCTTATAGGTTGGATCGGACCAAACACAGATTGTTAGATCTTTTCGTGTTTGCCTGCTCTGATACCAATTGAAAAGACGAGGGTATCCAAATATACCTCAATCTAAAAAATTTCCACCTATAAGTCCTTTCTCCGAAAGTGATTGTCTATGGAGTGAGTTGAGACCATACAACTAATCGGTGCACACTTTGTGTGATCGTCTATGGATACGAGATCGAGACAATATGACAACAATATAACTTGTGTGATTGACTATGGATACAAGATCGAGACAATACAACAACGAAGTATGTTTACTTGATAAAAGGTTCGGACTTAACCAAACACAATAGGATTACTATCAAGTAAATAGGAATTAACGTTTGTGTAATTTACTTTAAATTATAATAACAACAATTATAATTGCGGAAAATAAAATTAAATGAAACAACAAGATTTTGTTAACGAGGAAACCGCTAATGCAGAAAAACCCCGGGACCTTGTCCAATTGAATACTCTCAGGATTAAGTCGTTATACAAAATCAAACCAACTTCGTATAGTTGAGACCAAGCAACTAAACCTATAGTTCACCTAGTTCCGTCTGTATTCCCACACCTCCAACTTGTAATAAGTCATGTACTTGGAACAATTCCTTTGGTTCGTATTCCAAACAGTAAAGGAACAAAAAATCTATTTGGTAACAACTCTTTTCAACCAAGTGACATGAGTTCGACAAAAGGCTCTTCCGTTTATCCCAATAAACTCCTTTGTCAGGTCCTTAGATCTATCTAATAACAACTACCAAAGTAATTGTCAAGATTTTGCAATTAATACTTTGAATCACAAAGAATTGTATTGATGCCGATCTACTCAACTAATGAATCCAGTCTATCACAAGGATAAATCGATTATAGTTGGATCCTCTTTAACCGAAACAAGTATTGTGCACACCAAAGATTATGAACCCAAATCAGAAATCTTCAAAGTCTTCTTTGTCTTCAAATCTTCTTAGATCTTCAATAAACACCTACACACAATCAACTTGAATCTCTTATGATCAATCACACACGAGAACGGAGTGCTTGTTAACAATGGATTATCACAAGACGTCTTTAGATCTACAAATAGTCTAAAGATCCTCGTCGAAACTTCGATCTAGTTTAAGTGAATCTTATATCGAAGAGAAGATTCTCAAGCATAAACAAACTAGGTGCAATCAAAGTTCAACAACCGTTAGTCAATCAAATCAATTGAAAACTAATAATAAACCGCAATTATCTAGTTTCCCACCAACGGTACTAATAGAGCTTCTCAATCCCAAAGAAGTCTTTAAACCGAGCGGCCGTAAGAGATTTCGCCTAATTAGGCTACTTTCCTCTCTGAATAGGCGGATCCACCAGTAACAACACCACTAGGTAGCTTTGCTGGCTCTGAGGATTAGTTTTCTCGAAATGCAAACTTTGATATTTATATACCAAGGAATGTCCAAAACCGAAAATATTCTCAAGATATGCAATATATTTCCAAATTCGGTTTCCATAATTCCTGGAAATGCTTTGTCCAAATAATAACCGAAATCTCTTAGAAAATCTCCAACTAGTAAATACACATTACTAATTTTTATTTTCCAAATATAAAATTAAAAAGCTTAATTAAAAGATTCTCAATTTATTTTCGATCCGGGATTCTCCTTTAGTTATTAAGGAATATCTTTGAACAATAAAAGATAAGCATTACTGCACATGTTCAAAGTATGTCGACATCTTAACTTAGTAAATCATCTTTCATATTTACTATCTTGGAATCGACTTGCCACACTTCCAAACAAGTTTAGAATTGGTTCATATGACTTCCAAGAACTATGTGATTGATTATCCTATCAAATCATCAAACATGGGTTTCACGGTTCTACCAAAACAAGTTTTGGTTCTACCTCCATGTGGGTACTGGAATTAGTCTCACTAGCTTTCCAAAATTCGGTTGACTAGGTACTAGGATCGGTTCCCACATATATATGGTATCTAACTTGTATTTGTTGTACATGTCCATAGGATCGGTTCCCAATATTTATAAACGTGTTGCACATGTTCATAGGATCGGTTCCCAATATCTAGAAACTTGCTGCACCTCTTACAAGACCTCTTGTGATCGGTTGCACCTCTTACTAGGATCGGTTCCCCTTTGCCTAGAGTTGGTCATACCAATTACAACAAATCGATCATACCATCTCAGGTGATTACTTAAGATCGGTTTCACTAATAAAAGTCACACCAATACAAAAGTCATGCCTTGTGAATAGTTTTACCAAGAACATAAACAAGTCATGAGAGGTTATACTAATCACACATATTGGTAGTTCAAAATATATGCAATGAATAACAATACCAATAAGCCTAGTGATTTCCCTTTCGATTCACAAAATAAGTTCATGAATTTACTTCCTTTAAACGAATGTAAAACATTGTTTCCTAGGATTAAATCTTCACCTCATACCCATACATAATCACAATAGCATTCAAACGATTATGTCGATGTCTTATATATGAAGTTCAAAATATAAGTGTTATACTTCGTATTGTATTCCTTAATACTACGTCTAACTAGAGTATAATCATTCATGCTTCGCATTTATGTTTTCAATATGCACGACTTGAAAGATATGTTAGGGAATGAAACATTTTAAGTCAAATATTACCAACCTCAAGTGGAAGGATGATGTTGTCGTTGTAGCTCCTTACTTCTTCACTTCTTCAAGTCTTCACGTAATACTTGTAATGTCTCATATCCTAATACTTTCAGGCTAACCTATACGAAGTTGACTCTAGTACATAATCAGACGACTTTTTAAATGAGTTTTGGTTCACTAAAATATGACAACCAAACTTGACATACCAACGCTTGGTGGGTTCAACCGAGCTATGCTCTAACAGAGTGTCCAAATCGTAAAAATACGTTGGGAACAAAGGTCTTGCTGCAAATCTTGATGAAATGTCTGACAACTATGATTCTAATGAAGATGAAAAGTCAAGTATTGCAATTCTTTGTGAAAATATTGATTTTGATAATTGTAGCAATACATACATCAATCTTGATATTCTTTCAGAAGAAATCTCAATCGGTCTGGAAGAAAAAATGGATCTACCTGTTTCTACTGGAAACTCTTTTTCTGATTTTTCAAGTTCCACTATGTGTCTAGCCGCATACACATCTCGAGCGTCTGAATCATTTTCCAGGTTGACATTCTCTTATTGTTCTCTCAAAGGTCATGAACTTTCAAAGTGTTTCAAGTACAAACACAAAATGAGATATATCAACAAACTTCAACGAAGAGCTAATCGATTAGCAAACAAGCTCAAACTTGTTCAAAAATCATCAGAGGTATGTAAACGCATCTCTTCTTCAAAGAAGTTAGTTTCCAAAGAAAAGACTAGATCATTAGAGAGAAATTTATGGTTTAAACACTATGAGAAACAGGGCTCTATGAATTCCTTTCGAAAAAGATATGGTGGACAGATTATTGTTCACCCCAGTATAATTTAATTGTGTTGGTTAGTGCATCTTGTCTCATGTGCCTGATCAAAAGAGACAAGATTATGCACACCCCATGCTTTAGGAAAATAAAATTATTTTAAATTGTTTTGCTCTGCTGAGCTTTCCAAGTCTGGAATTCGTGCCTGTTTTCATATCTAATTGATATTGGAAGGGACTTCCCTGTTTAATCAATAAAATAGGGTTATTCTCGACAATTATATCCTCTTTAGGGTTGAGAGTTGTGCGTTCGTGAGCTTGTGTGTTTAAAAGTTTCGTAACCCCACATTCTTTTTTTTTCCTTCTCTTGAAACTCTTTTTATCATAAGACTGCTTGTTGAGTTTATCTTGTGATTTCCTCTCACAATTCCACTCGTATGGATACTCCAAGCATTATGTCTTCTGATGGAAAAGATGTTAATATGATTGTTAAGCCATCAATCATGAAGGAAAAAGATAAATCTCCATTACCTCCAACTTTAAAAAGAAAAAGAAGGAATGTGAGGAAGCCAAGAGCTGTTCCTCCAAATTCTCAGAAGTTTTCTGGTGTTCTTGAAGAGTTGAAGGAAACAAGGAAGGAGATTCAGGAAATAAAGGCTATTGCTTTGAGAGCTCTTGAAATTCAGAAGGCCCTGGTTCGGCATCAGTTCAAAAGATTTGTTGGAATTTACTCCTTTGTTCATGAACCTTATGTTCCCATGGTTGTTGACGACAAGGAGTTCGGGGACGATAAAGAATTTTTCAGAGGTCTCAATGTCTAGGAAACTTCTTATGAGAATTTATTCTTGTGTTTTTAAGAAGGATAACTAGGGTTTGGAATAACCATTATTGTGAGTACACATAGCTATTGCCAACGTTCTCATCTTGCAATGTTTTTAGATTTATTTATTTAAATTCTAAAGTTGATTTGGAAGATGATTTTTGCAGTATTAATCTTTATGGTTCTATATATTGCAATTTTTTATGGGTTATGTTGTTTACGTCCGCAAACCTTGACCGTCCCATACTTGTTCAAAAGTTATCTCTATTATATGTCGGTATGAATGTATTGATAAAAGATAGAATGAACTTTTGACTATAAAAGTTAAGCCTTTTATGTCATTATGCAAATATTGATGGAAGAAAGGATGAACTTTTGTTTACAAAGATTAAGTCTATTATATGTCATTGTGCAAATAGTGATGAAAAATAGAATGAATCTTTGATTATTTCGCAGTATTGGTTTTTCCATGATCCACATCTTTGTGTATATACTATGTTGCTCCGTAAGTTCTCTTATGTTGAGCATGGCCAATTGAATTGATCATTTTCCTTGTGGTTAATTCAATTGAGATTTTTGGATACAAATTCATGTTTCATGTGATTTGTTAATGTCCAAAGAAATCCTTCTTTTCTTGCAAAAGTAAGGTCTCTCTTGTTGTTCTTTCGGGAATGACATTTTATGGGGGAGAGTTCTTCATTGAACTTGTGCTTAATTGCCAAATCTTTGTGGGGAGTGCGGCTGTGGAATTGTAGGGGTTGTCTTGTATCTTTATAAACTCCTTGATGAATGCATTTAGTTTCGGTTATATGATGGCATATAAACAAGTTCATATGTTGTTCTCTTTTGGTCATAAAGTATCTCTATGAAAAATTCATGAGGATCCCACTAGTTTTCGTACCTTTGCCAATTTATATTAACAAAAAATGGGAGAATTAATGTGTAGTTCACACTACAAATACATATGGTTTACGGATCTTTATGTAAGGGGGAGTGGTTTTCATTGTGAGATGAAGTATTGAATAAAGGGGAGTGATACATATCACCATAGTATTGTTGTTAAAGTTGTGATACAATTGAACTTTGATGTTGTGTAATGATACTATGACACTGTATAACAATGATTGAGAGCAACTGTTTTCTCATTGTTATAGCTACGGATCTTCAACAACTATGATGCTGAGTTGAACACTTTTGGAATCATTGGAGTACTTGAAAGTAACGAAGATTTCGAGTAATGTTGAAGAACCAAGGAGATCAAGCATTTGGATGAGAAGCTACAAAGTTTATTTATTTTGTAATCCATATGTATTGATAGTTTTGTCACTAAAATTGACAAAGGGGGAGATTGTTAGAGCACTGCTCGGTCGAACTCGCAAGCGTTGCTATCTCAAGCTTGTTTGTCAATGTTAGTGATCAAAATTATAAGTCTTGATTTCTAGTCTACTTATAGTGATGTCTCGGACTATGATAGATTGTGTAGTTGAGCATTATACTTCACGACGTTCATCAATTGAAAAAGAAGAACTACTAAGGAGAGCTTGTGGAACTTCATCAACAAAAGGTATATGGAGACTAAAACTCATCTATAACTTGGAAAGTCTATTTATACTCTATCTCCTATATTGAGACAAAAATTGTATTACTATATAGTTGTCGATTATACACATTTGAGATTTCGAGTTTATTTTCTCGAGTTTATCTTGCTTTACATATTTCTCGAAATATGTGTTTGGTAAGCTTTTTCAACCAAGTTCATCTTATATTCTTGACTAAAGTCAAAAGATGATCATGTGAAAATCACCGTAACATCTTACATGGTTTGTGTGATACAATCATTTGGTGTAGACTTGGAATGTTTCGTTATGATTATTTTAATAACTTGAAAATTGCTTTGATCCTAATAGTGTGTGAAAACGACTATTGTCATCATCTAAGAAAGTTTCAATGATTGAAATAGAGTTTAAAACTATTGATTATGAACATAGTGTGCATTCTTGCATGTATGTGATCCATGACCGAACTAAAGTATGCATACCCGTACGCGTACTTGTAGTTGTGAAATTCCGTGTACCAAGTACACATACCGTACGCATACTTGTCAGTGAAAAATCCACCTATCTGTTTTCTCACACACATTCCAACTCAACTACTTAACAAAACCTAAGGTTTTGGAAACTTCTTTCTCCTCCCGTGAATACTGTAAGTATGAAAATCACCCGAATTCAACAAACCCATATATCATCTTACATGGTTTGTTGTCACTTGTAAGACTGACAATCATTTCTCACATATACCGGTCTCAATAGCTTAAACAGTTTATCTCGCTTACATATTTCTCGAAATATGTGTTGGTAAGCTTTCGCTTCAACCAAGTTCATCTTATATTCTTGACTAAAGTCAAAAGATGATCATGTGAAAATCACCGAGTAACATCTTACATGGTTTGTGTGATACAATCATTTGGTGTAGACTTGGAATGTTTCGTTATGATTATTTCAATAACTTGAAAATTGCTTTGATCCTAATAGTGTGTGAAAACGACTATTGTCATCATCTAAGAAAGTTTCAATGATTGAAATAGAGTATAAAACTATTGGATTATAAACATAGTGTTCATTCTTGCATGTATGTGATCCATGACCGGAACTAAAGTATGCATACCCGTACGCGTACTTGTAGTTGTGAAATTCCGTGTACCAAGTACACATACCGGTACGCATACTTGCGTAAGGTATAGGTCCTGGAATTTCTGCTGGGTTTTGGAAGTGTACTAAGTATGCGTACCTGTTTGCATATTGGCGAACCCAAACTCAGACCGGCTACTTAAGTATGCGTACACATTTGCATACTTGAGTGGTTAAAGTTCTAGAATTGGTTGTGACATGAACTAATACATTTATATATTAAGGAATGCATTCTTTGCAAACCGTGGCTATAATGTTCATGAATTGATTCGAGTTAATCAAACCGATTTTGCTTCAATTGTGTTCTTGTATACTTCTATGAGAATATAGCAATTGAACAGCTCTTTAACTAGCTTCATCTGAGTCATTTGAACTAGTTATGGTTAAGATGAATAAGGTTGATATGAGAGTGTTCATATAGCTAACCTCGGTTAACTACGGTTGAGCCAACATGGTGTACACGTTTAGGTACGGTTACTTAAACCTAAATGAAGGTACATTTCATTTGTGT
The DNA here is from genome assembly GCA_023531295.1 of Papaver armeniacum. Lineage (NCBI taxonomy): Eukaryota > Viridiplantae > Streptophyta > Magnoliopsida > Ranunculales > Papaveraceae > Papaver > Papaver armeniacum. The sequence continues at coordinate 115,407 of JAJJWW010011803.1, read as the reverse complement.
ATAACAAGCAAAGTTCGATCTAACAATTGAAAGATATTAGATTGAATCTAATCAGGTTTTCATCTAACAGTGAATATTGAATGCTTTGTTACCAAGGTAAATTAGATTGCAAGCCCTGATTTGAAAACGATATAAAGGATAACTCTACCAACTGGGAAACCTAATCCCCACACCTCCTGTGTGATATTAGTTGTATAATCTAGAGTCGATTCTCCTTTAACCTTAGATTTTTCACGAAACCTTGTAGGTTAACGACTTAAAGACTTCATTGGGATTGTGAAGCCAGACCCAACTATTTTCTATGTAGTTGCGTGTTCTGATCTTGCTGTTTTTATCGTATTGAGTATTATTTTCTCTAAGATTTGCTCGAGATTTAATCTCCGATAGGCAAGATAAAAAGTAGTTACAAACATCTTCGTCTCATCGTTTGTGATTCCACAATATCTTGTTTCGCTACCATACGATTAAGGTTATTGTGAGGTGATTGTTAATACTAGGCTGTTCTTCGGGAATATAAGTCCGGTTTATCAATTGGTTTATGTTCACCTTGATTTATCAAAATACAGAACAAAACTCATAGGTATTTCTGTGGGAGACAGATTTATCTATTCCAATAGGCTTTTCTGTGTGAGACAGACTTGTTTATCAAGTCTTCGACTTTGGGTCGTAGCAACTCTTAGTTGTGGGTGAGATCAACTAAGGGAATCAAGTGAGTAGTATCCTGCTGGGATCAGAGACGTAAGGAGCGAAACTGTACCTTGTATCAGTGTGAGATTGATTAGGGTTCAACTACAGTCCAGTCTGAAGTTCATTGGTAGTAGGCTATTGTCTGTAACAGCTTAATACAGTGTGGTGTTCAAATCTGGACTAGGTTCCGTGGTTTTTCTGCATTTGCGGTTTTCTTCGTTAACAAAATTCTGGTGTCTGTGTTATTTCTTTTCCGCATTATATTTTGTTATATGATTGAAATATCACCGGTTATGCGTTGAATCGATCAATTGGTAAATCCAACCTTTGGTTGTTGATTGAAATTGATTGATCCTTGAACATTGGTCTTTGGTACCGTTCAAGTTACTTCTCTTATATTCAATCGGGCTCGCAAATTCCTATTTGCTGATTGCAGATTGAATTGAGAAGGAGAGATACAAAACTCTTTGATATACTTTTCTCTAGATTGAGTATGGCTATCTAGTTGATTCTCTTGAAAGTATGTTGGAGTTTGTCTATTCAGATTTCCAAACAAAATATTGGGTGTGGTTGTTGTACCCCCACTTTTTCACAAAGTATCAAATATTTTCTGGACCAGAAAATTACAACTGTACTTCAGAAGAGATGGTTTATGAAGCTGCTGGGTTTTGATTATGAGATCAAATGCAGAAAATGAGTAGATAATGTAGTGGCTGATGCACTCTCCAGAAGGCCATAGGGTAATGCAGAATGCGGCTCTCTAGCACTCTCTAAACCCACTTGGAATCTATATATTCTCTCCAGCTATTCGCAAGATGCTAAAGCATAACAACTCACGACACAGACTCTTGCTTCTGCTACAAGACATAGCAAATTTTCAGACAAAGAGGAAGTGCTAAGGTACAAGGATATGATCTACGTGGGTGATAACGGTGATATCATAAAACCATCTTGGAGTCTATACATACTTTTGTAGTAGGAGGGCACTCAGGTATCCAAGCTTGTTATGTTAGGGCTAAGAAATACTTTTATTGGCTAGGATTAAAGAAGGATATTTTGTCCTTTGTGTCTTCCTGTGATGTTTGCCAAAGGAACAAAAATGACCACCACTTTCCAAATGGGTTATTGCATCCACTTCCCATTCCAGAGCAGGCTTGGCAGCATGTTACTATGGATTTCATAGAGGGACTACCTATCTGTGAGAAAATAAGTGTCATTTTGGTGGTGGTAGATAGGCTCACTAAATATAACCATTTTATTGGATTACGACATCCTTATACAGCAGCTACAGTGGCCAAAGCATATTTGAATCAAGTTTTCAAGTTACATGGACTTCCTTCTTCCATTGTGTCAGATAAAGATAAATTATTTACAAGCAACTTCTGGAAAGACCTTTTTAAGGCTATGGGTACAAGTCTGAACATGAGCACAACCTACCACCCCCAAACTAATGGGAAAACTGAGAGGGTGAATGCGTGTCTAGAAAATTACTTAAGATGTATAACATGACATCAACCTAGCAAGTGGTTCCAGTGGATTGCACTAGCAGAGTGGTGGTAAAACACAAGCTATCACGCCAGCCTGAAGATGACTCCATTCAAGGCCGTGTATGGTTACAACCCTCCCCATATGGATTTCCCAACCACAACAGTCACTTCTGTAGCAGCAGTATAAAAGTATTTAAAACAAAGGGATGCTATGATGGACCTACTTAAGGAGAGTCTACGCAAAGCCCAAGAGAGAATGAAGTTCTTTGCTGATAAGAACAGGACTGACAGGTCCTTTGAGGTTAGAGATAGCGTGTACATAAAACTGCAGCCATACAGGCAAGCTTCAGTATCCTTGCGCAAGAACTTCAAGTTATCAACTAAGTATTGTGGCCCATTTTCCATTTTGCAGAAGGTTGGGTCACTGGCCTACAAGTTAGAATTGCCTTCCAGTGCTAGAATCCACCCTGTCTTTCCATGTTTGTCAGTTGAAGAAGCAGATTGGCAAAGCTCACATACCTTCACTAGTGCTGCATATAGTTGATCGTGTATGAGAGGTTATTATGTTACCTGAAAAAGTTCAAGCTACCAGATCAATCACCACGAGAAGGTGGGGAATTACTCAGATGATCATTCAATGGACTAATTCCACCCCTGGAGATGCTACTTGGAAGGACAAGTTGAATATCTAAGCTCACTATCCAAATTTTATCCTTGAGGACAAGGATAATCTTCTAAGGAAGGAGTAATGTTATGTACAGTGCCCCGAGTATTATTCTGAGTGCCTAACTATAATTAAGTATTCATTAGTCCCTTAAATGTGTTAGTTAGCCGGGCAGATGTTGCCGCGTGTCTAACTTAAGATGGTAGATTTTAGGGCTTCTGATTGGTAGCTATAAATGTGTAATAAAGAGAGAGTGGTGTTAAGCATGATTAATGAACTTCATTTCCTTGGTCATTGCGTTCACTGAACCGGAGTTATCTTTCTTCATCTTCTTTAATTTCGTCTATTCTCTTCTCTTGTCCATCATCCTTCTTCCTGTCGATCTCCGATACTCCTTCTTCTCTCGAATCTTGATAATAATTGTACTAAGAACAGTGCAGTTACTAGGGGTGTACAAAATACCGGAAACCTGCGGCATGTCATGTACCGCATGTGTCTGAAGGAGTCATGGGCTTGCCCGGCCTCCCCGATAATTATAAGTGGGCTGACCCGAGATTTTTTTTAAATTTGGAGTCTGGCCTGTTTGCCTGCCCGATAGCCTGTTTAGTTACCCGACCTACCTGACTGCCCAAGTTCCCGATATTCATTCACTGTAATGAATATGAATTGCTTAAACTATCATTTGAACGAGTAACATATATACCATCACTCATCAAGCCAAAAAAACACTAAACTATATACTTTTTGTTATAGTGAATTATCTATTGGGCCCGAGACCTGCCCGACCTAGCCTGTATTGTTTTACGAGTATGGACACGCCATGGGAATCAAATTTTTGCTACTGCACGATCTGACCTGGCATGTTAAACTTAATAGGTAGTAAGGACTACAAGCCCGTCCGTCCCAGCATGTGTTATAATCGAGCTTGGGCTGGCCTGCCCTGCTCGATGTATACCCCCGAAGGTTACCAATGAATTAAAGGTTATATAAAAAATGATAAAAGATAAGTCAATACATAAGGATTTTTCAAGATCCAAATAAAATTGGTCAAATGAGTTAGATCTGACTTAAAAAGTAAACGTAATTACCGACTAAAACGTCATCGAGTCAGACCTAAATGAACCTGGCAATCTCCAGACGATTCAAATGTAGAGGAAAAGAAAAAAATCGGTGTTAGGGTCTATCATACAAAAAAAAATTCACAACGATCAATATTGTTAAATAACCTAATAACTCCAGATACACCGTCAGAATCTTCGGGAAAACTCAAGGATGACGGAGCCGTATGGCACATTGAGACCCTATTTTTCTCCGTGATGAGCCTAGGGCCGTGTCTCCCGAGAGAGAGAAAGAAAGAGATTCTCCCAAGAGAAAATCTAATTTGTAGGAAATATCAATAGGTCCTAGAAATAATATATTAGAGAGAGTTTGGTCCATTTGACCTAGTCAACTGTCTGTTTGGTCCTTTTTTAAAATATATATTACTATTTGGTCCTATAAATTATTGTTTGGTCCTAGGGTGGACAATAGCCACGCGGAATGACGTCATAAATGATGTAATTTTCTTTTTATAGTGGCAGAAATAACCTTTTGGTGGACCATATATATACCCAATTATTAAGAGAAAGAGAATCATTTTCTTTTTTTCTTTTTATTTCTCTCTCCTGTTTCTAGATCTACTTTTTTTCTCTGTTTTTTTTCTTCTTCTTTTGTTTTGATGAAGATCTTTATGATGAAGAACGTCGATGATGATGATGAAGACGCTGATGAAGATTGATTTACAGATTTATAAGGCTTGATTTTGACGATTACGAGATCGATTTTGCTGTTTTTAAAAATGATGAAGATGATGAAAATGATAAAGACGATGAAGATTTGTGTATTTTTTGTTCTCTACTGCTATTGAAGATGATTGAGACGATGTAGATGATGAAGATGACGATGAAGATGAAGATGATGGAGAAGATGAACACGATGAAGACGATATGATGATGATTTCTTGTAGATCTATGTTTGTTTTCATCATTTTTTGTTGTTCTCCGATCTGATTTTTGATGATTTAGGTCTTGTAGTGTGTTCATTTTTACGAATGAACTCTATTTTTTGTTTTTATCAGGAATTCAATTTTGGAATGAACTCTGGTTTATATAGGTTTTTATCGGGAGTTCATTTCTGGAATGAACTCTGGTTTATATAGGTTTTTATCAGGAGTTCATTTCTGGAATGAACTCTGGTTTATATAGGTTTTTATCAGGAGTTCATTTCTGGAATGAACTCTGGTTTATATAGGTTTTTATCAGGAGTTCATTTCTGGAATGAACTCTGGTTTCATATATGTTTTTATCAGGAGTTCATTTTGACGAATGAACTCCTGATAAAATGTGATTTCTGAAAAATTAAGTAGAAATTAACAGGACTTCATTTTGACGAATGAACTGCTACAAAAAATAAGTTGAAATTAACACTGAAGGGTATTTTGGTCCATTTAATATTTTTAAATAATTTTGGACCAAACAGTAAAGACGTTTTCCGAAAGGACCAAACTGACATGGACCCACTTAAAAAAGGACTAAACGATATTTTTCCCATCTAATTTCTACACCCCAGCACATTAGAGCATTTAAAAGTTTGAGAGTCCTTTGACCAACTGCGATTTAGTCAGCTATTGAAAGACACTAGGCCTAAACAAGCAACAAACTTTGGGACTCGATAGCCTTTGGGAAGAGTTAAATTTGGGAGGAACAAAAAATCAAAGAAAAGGAAACTCGAGTTATAGTTGACAACTATACCCTTTTTAGATAATCAAGTGTCGTGGAACCATATAGGCTATTTTGGTCATTATGTTTTGTTTTTTTTTTTTGAGATTTTTTTTTTTTTTTTTTTTTTTGAGAATTTTGTTTATGTTTTGTTTATATAAAGACAAAAACACTGGATGGTGTAGGGTAGTGGTGCCGAAGGAGCATCAACTACGAGAGAGAAACTCGTAACGTCGCTTTGAAAATCTTCACCTCGTTCACGGAGACTTTTTTTCTATTTTTTCCCCTTTTTCTCCCAATAATTCCCTGTTTTCTTCTTGCCACTTTGTAACTCTTATTTGGCAGTTTATTTGAAGAAGAACACCTTTTTGATTTGTTAATTTTGTTTCTTGATTTGTAGTTTAGTAGTAATGGGGGAAATTACTCCAAATTTAGATGATGGAGGATTATGGCTTCCTTCTGATATTTTATCTGACGAAATTTTTTCTAATAAATTTGACCCAAATTTCTCTACTGAGCTTAATGAATTCATGGAAGAAGAACCCACTTCTCTTTCAAACCTCTCAACTTTCTCTTTGTTTGAGCAAAACCATATCAACTCTAAAGTACCTTCAATGGATTTGGATTTAGACCGTAACTCCAAGGTACTACTACTTCTCTTCTTGCAGAATCTTTTTCTTACAATTTGTGGGTTTTTTTCTTCTGATTTGTATTTAGTTTTTGCGTGTTTCTTATGGGTTTTGCAGCAAATTAAACCACAAAATCAGTTATGTGATACGGGTAAAACACAACCTGAGATGGGTTTAGGGCTTTATGGAGAAACTCCTGTCGATCACTATTTTAATGTTCTAGACAATGGTGGTAGTGGTGATTCCTATTTTGTATCAAGCCCTTACCAGTTCCATGACATAGTAAGACTTGAAACCACTTAATTACTACTCTGTTTTAATTTTTTTAGGCGTATTTTTGTTTGGTTCGGGTTTATTTATATCAGGGTTGTTTGCTCTTCTTTTTCTTTTGATATTTTTGCAGGTTGGGGATATTTTACAGGCCAGAAGCATGATTTTGCAGAGACAACAGAATCTGCAACAACACTATGTTGATGTTCAAAACCACTATGTTGCAAACCACTTTTTGCCATTGCAAGTAAATAATAATGGGTTTAATCGTGGGTGTAGGGGTACAAGTGTTTTTATTCCGCGCACTCCTCCAACCACAGTTGCTAACCCTGGAAAGAAGTAGAGTAAGTTAATGTTCTAGTTATTGTTTTCTTATCTATTTACGTTCTAGTTTTTAACTATTTACCTTTAATGGTTAAAAACCTACCATTTTTATAACTTTTTTCAAGAATTCTGAAAAACCAATTTTGTGTTCACACTACAGTGCTAAAACAATGTTTTCTCAATATATGTCAGGTTTTTGGAAAGGAGAAGAGAGTATTGATACGGATGAGAGACTAGGAGGCCAAGTCATCAAAAGACCTAATCCACCCTACTGATGCTGATGGAGTGTTTGGGTCGATCTTGAACTGGGCCGATGATGTCCCCTGCCCTGATTCCGTCCTTTTCCTGCAGTCTCTACTTTTCTTCAAATTAAATTTGTAGAGTTAGGAAGAAAGAATAAGAATAATGTTAACATGAAAAATGGTAATCTGGGATTTGAAGAAATAAAATTGTAGAAACAAGAGAAAATAATAGTAAATGATTAAGAAAAAAAAGAAGGAAGAAGAAGCAGTTACTTTGTTTTTGGGGTATCTGTTATGATTCATGAACTTGTTAAACAAAAGGAACGCGCAATTGGGGGATATGAAAACTAATTGGGGGATATGACTAAATGACAAAATAGGGATCCAAATATCCTAGCTGGGTTACCCCTTATCTAATTAAATTTTTAATTCCTAATTTAACCCTCACTAATCATCATTAGTTACTAATTATGATTAGTAAAATATTAATGATTTGGGGGATATAATTTGTGTATTTATGTTTATTTGAATTTGTTTGTGTTAGTTTAGAGGGAAAAAAATTTTGAGTAGAATTTTTTTTTTTTTGAAAATGGAAGATGATTGTGATGAGAGACTTGCAGCTGCTGAATCTTTAGCTCAATTACAACAACAATCATATCTTCAATCTTCGATTAATGATAACAACTCACAATTGAGAGGAATTCTTTTTTTGAAAATGGAAGATGATTGTGATAAGAGAATTACCGCTAATAAGAGGTTGAAAAATTGATTTTTCTTCTTTGAATCCACCATTGTTGCAGCTGAAAAAGCTTGGTGCCGGCATGGTATTCAACCAAAAACCCATGCGGGCAATTGTTGGAAATATTCATAAATTGTTTGCCACTATCGGGGGGGGTTCGGGTGGGCGTAGCCACGATTTTTTTCTGGTTTTGATGTTGATTTTTTTTCTGGTTTTGAGCAGTGCGGCATGGTAATCATGGATTCGAGCATGCTTTTGACATGTTCCGGCATAGTATTTTGCTTAAATTTCCATGCGGAACAGGATGAAAAGTATCCAAAACGTTGATTTTTTTTTTTTTTCACTTGACTACCGGCATTGATAGGAAATTCTCGAGCATGCCGGGTATCATGTTCCTAAGATATAGTCTTCATCAATTCCTAAGATGGTCTTCATCTCTTCCTTTTTGAATTTTTTCTGGTATTAATCAGTCCACTGCCGGCATGGTTAGTTGATATGAAGACCATGCCGGTATTGTTTTCCGGCATACCATGTTGCTTTATTTTCTATGCCGGAAGTGGACTGATTAATACCAGAAAAAATTCAATTCGGAAGTGATGAAGACCATCTTGAATTGATGAAGACCATATGCTTAACATGATACCTGGCATGGTCTTCATCAATTCCGGCATGGTCATCATCACTTTCAACATGATCTTCATCACTTTCGAATAAAAAAAATTGGTTTCCAAAGTGAGGAAAAGAGAATTTGATATAGAGTGGGGAGAGTTTAGAATTTGAAAGGTCATCATCACTTTCAGAATGATCTTCATCACTTCCGAATAAAAAAAAAATTGGTTTCCAAAGTGAGGAGAAGAGAATTTGATATAGAGTGGGGAGAGTTTAGAATTTGAAAGGGAATGGGAAATATTTGGGTTTCAAAGCTCCACCCCTAAATAAGATTAATAAGAAGTGGAGATGGAAATGGGGGATATGATTTTGTTTTTTGATTTTTATTTTGTGGGAAGGGTAATTTAGTATTTTCGCCCCTAAAAGTCACCCCTTAGCACACACCATGGGTTGGGGGAAGTAATTCATATCCCCCAATTAGATTATATATCCCCCAATTACGCGTTCAACAAAAGTCTTGTTCATCTTGGATTCTTGTGTTTCTTCTTATCCATTGTTAATGGCGTTTGATGTACTAGTACTCTATATGTACACCAAGAAACAAAATACCTGAACTTGTTGTTTTGGGGTTAGACCCCCTATTGATACAAGTCGAGTGCACGTGCTCTGCACGTTACCAAATACCCATCAAACACCGGCGGGCAAATAACCCCGTGATAGATGATTGATCACCCATTCGTTTTGTTCTATGTAGATAAAACTCAACATGTTTCCCATTCCCTCAGAGGCTAGCTTCTCCCCATTTCAAATTCTCTTCTCTTTCATTTTGAAAACCAATTTTTTATTCGGAAGTGATGAATCATGCTGAGTGATGATGACTAAATATCAAATTCTCTTTTTTCATTTGAAGGCAATTTTTATTCGAAAGTTCATGTTTTCATGCCGGGAATTGATGAGGCCATTGAAACCAATTCCGGCATTCTTTCATTCGAAAGGTATTATCGAAAATGAAGCAACATGTATACCAGCTGATTAATACCAGAAAAATTCAATTGAAGTGAAGACCATGCCGGAATTGATGAAGACCGATGCTTCAACATGATACCCATGGTCTTCATCAATTCCGGCATGGTCATCATCACTTTCAACATGATCTTCATCACTTTCGAATAAAAAAAAAATTGGTTTCCAAAGTGAGGAAAAGAGAATTTGATATAGAGTGGGGAGAGTTTAGAATTTGAAAGGTCATCATCACTTTCAGCATGATCTTCATCACTTCCGAATAAAAAAAATTGGTTTCCAAAGTGAGGAGAAGAGAATTTGATATAGAGTGGGGGAGAGTTTAGAATTTGAAAGGGAATGGAAATATTTGGTTTCAAAGCTCCACCCTAAATAAGATTAATAAGAAGTGGAGATGGAAATGGGGATATGATTTGTTTTTTGATTTTTATTTTGTGGGAAGGGTAATTTAGTATTTTCGCCCTAAAAGTCACCCCTTAGCACACACTCATGGGTTGGGGGAAGTAATTCATCCCCCAATTAGATTATATATCCCCCAATTACGTTCAACAAAAGTCTTGTTCATCTTGGATTCTTGTGTTTCTTCTTATCCATTGTTAATGGCGTTTGATGTACTAGTACTCTATATGTACACCAAGAAACAAAATACCTGAACTTGTTGTTTTGGGGTTAGACCCCTATTGATACAAGTCGAGTGCACGTGCTCGCACGTTACCAAATACCCATCAAACACCTAAGGGCAAATAACCCCGTGATAGATGATTGATCACCCATTCGCTTTTGTTCTATGTAGATATGGGCTATATTGTTTTATCGAATATGTTTATTAGCTAAAATAAAATGAACCGAATGAAATGGTGTATTATGGAGAAAAAATTGCATGTAGATGTTCTTGTTAAAATTCTAGGATATTTGTTGCTTGAACACGGGGCTTTCGAAGCACAGAAACTCTAGGTTTACTCCTCGCACCTCGGTTCTTTTAACCCATGTGCGTGTCGCGTGTTCGCTTTACATCTACTTTATTTTGTCACAAAACTTCAAATCTCTTTTCTAACAGAAAAAACTTTGAAATCTCTCGATTTCTCTTAGATTAACGGAACTTTGTAGAGAGATTACGAAAGGGTTAGATTTACTGTGATGGATAATCCATAAGAGAAGGAAGAAATTCCCGAGAGCGCAAAGATCATCTTGTCTCTCATCACTTGATTGATTCTGATTAGTCGCCTTCTTCTTCAGATATTTAGAATTTGGGGATAATCCATTGCCGCTTTTCTTTCCCTTCTTTGTATTCTTCAACTTTTGATTGGAATGAATCCCCAAACCAAATTGAACTAAACCCTAGATTTTTGTTCATCTCTCTGTGTTTGTCTGATCTCGGAGAGAAAGGATTTTTTTTTTTGGCCGAGACGATTATATATTGGTTAAAAGGAGAGATCTATTGGCTGGCTTTCGATTGTTTTTAACGGCTGAGATTAAATGTGCGGAATTGAAATTGGGTGGCGAACGAAATATTGTTAACGAATTTGGATTCCCCTGTTGGCATTAAAAAGGGGGGAGATGGAAAGAGAAATACTGGAAAGTCTATGAACAACCTAAAAGTAAGTTCCTATGCAACTTCGCATCTCCGCAATTGTCAAAACTAGACGATCCACCAAAACAGAATTACTTTGCTATCATGTTTCCCTTTTGTTTTTGTGTACAAGAAAACTATGTGGAGCCGCTTACAATTTACTCTAGGGTTTGGAAGGTAAACGAGGTGGTGGGAACGAGGTGTATAAGTTAACCCACATGGATATATGTAAAACAAATACACATACTTTTCCATCTTGCCAAACACATCCTTGGGATGTGCCTAGGCCCTAGAGGCAGGGGGTGCCAAACTACGCAATAGGTTCTAGTAGGTGCCGGACTGTCCATGTCTAGAAATATAGCCAAACTGCCCATGTCTAAAAATGTAGAATTGAAGTTCGAAATCAAATAGGTCGCCTACCTTTGTCCTAATGTTCCGACTTCGAATAGTGAAGGAATTTTTTAGCGGCAAATCCAACTAGTGGAGTTGGTCACGTTTCATGTGACCAGTGGGCTGGCTCCATTAATTCCTCCTTTTTCTGCTCTTTCGCACCGAAAGGCTGAGCAAATCGATGAGAAGTAAGACTGTAGAGTACATGTAAAAGAGGTTCGAATTGATTAGGTTAATAATCGTTAGAGGAGAAGAAAACGCATAAACGGTAGCAAAAAGTCTTGGGCTCCCACAATAATCGTTTTATTTTAATCAAGTTGAGGAGAAGAAATTTATCATAGCCCATGCTACTATCATTTGCTAGCCCATTTCTACTTTGTAGTTGACTAGTTGGTGCCTTAGTGTTAGTGGTCTTGTACAGTTTCTTACTTTCTTTGAACTTTGTTTGCCAAGTTGTGTAATTTTAGGGATGAGTATGGTCCAGATTGGACTCGTTTTAGCCTCATCCCACCCTTATACTTCAAGAGAAACTCTAATATATTATTAACTTACGGAGAAATTTATTATCAAAATAATTATTTTCTATAAATACTGTAGAATAGTATTGAATTCTTCAAAGCACCTTTCATTTCCCACTTTGTTTCATTGTAAACTTCAATCAACATATAACACAAATTTAGACAATTCAAATAAACAATTAAACTGGGAAACAAATAAGGCTTGCAAAATGTGAAAAATACTATAACCCCCTACTATATGGGTTCAACATATACAAGCCCCACAAAATGGATCCATCACTTACAACTCCATTCTTTCACATTTTGATATTTCTAGGCCCAAAACTTTTATTTTTAGGGCCAGACTTTGAATTCTACCGGATTGTTGACGTCGTCAACTTTTTAAATAAATCCAAAATACCAAAAATAACTCACTATTTATAGTTATTTTATACAATAACAGAAACATAAAAACAAATCAGATATTATTTCTTCTTCTCTTTTCAGAGCTCTGAGATTAGGTTACGATTATTCAATCACTTGTTTGATCTGTTTCATCCCGAAAAGAAGCACAATTACAGAGTTTACGTTGCTCTACATCATTTGTTTGATTCACGGGATTAAACTAGAGCTTCGTCAAACCTATTTCGTTGCAGATTGTTGATTTTGAGAAGATTTTTGCAAATCTGATAAGATAAAATCAATAATCTAGGTATGCTTTTTTTGTTTTTCTTTTTTTCTTTTTGGTTTGTGATTTTGGTTTTTTTAACGTTCGATCTACTGATTTATTTATTTATTTATTTTTAATTCGTTGATATTGAGAAGAGGAAGCTTAAACAACATCGTTTTAGACGAAGAAATACAAATCTAGGTACGAATTTGTTGTTGTTTAAGCTTATTGATTTCGATTTTATGATTTTGGTTTTTTCTTATTTTTGATTTTTTTTTGTTGTGATTTGGAATTTGTTGATGCGAAGAAGAGGAAGAAGAAACCAGATTATTTCAGAAGAACAACAACAAAACTAGGTACGAAATTTGTTGTTGTTGTTTGATTTCAAATTTGTTTTTAATTTTTCAAGTTTGTTTTTGGATTATTTGCATTTCTTATTGATTTGAGAAGAGATTTGGTACTAGATGAACTCCGTTTATAATTCTTGTTTGCATTTGTTGATTCTGAGAAAAAGAAGAAGAAGAAACAACATTGTATCAGAAGAAGAACAACAAATCTATGTATAGATGATGTTTTTTAAAATGTGTAACTTTATTTTCATGTACCAGGAGTAAGTGCTATTTGTTATTGCATGACTAAACTAGTTGGAATGTATTGTCCAGGCAACTTCTTCTATTTCTAATGGTTCTAGTACGTCATCGAGAAACAATCCTTCGTTTGTAATGTATTTGGAAATAAGAGCAAGCCTGCAAAACCCTTTTTTTATTTCGATCTTATGATTTTGTTGATTTTCATTTCTTTTAGTTTCAAATTTGTGGATACTGAGAAGAGGAAGAAGAAACCACATTATTTCATAAAAAAAACCTAGGTACGAATTTTGTTGTTGTTTGATTTCAAGTTTGTTTTTTGTTTTGTGTTTTTGGATTTTTCGCATGCACGATTTGAGAAGAGATTTAGTACTAGCGGAATTTCGTTTATAATTGTTTTTAGTATTTGTTGATACAACATTGTTTCTGAAGAAGAACATAAAATCTAGGTAAAGATGTTGTTTTATAAAATGTGTAACTTGAAGTTACATATATTGTCCCGTAGCATGTGTAACTATATTCAATCATAGCATGTGTATCTTTAAGTCACATTTTTTCTTTTGTTTTCCTTTGTTGAGTATGTTGATTGCCTGTTAGGTTTAAGTTGTTGTGATATATTTCATGTGAAACAAAGTTGAACACTAGTTAGATGCATGCGAACTGATTATGCATTGTTGAGTGTAGTGTTCTTTTTAACTTCATTAAAGATGATTGCTCATTGTTATTCTTTAGGTTTTCATAACTTTTACGAAAGGGACTTGAAGAGTGCAGCTCGCAAGGTTAACTGTTGTGCACATGCTCTCGAGGCTTTCAAGTATGGTGTTTTAAGAAGTGGAACATGCAGACTTCTAGAAATCTACCAGGGTTTAAAGATGCGAGCTGATCTTCGTTTTTTTATACAACCATTACACGCCTTTTTTTAGATAATTTTTGCATTAATTTGCTATTGCTTTAAGAGCACAAATGAGTAATTAGATTTGTGACCCAAATTCATATTTTGTTCATACAAATTGTACTTGAGAATCTTCCGATTGTTATTATTCGAAAGAGTTAAAAATGAGAGTTGGAATGAATAAGAATGTATTGGTTACAAATCTATTGATTTCATTTTGTTTTTGGTGTGTAACTTCAAGTTACACATACAAGTTGGATGTGTAGACGGAAGTTACACATGCAAATTGGATATGTAGAAGCAAGTTACACATGTACATTGGAATAAAAAAATGTAGACTCGTGAGCTGAACAAGCTATATGAATATGTAACTTTGAATTACACATGCTAATTTGATGTGTAGACGAACGTTACACATGCTAATTGGATGTGTAGACGGAAGTTACACATGTATATTGAAGAAAAAAGGCTCGGACTGAAAAATCCAAATCAAGTACACAACTATATGGATGTGTAGTCAGGTGAGTTACACATGAATGAAAGTTACTCGTGCTAATTACATGAAAAAACAAACAGACACGCAGCTGAACAAGCTATATGAATATGTAATTGAGTTACACATTCTAATTTGATGTGTAAACGAATGTTACACAAGCTAATTGATGTGGGAGACGCAAGTTACACATGCAAATTGATGTGTAGACGAAAGTTACACATGTTGTAACTCATCACATAACAAAGTTATCTTACAACAACAAAATTACGCTTGTAGAAAAAGACAACCAATATCTAAAACAATATTTCATTTGATTGAACAAGATCATTAATAATTAATACAAATTTTATAGACGGATCACTTCAACGATGTTCATATTCGCTTCACTTTCAAACAACCGATTACAATCCAATCTCACTCTCACTTTGTAGATCTACCACTACCACCGGCACCATCAATACTCTTGTAACCACCACCACCACTTTAAGAAGAGTGTCATACCTAGAAATACAAGCTGATCAACATAGAACTTCTCATATAACAACTTCGAGTTGATTTCCTAGATGAAGAAGATAGAAAGCAAATCAGATTATAAGCCAAATTTTAACAATAAGAAGAACATATATAAATTCCGAAACCATAAGAATATTATAAAAGTCAAATAAACAAATATCAAACCATATACCAACATGAATCGTTATAATCAACAATTAATAAGTATAGAATATCGTTAAAATCGAAGGAACGATTTCTGATGTAACTTGAAGCTCTTTTGATAGTTACAAAAGCTCTTTTGATGTAACTTCTATGTGTAACTTGAGCTACATGCTAAGTTGAAGTGTATACGAAAGTTACATGCTAATTGGATGTGTAGACACAAGTTACACATGCAATTTGGATGTGTAGGCGCAGGTTACACATGCAGATAGAAGTTAGTGGTGAGATTTTAGATGTGTAATCAGTAGTTACACATGTGCTCATTTGCATGTGTAACTAGTAGCTACACAAGCAAAAATACACAAGCTAACTTCTAGATACACAAGCTAGTTGTTTATCTCCATGCAATAGTTGATTCAACAAATCTATATCGAGCTTAATTCTCAGTTGAAATCACTACTTAATACAACAAAAATTTCATCAAAATTTTATTAAGAGCTTAGGGATTTTGCTCGATTCGTTCCATAATCGTATCTTGATCTGAAAATCATGTAAACACCTTTTAAACAAACAATCGAGATTAAGGTTTGGGAAATACTTACAAGGAGGAGAGATGTGAGAGTGACTTCCACGAACCCTGATGAAACTAGTCTCCTTTTACTTTTCATCTTCTCAAAAAAATCAATCCAAACGTAAACTCAAATCAAAACCTAAAAATCAAATACAACAAAAATCTTATGTTTACACGTCAAAACAACATCAAAATATACCTGAAATACCTGTGAATCTGAATGACTTGTTCTTCTAGTTTTTCTTCTACAAGATTGAAACAGAAGAAGAAGAAATTTTTTAATCCGAGTTTAATCTATTCAACAAATCGAACATGCAAAATCATCAACAAATCCATCAACATCTGAATGAAAACATACATGTTCTTCTATTTTTTCGTCTTGAAGATGAATTGATTCGATCGGTTTTAATATCTTTTTTGTTTTTTATTTTGGTTTCTCAGGTGACGAGATCTACTTTCTCTCTCTAAATGTGAGAAAAAGCTAGATTAGATAGTTATATACCGAAGGTTAATCTAGTCATTTCAACTTCTAATTTAATTCAGGGCCTAAATTTAAACTTCTTTTAATTAGGGGCCTCATATTATGGGTAACCCATGGGTAGGGCCTTAGCCAAATTTTACGTTGCAAAATTTGATGGAAAAGCTGGGTTATCGCAATTCAGTACGTGTCAAGATGTCTTGAATATCCAGAAGAAAATGAAGTTACGCAAACTGATGAAGAAATAATTGAGAGCGTTATAGGAACTGATAAAGATGGGAAAGAAGATGATGAAAGTTCATCAAAAGATCATCCTTCACGAAACGAGATTGTTAAAACAGTAATCACATTAAATAATTTCTTGTTGAGCTATGAGAAAACAACACCAAAATTTCTCACGATGATAAGAAAAGTTAATGATGAACTCAATGTTGTATTGATTTAACAAAAAACAGAAAATAATTGAATCTTTTCTCAAAATATTCATACACGTATTCCCTCCTGTTCCACTTTAGATGAGTATCTAGGATTTTCATATTTTCCCACGAAACTAATTACCCTAACATTTTTTCTTGAAACTATAAATATTTTTTTTTAAATGCACTAAGAGCATCTCCAATGCTAGGGGTGGAGGTGATCCTATGTGGAGGTCTAAATATCACATTTTCTATGAAGGTCATTCACATATGGACAAAGCAAATAAAGTTAACACCTTTCAACCCAAAAAATCATCTCCAATCCTCAAGGTTTTATGTAACAATTTTCAAATTAACATAGAGATAAAATGATGATGTGGACTTTGACCCAAGGTCATGGAGAAGGTCTTATTTAAACTTTCTCTTCCACCCCACACATAATTATGTCACAATCCCAAGGACCTTAACCCTTGCATTGGAGATGGAATTTTGGTAGAAAAAAAGTCTTAAATCTTAGGTAGCATGGTTTTTTATGACCTCCACCCCTTGCATTGGAGATGCTCTAACAGTAATTTATGTTTAAAGATTTTTTTCAAGGGCATAAATAGAAAATTTTCATATCTCTCTTCATTTCTTAATCTGATTGAAAACTCACAAACCATCGTCTAAAATGGGACGGGACGGAGGCAATATATATAATAAGTGTAACGGACACCACTAAATTCATAAATATTACAATTCATAACCTTAATGATAAGGGTTTATTTATATCCTGGCATTTTTAGGGGCGACCCCAAAAGAATTAGGGGCGACACTAAAAGACAAAAAAGGTCACCCAAACGTAAATCTAAGCTACCCCTTATCTTCGATTTTTCGAAATGGCCAATATGCCCTTATATAATCGGGAGCCTACACCATAATCGGTAGGTTAAATTGAAACTATACCTACCGATTATTGTGTAGATACTTCGGATAATAATCCCTTTTATGATCGGTAGCTTATCCAACTTGTAAGACTACTGATTATAAGGAGCCCCATATTCAACCTTGGCCAAATTCCATAGGTTTTGAGGGGTGCAGAGCCAACCATAACCACTTGGCTTGAGCTGTGGATGTAGCCATAATCGGGAAGCCTAATAGGTTACATACACTACCGATTATAAGTTGCCCCAAAATGAGTTTTTTCTAAAATCCTTTACGTAATGAATTTTGAAATCTACCATAATCGGTAGGGTATATAATTATATAACCCACCGATTATAACCAGCCTCAGATCCAACCTTTGCCATATTTCATAGGTTTTGAGTGTACATAGCCAGCCATAACCACTTGGTTCGTGTTTTGATGCAAATTAATCGGGAGTTAAATATATTACCAAACCATCCGATTATGGGTTGCCCCAAAATGAGTTTTTTCTAAAATCCTTCGTGTAAGGGAATTTGAAATATACCCTAATCGGTAGATTTAACAACTAAACAACCTACCGATTATAAGGAGCCCCAGATCGAACCCTTGCAAAATTCCATAGGTTTTGAGTGTACAGAGCCAGGCATAACCATGTGGTTCGTGATTTGGATGTAGCCATAATCGTAAGACAAATAGGTTCCACAACCTACCGATTATAGGTTTCCCCCAAAATGAGTTTTTTCTAAAATCCTTCATGTGATGAATTTTGAAATCTACCATAATCGGTAGAGTTTATTACTTCTTACCGTCCGATTATACGAAGCCCAAAATCCAACCTGTGCCAAAATTCATAGGTTTAGAGGGTACAGAGCCAGGCATAACCATGTGGTTCGTGATTTGGATGTAGGCATAATCGTAAGCCAAATTGGTTCCAAAACCTACCGATTATAGGTTGCCCCAAAATGAGTTTTTTTCTAAAATCCTTCATGTGATGAATTTTGAAATCTACCCTAATCGGTAGAGTTTATTACTTCTTACCGTCTGATTATAGGTTGCCCAAAATGAGTTTTTGCTAAAATCCTTTTTTGCGAAATTTTGAAATCTGCCATAATCGGTAGATGATAAAACTTATAACCCTACCGACTATAAGTGGCCCCGGATTCAACCTTTGCCAAAAACTAGAATATTCGGTGGCCAAAACAATAATCGGTAGTTTCACAAAATAATCGGAAGCAAACTCTTGTAATCGGTAGGCAGGGGTCTATATATTAGTGTTTGGAATTTTTTTTTGACTCATTGTGAGATAACTCCCTATTGAGTGAGAGAAGAAGAACAAAAAAAAAAAGAAGTAGAAGTGGGTATATGTTGCCAACTTCCAATTGTTGCCAACTTCCATAAACATGGATGGGTACGAAGAAGGACGTGAAGTTGTTGAAGTTCAAGGTTCACTACCGTTTAGAGATGACGATTTGGGGTATGTGTTGAATGATCCAAACTTTGATGGAGATGAAACCCTAGACGACGCTTTCATGGAAGAAAATGGAGAATCACCCGAGATCGAAGCTAACGATGCATCAAACATACAAGTATGTTGTTAAAAAAATCTAATACCCATGTTATCCATGTTATGTGCGTTTGTGTGTGTTTTTGAACGTGAAAATTTGATTTCTGCATGCATTGAATGACATG
This sequence comes from Papaver armeniacum, assembly GCA_023531295.1. NCBI lineage: Eukaryota > Viridiplantae > Streptophyta > Magnoliopsida > Ranunculales > Papaveraceae > Papaver > Papaver armeniacum. The sequence continues at coordinate 96,161 of JAJJWW010011803.1, read as the reverse complement.
AACGACATATATTCGGTAGTTAATTTAGTACAATATCTACCGATTATCCACAATCGGATATATTTTGATGTATTAATCTGAATATGAAAAAATCCCCAAATTGAAAGCTTTAATTTCACAATCGGAAGTTGTATACATAAATAAACGTCTGATTATATAACGTCGCCCCAAATACGAATTTCTCCAAAAAATTAAATATTCGTAAATCTTGATATTTAATAATCGGTTGGTTTATGAATTTATAGTCCCTCCGATTATTGAAGCTTTTATACAGAAGAATTGTTCATTTGTGTATGTCGTTAATCGGTAGACTATATTCGTACATGACTACCGATTGTTTATAATCGGTTATGTTGTATAGTATTAAATTACCGATTGTGTTACAATCGGTTACTTATTATCTACACTTCCTTCCGATTGCTAATGCATAACTTGTTGTTGTTGTGCGTAGGATGTTGTAGCGGTTGATGACGATTATTATTTGAGGCCTGATACTTCCCTACACTATGCAAATGATTTGGTATGTTCATGAATTATCTTTTATTTTTCCAATCATGTATGTTAGATGGTTATGCTTATTTTTTTTGGTTTGTTATATGAGCATTTAGATATTTGGAAGTAAGAAGGAAGCAAAGGAATGGCTTATGAACAAGGCAAAAGAGAAGATGTGCGTGGTTGTTCAGAACCCTTGCGTGAAGGACATTAGGTTTGAAATGGTTTGTGAGCGAGGCGGGAAGAAAAAGAGTCACGAGGGAAAGAATAATAAGTATGTAAGGAAGACGGAGAGAAAGAAATACCGAACTCATACAAAGAAGATTGGATGCCCATTTAAGATTGTCTTCTATAAGCCCGATGGTAAGGAAAGTAAAGATTGGAAAATGTCTAAAGTTGCTAATGGTTGTCACAACCACGATGATCCGGATACTCTTATTGGACATGTAATGGTTGCGGGTTAAAACCACATGAAATGGAGATGGTGAGGTTTATGCGTATCCAAAAGGCGAGTGCGATCTTAAGTAAAATAAAGGCGGACGACCCTGACAACTTGTCTTCTTTGTCTACAATTAAGTCGGCCCTAGCTACGATCAAAAGGGCAGAATGGGATGGTATAACAGTCATGAAACAATCGCAGTGGTTAGATGAGTTACACGACTACACGTTGAGAACGGAAGAAAATGATGGTAAAGTGGTACGTATTTTCTTGGCACATCCCGAAATGATAAAATTGGCTCAGTTTTTTCATCAAATTTGTTGATAGATGCCATTTACAAGACAAACAAATATAACATGCCGTTGTTGAACATTGCTTGTCACATTTAGGACAAAAAACACGTTTACGATTGCATGGGGTTTAATGGATCATGAGAACAACGTGAGTTTCATTTGTATGTTGGAGACGTTGAGGTCCATTTATAATGGCGATGATTTTCCAAGGGTTATTGTAACGGATAACGATCAAGCCTTAATGCATGCAATAGCGGTAGTGTTTCCTGAAGCCCGAAACTTGCAATGTACGTGGCACATTCAATGCAACCTCAAACACAATTGCCATCACCATTTCCAAGCTAAAAAACCAAGGAAGGGTACCAAGAGGTCGAAGGAAGAGGATGAGCACATTAGCAAATTAACCGCGGAAGAACGAGAGGAAGAGAAGAGGTTATTTGATGAAAAATGGAAGGAGGATGGAATAATTTGGAGAGCGTTCATGAAAGCATGGGACAAGATCGTTTGGTCAATGACCGAGGAAATTTACGAAAGAAACTTGAAGAAATTTGAGGATGAATATGGCAAGGACTACCCAAAACCCGTTGAGTATTGTAAAACACAATGGTTACCAATTAAGAAAAGGTTTGTGTATGCATGGACATATGAATATCATAACTTCAAGAACGAGGCGAAAAGCATTGCGGAGGGGTCTCATGGCCGATTAAAGAAAATAATTCTAGGTAGTCAAAATGGAGTTGTGTCGATCCAAGAAGCAATCCATGAATTCACCAATCGTGATCTCGTAAAGATTACGGATTCTATGCAATTTAGTGTACATATATTCCCTACGAAACATGAAAGGGAAAGATTGCTTCTAATGGGCATTGTTCATAAAGTTTCAAAATGGGAAATAAATCACATGATGGAACAATTGAAGTTATATAAAGCTTGCGATGACGAGAATACGGTTTGTGTTTGCAAGGATATGATAGGTATTGGTCTCCCATGTCGTCATAAAAATGGGTAGGTACGTCGAAGTGATTGACAATGATATTCATCCATTTTGGAAGCAATTAAATTTCACTCCAAGCACCCCCGTAGTTGATGGTCCGTCGTTCATGGAGTCGGAATTGTGTGAAAGAATAACCGAGCGTTATGCTACAACAAATGGCACCAAGAAGCAAATATTGATGCATGATTTGGAGCAAGCTCTTCACCCTCGTTTAAGGGAGGTTGATGAACCTATTAAGCAAAAGGGGGAGGGTAGGCCAAACACCGAAGTGTCGAGGACCATTGAAAGAAAAGAATTGAAGGAGTATTTATCTAATAAAAGAATATTGTGCATGCATGAGCATTCAGAAGCCGAATTTGAAGATGAGCCGCAACCCAAGAAAAGAGGTCGTCCAAGTAAGTCAAGACGAGGCGGTGGAAGAAGTTGTGTTAGTGGAGACCCAAACTAGCTCCGTAGTTATTGATCAAATAAGCAACTCGCAACAAACACAATCAACGGAAATGGTGACTATAAGAGAGAAGTATGGTACTCTTCGTTGTCCTAGGGATTTTCATGGAAAACCAACACGATCAAGGTATACGATTATAGAAGAGTATATGAAACAACTCCCTCCACTCATTGTTCCATTTGTTTTGTCCACCGATGAGGTTGATGGGGATGGCAATTGTGGGTTTCACGTCGCTACGGAACAAATTGGTTACTTTGGAGAGGCGGTGAACGAAGATGTCACCCAATGGCAAAATTTAAGAACTAAGATGGCGGTACAACTAATAAAGGACAAGGATTTCTATATGGAGATGATGAAGCAAGGAGATAGGCACGACAAAGAACTAGAGTTCAAAGACTTAGTTGCGCGTGTAAAGTGCCGAAAGGGATTGAAGACAATCGGATCCAAGTATTGGATGACAATGCCTAAATGTGGATATCTCTTAGCGGACGCTTTGAATTGCGTGGTACATTTCTTGTTCCTCCTAGGTATGGACATTCTTTTACGTTTACACCTACAAGGATGGTTTCGATGAATCGGTTAAAGATAGAAGAATTGTTATGGCATTTGTGAATGAGATGCATTTTATCGGTTTAAGAGTAAAGAGAGATTGCCCATTACCTCCGTTGGGTGGTTGGAGTGATTACTTCCCAACAAATCATTGTAACGATTGGTTGAAACAATATGAGACCAACATGTTGGATTGGGATCGCGTCATGAAGGAGGATTTTCCGGAAGGCCTACTGGAATTGGTTCCCTCGGATGATGAAGATGAATGATCGTTATGTTTGAAAGATGAATTTTGGAAAGCCCTATTTGTACATATTTTTTTGGAATGTTTTGGAAAATACTGTGAAGTATAAAGCTATAATCGGTAGTTATATTTTTAATATATCAACCGATTATACAAGCTTTTGTAAACAGACTCAATCAATATTATAATCGGTTATTAACTTTTGGAATTTAGCTTGATTGTAAGGCCGACAAAACAACTGAATTTTTTTCCCCTAATCGGTAGATTACATATTACATAAACATCCGATTGTCACCAAACTCGACAAAAAAAAAAACAAAATTTTTCCTTAATCGGTAGACAACATATTGCATAAACTTCCGATTGTCACCAAAGTCCGACAAAAAGTCAAAATCTTCCTGCATCGGAGACAATATAAAATAATAACTTCCGATTGTAACCATCAATCAACATTTATATTGTTTTCACGGACTTCAGGAATTCATAACTTCCATCATAAGTGAATTCTTCACCCTTTTCCACTAACTACTGTCTTTTTGCGAGTGTCTCCTACATAAACCAAAATAAAATAATGTCAACTTCGTTTTAGTAAGAAAGATTAGACGTTATTTAAAAGAATAACCGAGCGTTATACTTACAAATTGTTGGATCGACAAGCTTAAGTGGCTAGTGTTAAACATTCTCTTTTGTATCGTTATGTAATCATTTACCCCTTTTTGGACAAGTCGGAAACGATCATGAACTTGTTGGAGTGTTCTTTTCTTTGGATTTCCATACTCTCGCACAAATTGGCTATATACCCTCGCCCAAAAGACTTCGGGTGTTAACCTTCCTACTATGACATCTTCACGTCTTGTTTCACGATACCATGTTTTCACAATGACCAAATCTTCAGCTGCGTCAAACGTTGCCATGCTTGTAAGTTGAGATATAAAATGAATTCACAAGAGTAGACGATGGAAAATCTATTTGTAGAATACACGATGCTATATATGTGTTGTTTGGTGCATAAATAAAAAGAGTTTACCCTCCTTATATAGATGAGAGTCCCAACGTCTTTTTTTTTTGAAAATATGGTCGTTGATGCGTACTTTTACAAGACTGTACTGAAATTACGTACACTTATTACACACAATCGGTAGGAAATGTTTCAACAAAGCACCCGATTATGCGTAATCGGTAAATATTTATTATTAGGGTTATTTAGCGTTTGGTACCCAGCAAATGTCCAACACCTAGCTTTGGTACCCAATATTTGAAATATTATCGGTTGGTACCTTGACCAGTTATAGACCGTTAAGTCAATGCGTTGACCAGACGTTCAGTTACCTAAATAACTAAAATCGAAAGAAAAATGAAAATGGTCAGCGATTTGAGTCGGTGCGAGTCAATAAAAACCTTCACTCTGTAGTAATGAAATTATGAATATATACCGAAACTTTCTTCAATCTTCATCTTCTTCTGCATATTCGGACCTTCATTATCAACACATTTTTATAAAACCCATTCCATTAGGATGATTTTACATCAAACTTGTGACAAAAATAAAGTAGGAACATGACAACAATTTCAAACCCCAAATTAACAATTACTCCAATCTCAATAATCATCTCGGTACATTTGGTCGTTCATCATCAAATCATGCTCAGTTCAATAGTTACAAATTAGAAATTATGAACTAGAACCGCAAAAAAAACAATCAAACCCATTATCAAATTTTCACTCTAACCTCCCCCCTTGTCTTCATCTACTGCTGGTGCAACAAATGATTTATCACCAAGTTATTTTCTTGGAATCGATGGAGTTGATGGCTCTAAATCTAACGTGAAATTGCATTATTATCACCAATTAATTAAACCCCCAAAATCAAACCTAAACCTAGTATAATCATCACCATCAATAACATGAAATCCAAGCAGAACCTAGGATTTCAATTTCTTCTTCTAGATGATGAATTGGTGATCAAGATCTACAACTACAGCCATGAGATTTTTTGGGAAACACGAAAATTCTTTACTGACCTTGACAAATCTAATTTCTCAAAGACCAAAGAAGTACCATAAATGGTTTCTCAAAACCAATAGTAGGAGATACAGAAGAAATGGATGAAATAGAATTAGGATAAATGGATGAAATACAATTAGGATAAATGAACCCATTTTCTTCATTTACATTTCTATTTAACGACTGATTCCGATTAGGGAAGAAATTATATGAAGAGATAACACAATCATAAAGAGGGAGTAATGGGGGACCGAGAAAAAAACATAGAGGAAGTAATGGGGGAAGAAGATAAAGGTTCCCTATAAAAGTTAAATAATAGTATATGAATTCTGATATTTTTTATTTTTTTTAATTAATTTTAATTACTCAAATTATTATTATATACTTCCGATTATAGGATGTTTTGTCAACAAAGTTCTCAGTTTCATTAGAGTAGTATAATCGGAGGTTTATAAATATGTATTATCAACCGATTGTGTGTGGTTTTCGAGGCACAACTAGTTTCTTTTGAACAAACTAGCCGTTGGAGTATAATCGGTAGTTAGATAAAGAATTAAAACTTCCGATTTTCATAAATATTTTGAAATTCATAACAATATCACCTACACATCATCATAATTTTACATTGAACTCCCGCAATTCTATTACAAGGTATTGTGATTAGCGTCGTTGGACGTGTTGGACGAGTCCTAAACGAATTAAATCTTTCCATCGCCTAAGGATTCTAAAATGAGCTTCATAACGGAAGCTTGATCTTTTCCATCTCTCGCCATTCCCGAGAGATCGTTCTATAACCTCATCATTGGTTTCACCCTCAATCGATATTAATTCACAAGATAAGTTAAATGGACAAATTCTTCGACGTGTTCTGTTTATTGAACCAACTCGGCAGAAAAGATCAGGCGGAGTGACTATTGTTTGGATTACTGTTGGAGCAATTTTTCGTGAATTTTCCCAAATAACTCATACTCATTATGCCTCCTTGCCTACGTTCTTCTCCTCGTCTCAGATAGAATTGAACATAGCGCCTACATAAAGATAAATCTTCTTCAATCGTGAACTCCGTAGGATTAATGAATGGTTGGGCCATTATGTTGAAGATGATGTTGGAGAGAGTTTAAAGGTATTTGCGTTCCATAGAGAGTAAAAGGATACAATCCTTATATAGAGTTTAGAGTTCCAACGGCTTTATTTTGTTGGGGCAATTGTATAATCGGTAGTCAAATGAAGTATTTTCACTTCCGATTATACAGTTGCCCCAAATTTTGTTTTTGCGAAATCTCAATTTTTTCGAATTTGAGAACTATATTAATCGGTAGTTAATAAGACTTAGATTATACGAGTTGCCCCAAATTTTGTTTTTGCAGAAATGTCATTTTTTTCGAATTTGGGAACTAGAATAATCGGTAGTTAATATGACTTCCGATTATAAAGTTGTCCCAAATTTCTTCCTTGACGAAATCACCAATTTTGGGAATTTAGGAGCTACTATAATCGGTAGTCTAGTGAGGTTCTTGTTCCTTCCGATTGTTATTGAAGCAAGATACGAGTTTGGCACAAAATCGATATTAATCGGTAGTATAATATCGTTACTAAGCTTCCGATTGCTTTATAATAATCGGGCACAAAATAGCTTCCGATTTTGTAAGGGCATTAACGTATTCTCCGCGTTTTTGGACATCCCTTAACGGTGTATATGGGTTAGGAATAAAAAAGTCGTCCCTAATTTTGTTGGGGTCGCCCCTAAAAATGCCGGGATTTATATTTGGTACTTACATTTTGTCTAATTTTATTGTTTAGTCTAACACTTGTCCTACTTAGGGGCGCCTGTTTGTTAAAATCATTATTAAACGTAAGTCATGAAAATCCACTCAACTCAACTATTTGTTTCTCTTTTACACCTAACCCTATTTTAAATTACTATTCTTTTCATTTTCTCTGCGCCTTCTATACTGGATGCTTCTCTTTTCCAAGTTCAGTTATAGTGTAAGAGATATTTCTTGGGCTCCATCATTGTTGTCGTTTTTGTTTGGATGCAATGCCCAGAGGTTTTTTTTAAACATCCTGTATAGAAACGACCTTAAACATGATTCTAAAACATCAATCGAGAATATTCGGAAGATCAGATGGGTGTTAGTAAATTCTATATATACACAGGGATTATGCTTTGATTATTTTTATTTTTTTTTTAAATTAATTACTCAATCAAACTTCGTATATATTTTTCGCACAAAATCATTTCAAGCTAATATATGTTTCTTACTTTTTCATAATTTTCTTCAATTTAATTGTATCTTGATTGTCCAAAATAATTCAAAGAAATAAATGAATGTGTCTAGGTAGATCTTCCAATAATAAATAAATGTTGTGTCAATGGTGGTGATTATATTTGTTGTCGAGTTCAATTGAAATAGACAAAATTCGGGTACTAGTTTTACTGTTGAATTAATGTTGGGTCTAACTCGAGAAAAGATGAATATAGATGATTGATGTGTGTCATAGATCTTCTACTTTACTGAAGAATAATATAACAGTAAATAATATTCTTTCCCACAAAGAGCATAGAGTTTTAGTGGTTGAAATTGTTAGAAGGTTTTTTTTTTTGTTTAAGATTTATAAACAAAGTAATTGAGAAAGAAATTAAAGTTGAAGTGTAAGCAAAAAAGAGATATAATCGACGAATCTTCTTCGTTAATAAACCGTCAATGAGTTAATATATTCATTCATTCTTCATTAATTACAAATTATCATGAACCGTAGAAAAGCATCTTGAGCAGTGTTATCCCCAAGAGTCTTTTCGTCACCGGTTACCGAAGCGCTTGAAAATCAGATTCTATTCGGCTAAACCACCTAAAAGTAGCGCGCTATAGGTGTAATTTGGTCAAATGAGTTTATATTTTGTGACTTAGGTTAACCCTGGTATTTAGAATCTTAGCACAAGGTTCACTTTCTAGTGGTGATTGTACGTACGATCATTCCAAAAAATCACTGTGCAATATCTCACATTTTCTTTTTATGTAGTATAAGTAAGTATCCAAAAATTACACGGATACCCTAACCCTTTATCAATTATACATTGATTAAGAAACAAATATAGTTGGCCACCTAGAACAATCAATCAATCAACCATAGATATCCATCATAGTTAGAAACGAATGATAATCATGTGAATAATCAAAATAGATTCATATTTCAAATCAAATCAAGTCTAACACTTAGAAATTATCCTCAAAATAGATACATAGCTAATCAATTGTATGTTGTTGAATGAAATGGATTGATATCCTCAATCAAATGAATAGGTTTTTCTTATCTCAGTTTCTATCATTGATTGATAAGCCTTGGGCTGATAGGAACATGTTTATGGGTCTGTAATACGTACTAGTTTGTGTTATGATATGGACATACGGTTTGTATGTTTAGTTTCGGTAGTTTTAGGTGGTTAGTGTAAGGTAGTTATTATGGTTTAGCTATATATATATATGGTGTATCTATTATTAGGGGATTATGAATGGAAAAGTATGTCAATGTTCTAGTCTCGTATCTTCTTTCTCGTTTCTAAGTATTCTTCTTCCTCTCCTAATCTGACTTTCTTCCTCTCCTTATCTGAATATTTCTCTTATTTCACTAAGTTACACCCTTAATAAGTTTGGTCCTATCAATTGGTATCAGAGCCAATCATGGTAGATGGTACTCGGTTGAAGACATTGGATGACAATTTGAAAGGATTGGCAGAAAGGATGGAGAAACAAGAAAAACAATCGGATGATATCAAAGGTTTGACAAGTCCTGGAAAATTGGTGGAGAAATATGAAAAGCAAATGGAAAAGCAAGATAAGCAAGGTGAAACAATATTCAACTCTTTGACAGAAATCCTCAATAGAATGTCGGTTCACCCACCAATGTTCTTACGGAAAAAACACTCAAATGCCGTAGTTCACACCAATATTACCTAGTGGTGGATCTGTTCCCCTAAAAATCTGTTGGTGAATCCTTATATCGAATCCAAAGACCTCCTAATAGATCGTCTGGGATTGTTGAATTTCCAAAATTTTCCTGGCTGATCCTAATGGTTGGGTTTATCGTGCAACAATTTTTTTTTGCTAATCGCATTGAAACAAACAGATGGGTTGTCATTGCTTCAATTCACTTTGAAGGAGAAGCACTTCAATTTTACCGTTGGCTTCATAAGGCTCGTGGTGTTCTCACATGGAATGATCTTACTACGGGGATTTTTCGACGCTTTGGCCCTTCTTCTTATGAGGATCCGACAAGTTCTCTCGTCAAACTTACACAAAGTTGGAGTCTGTTCCTGATTATCAAAATGAGTTTGAAAAATTATCTAACCGTGTGCATGGATTATCCGAAGAATTTCTAGTGAGTTGTTTTATCAAGTGGGTTGCGAGAAGAAATTCAACCAGTGGGTTCGTATGTTCAATCCTAAGGATCTTCTTATCAAGTATGGGACTTGCTCGTTTACAAGAAGAGCAACTATTGTCCACGGGGCAGATTTCATGCACTAAAGAAGGTACTTCTCAAAAGAAGTTTCCTACAACCGCCCCTCACACTCACAAACCATCACCAGAACATTCGGGAGGTTTATTAGGGACACCCCCTCGGTCCTTACCTCCAATACAAAGGATTTCTGTTGCAGAGATGAAGGACAGGCGAGCGAAGGGATTATGTTATCACTGCAATGATAAGTACTTCCAAGGCCATACTTGCAAGAACCCTCAGCTTTTCATGATAGAAGGCACTTGGCTAGAGATTGAACAAGAGCAAAATCAACCTAAAGAATTGCCTACGAGTGACGTTGGAAAAGAATCATCTCTTGCAATCTCATATGCACATTCTTTTGGATATCCTTATTCACAACCTTGAGGACAAGGTTGCTTTCAAGCGGGTGGGAATGATAGGAACATGTTTATGGGTCCATGTCGTACTAGTTTGTGTTATGATATGGACATACGGTTTGTATGTTTAGTTTCTAGTTTTAGGTAGTTAGTGTAAGGTAGTTATTATGGTTTAGCTATATATATATATGGTGTATCTATTATTAGGGGATTATGAATGGAAAAGTATGTCAATGTTCTAGTCTGTATCTTCTTTCTGTTTCTAAGTATTCTTCTTCCTCTCCTAATCTGACTTTCTTCCTCTCCTTATCTGAATATTTCTCTCTTATTTCACTAAGTTACACCCTTAATAAGTTTGGGATATATATATATATATGTGTGATAAGCTAGAAGAGAAATCGTTATTATTGATAAAAACCGCTCTGGAACTCTTGCTTTTGCTCCTTGTGTTGTTTGTCTTCTTGAAAAAGCGGGGGTCTAAGAAACACACCCAATATTTGGGTTAGCAATCTGTATGGAAAAACTCCAATATACTTTCCAGAGAATCAACTAGACACTCAGACTCAATCTCAAGAAAAGTATATCCAAGAGTTCGTGTCTCTTGTTTCACAATGTAATCAGCAAATCAAACAGATAGAAATCCATGAGCCTGATTATTATATGAAACAACTTGAACGGTAGCAAAGACCAATATTCAAGTGTCAATCAATATAATCAACAACCAAAGGTTGGATTCTTTATAAACAAATATAATGCGGAAAAGAAATAACACAGACACCAGAAATTTTGTTCACGAGGAAACCGCAAATGTAGAAAAACCCCGGGACCTAGTCCAGATTTGAACACCGCACTGTATTAAGCCGGTATAGACACTAGCCTACTACCAAGCTAACTTAAGACTGGAATGTAGTTGAGCCCTAATCAACCTCACACTGATCAAGGTACAGTTGCGTTCCTTACGCCTCTTGAACCACGCCGGATTCTGCGCACTTGATTCCCTTAGTTGATCTCACCCACAACTAAGAGTTGCTACGACCCAAAGTCGAAGACTTGATAAACAAATCTGTCTCACACAGTAAAGTCTATTTAATAGATAAATCTGTCTCCCACATATATACCTACGAGTTTTGTTCCGTCTTTTGATAAATCAAGGTGAACAGGAACCAATTGATATACCGAACTTATATTCCCGAAAAACAACCTAGAAATATCTATCACCTCACAATATCTTAATCGATTAACGAAACAAGATATTGTGGAATCACAAACGATGAGACGAAGATGTTTGTGACTACTTTTCAATCTTGACTATCGGAGAATAAATGTCGACCAAATCTTAAAGAAGATAGTACTCAATCACGATAGAAAACAACAAGATCGGAACACGCAACTACAGAGAAATAGTTGGGTTTGGCTTCGCAATCCCAATGAAGTCTTCAAGTCGTTAACCTACAAGGTTTCGTGAAAAACCTAAGGTTAAATGAGAAGACTCTAGTCGCAGCTAGTATCATACAAGAGGTGTGGGGATTAGGTTTCCCAGTTGCTAGAGTTCTCCTTTATATAGTTTCCAAATCAGGGTATGCAATCAATGTTACCTTGGTAACAAAGCATTCAATATTCACCGTTAGATGAAAACCTGATTAGATTGAAGCTAATATCTTTCAACCGTTAGATCGAACTTAGCTTGTGATACACAATTGAAATGTACCGTTATTTAGATAAAGGTGACCGTACCTAAACGTGTACACTTAGTTGGTTCAACAATAGTTAACCAATGGTTAGCCATATGAGCACTTTCATATCAACATTATTCATCTTTATCATAACTAGTTCAAATGACTCAAATGAAACTAGTTAGAGAGTTGTTCAATTGTTTATATTCTCATAGAAGTATACAAGACACAATTGAAGCAAAATCGATTTTGATTCACTCGAATCATTTCATGAACATTATAGCAACAATTTGCAAAAAATTTCATTCCGTATTATATATAAATGTATTAGTTCATGAACAAACCGATTTTAGAACATAACCTACTTAAGTATGCAAACGTGTACGCATACCTAAGTAACCGGACTGAGTTTGGTTACGCCAGTACGCATACGTGTACGCATACCATTTCACACTTCCAAACTCCAGCAAAAATTCATGGAACTTGAACTTCTGCCAGTACGCGTACGAGTACGCATACTTAGTTCCCGGACTTCCAACAACCATCCAGTACGCGTACGTGTATGCATACCATGGTTTTCGGTTTAGGATTTTACACAAATGTGAATTAATGGGCCGCATAGATGGATAAAGTCCATCCAATTTCGTCAATTGCTTGTTAATTCCAGGGAACTGGCAATCATATTTCCAGTCTCCACCTTGTACTTCCCGCGACTAGACAACCCACCGTGAGAAATAATTTCCCCTGGATTTTTATTTTCTCCGTCAGAATCACGGATACTCATGCCTCTGTGAGTTTTAAAAGTTACCGGATTTTTAGTTTCTCGACCAAACTCCCACAGAAACTTATCTATCAGTGAGTTTTCAAACTCCCTGGATTCTCAGCTTCTACAAATAGCTTCCGTGTATACCAGGCTCTCTGTGAGTTTTCTTTTCATCTGGATTTTTACTTTTCCCTTCATCGTCTCATGGACAGGATGGTCACCGTGAGAGATATCACAGCTCCATTCTTCCCTTTACTGCCAATCACCATCCATCGCAACCATCTTCACAGCCACTGTCCCTGCTACTTAGATGCCACAAAAATAGAATTCTTATCACTTCCATTGCTCGAGTTCTTCTCAGTTCGTAACCCATCTTCATCTCACGGTACTGGCAGCAGTTTGACTCACCATCATTGCTATTATTAGTAGCAGCTCAAACCATCACCACATACAACTCCTAACAGACGCGAGCAGCAACACGACCTCATCCATCTTCATGAGCTCCCATTACCAGCACAATGATCAACCCATGTCTGATCCTTTGAGATATTCTTCATCTCACTATTATTTTCCGAACTATCCATTTTTCGAGCTTCATCTCTGCCAACACTCCTCAGCTGAACTGGAGATCCAACTCTTCATTATCGAACATCATCATTACTTCCAACCATGGCAGAACCCATCAACAGCTCCCGTACGTTCTTCCTCGTTTCCTATTGATCGAACTCAGAGTCAAACTCGAGCTATCCCATTATCTCCAACAACAGATCATGTTCCTCAACTGCCCAGTGTTGATACATGAAAAATAATGTCCCTTAATGGTGTAAGAGTGCCCATAAGAGGAGAGGTAAGCCCAGCATGAGATATGGGGACTTGGGGACTAAGCCCAAGTCCAATAAGGAGAGGCAAAGGAAGGACAAAGAAGAGATTAATGAATAAGGAGGAGGTTATGCTAAGAAATGACATTAAAGGTAATTAAGAAGGTTTAGGACATGTGTCATGATGACATAAAAATAGGGACTTTTAGGAAAGTATATATAAGGAAGGACAAGGTATAATGGAAAGGCAACTCTCTCTCTTACTATTCCTAGAAAAGTGAGGTCACTTGGTGTAGCTAGGACGGGTAGGACCAGAACTAAATTCACCCCTCAATATTTGGCGACCACATCCAAAGGCTCATGCCTAGCTTACCATGTTCTACTTCGAAAGACCTAGCTCAGGCGCGATGGGAAACCAAACGACCAATCAACCTATCAACCTCGATGAGGTGACTATGGGAGACGATGACAACGAAGAAGAACTGCTGGCCCAGGACGCTATCAAACAAGGACACAGATCCCAAAACAAAGAGATAGTAACGACACAAGATAAGAACACGCGAGCAATCCAGCTACCAAAACCCATGCTACCAGCTCTGCAGGACATGCAAAAGGAACTAGACGAGCGCTCACAAAGAAGACAAGAGCTTGAAGACTGGATAACAAAAGCAGTGATAGCAGGAAAAAATACATCCAAAGAAGTGACAAAAGGCGAAGAACACCAAGGCGACAAGAAAACATCGATGTCACAAGAAGAGATGGAGAAATACTTGGAGCAAAATTATCATGTGGTAAAATAAGACAATCACTGTCGCGTAAGCAGCCCATACCCGAAAAACATCCGAGAATACCAATACCCTGAGGATTATATTTATCCAAAATTCAAGACATACGACGGACAGGGGAAAGCGCGGGAGCATCTCAGCCGATTCCTATCAGCAATGAATGATAGAGCTTCCGATGGAAAATTGTGCCTAAAGGAATTCCCCAAATCGCTCACAGGTACAACATTCACCTGGTATGATAACTTGAAAATAGAAAGCGTGGATTCCTGGTCAGCTATGCCCACACTTTTTCTCGGAAAATTTTATTCAGCCAAGAGGAAAATCACGGCAATAGACTTGAGCAAGAGCGGACAAGGGATGAGAGAAGAAATAGGAAAGTACATCTTACGGTTCCGGCGCTTGGCATTAGATTGTCATGAAGACATCAATGAGGGAACGCTTGTTGAAATTTGTGTACGAGGAATGATTCCAGCTTTCAAGGGAAGCTTGATCAATTTCAGGTTTCATACCTTCGTTGAGCTGGAAGAAGCAGCTGAGAGGATCGCTGACTGCGTAGAAGAAACACCTATAGACTCTGCTTCACGCTACAAAGTTAATACCATATCCGAGGCACCACGCAACATAAGACCCAATACTAACAGGGAGAAGATGGACCAATTCCAAACCGCTAGCGGAAGCCAGGGAAGAAACGGATGGGCTAGGCGAGACTCGAATCCACCACCACCACTGCCTTGCAGCAGGGAATGCGCAATCGAATTACTGAACCAATGGGTTACGGTAAATGAAATTCAATTGCCCTCAACACTGGTAGACGTCAACACGATGGATAAGAACACAACTAAGTACTGTCATTATCATCGGAGGTTGGGACACCCGACGGAAGAGTGTTTCGCTATAAGGAGCATGTTCGAACGAAAGCCCGCCTCTGGAGAGCTCGAGGTAAATAGACAACCGATTGAGCGTGACCCCTTTCCTCGTCACTAAGATAAAGGGAGGATTATAGTATGAAAAATGAGCTACAAATTGTAAACAGTTCTCCCCTCTTTTTTTACGGTAAGAATAAATTCTTTTTGGAATTTGTATGCAATGTGATGAAAAAGGTCACAGGAATTCCAAAGGTGCCTGATCGATTGACAAATTTACAAAAGGATAAGAGTATGCCAAAGGCGCCTGGTCGGCTGAGAAATCTACAAGGGTCACAGGAATGCCAAAGGCGCCTGATCGACTGACAAATTCACAAAAGGCTACGGGTACGCCAAAGGCGCCCGGTCGGCTTACAAATCTACAAAAGGTCACAGGAATGCCAAAGGCGCCTGATCGACTGACAAATCTACAAAAGGCTACAGGTATGCCAAAGGCGCCCGGTTGGCTGACAAATTTACAAAAGGTCACAGGAATGCCAAAGGCGCATGATCGACTAACAAATCTACAAAAGGCTTTGGGAATGCCAAAGGCGCCCAGTTGGCTGACAAATCTACAAAAGGTCACAGGAATGCCAAAGGCGCCTGATCGACCGACAAATCTACAAAAGGTCACGGGAATGCCAAAGGCGCCTTATCGACTGACAAATCTACAAAAGGTCACGGGAATGCCAAAGGCGCCCGGTCCGCTGACAAATTTACAAGCGTCAAAGGAATGCCAAAGGCGCCTGATCAACTGACAAATCTACAAAAGGTCACGGGAATGCCAAAGGCACCCGGTCGGCTGACAAATTTTCAAGCGTCAAAGGAACGCCAAAGGCACCTGATCGACTGTCAACCTACGAGAAGACTACGGGAACGCCAATGGCACCCAGTCAGATGGCAAATCTACAAAAGGCCAAAGGGAGGCCAACAGCGCCCGAACAAGCTAACAAGTTCATAAAAAGGCTACAAGACTGCTGAATACACTCAGCCGACTAACAATTCTATAGAAGGTCACGGGAATAAAAGTAATTGGAAAGGGGGAGGAAGGCTCGTTCACCCAACTCCCAACACCCCACTGTTCCCTTCTGACAAAAGAAAAGGGGAAGCATGCATGTTCCACAAGCGCCCGCGCACCCCACCGCTTCCTGCTGATAAAAAATAAGGGGGGAGTAGGCGTGTTCTACAAACGCCCGCCCACCCCACCGCTTCATGCTGATAAAAAAGAAGGAGGGAGTAGGCGCGTTCTACAAACCCCTGCCCACCCCACCGTTTCCTTGTGATAAAAAAGAAGGGGGAGTAGACGCGTTCCACAAATGCCCGCCCATCCCACCGCTACCTTCAGATAAAAAAGAAGGGGGGAGTAGGCACGTTCTACAAACTCCCGCCCACCCCACCGCTTCTTTGATAGAAAAATAAAGGGGGGAGTAGGCGCGTTCATACAAATGCCCGCCCACCCCACCGCTCCCTTCAGATAAAAAATAAAGGGGGAGTAGGCACGTTCTACAAACGCCCGCCCACCCCACCGCTTCTTTGATAGAAAAATAAGGGGGGGGGGGAGTAGGCGCGTTCATACGAACGCCCGCCCACCCATCGCTTCCTTCTGATAAAAAGAAGGGGGGGAGTATGCGCCTATCCAATGACATACTTCTAAAAAAAAATGAAACGAAAAAAAAAGAAAAGGAGGGTAATAAGCGCGTCACAAAAAACGCTCACCCAACCTCATACACCTTCCCAACAACAAGAGAAGAAAATTATGAATAGTTGATGCATCATGAAACCAGGAATAACAAAAAACGCTAATAACAAATTAATAATTAATCAAGCACCACATCAATATCCCACGATTAATAAAAATAAAGCACAACAACATGAACAGACCATCAAAAAAAAAAACACACACACACAAGTCCAACATAACCAAAAAATTACGAAGGGAAAGATAACACAAAGAGGGAGTTTCTTAAGCATACTAGAGCTTAGCCAACTCCTGTCGCTTGTCCTCAATCTCTGCGTGAAACGTGGCCTCCGCGGTCTCGACTTGTAACACCTTATTGTTGGCTACTCCAACATCAGCAAGCAATAGATTCAACACCCTTTTCTTATTAGCAGTTGCCTCAGATCGCTTCTCCAGCTCCCCCTCCAGCTTAGATATTTGACTCGTAAGTCGGACACGAGGGTCGTTATGACTCTTCACCTTCGCCAGCAACTCTTCCAACCAGGCTATTGGAAATTAAACTTTGATTGCGGACCGAACGACAGTTTCCCAGCTGCGTATTGTCACCGCGTCAACAGGATCACCCCCCACACGCATCAGTTAGTCGGCGATTTCCAATAGATTCTTAGTCATATAACACAAAATGCGAACGTCCAGAAGAGCCGCCTTCACCATGTGACCACCACCACGCTCCACAATATCTCTATAAGCAGCGGAAAAAACAGTGGGAACCCAAAAGCCGTGGACGAGAGTATGAGTGGAAGGATCTACTCCAGCTTCGGCAACACTCACTACCAAAGGAAAACGAAGTTGCGCGTCTCTGGATCTCTCCGACTCAATAGGGATGGCCGATATGTCAGAAACAGGAACATCAGCCTGCTTCTCCGGATGAGCAGAAGAACCACTACCATCCATCCGAGCGCATTTAACAGACCCATCGCCACTGGGGACTATGCGCCTCACGCCGTCTGTATCAGGCTTAACAATCTCCTAACACTTTTTACCCATATCCTAGCGCCACGGAAGAAATTTTAGCAAATGACAAATAACAAACAAACGAGCGAGAGTATATAAAAAAAAAGGGGGGGGAGGAGAGAGAGAAGTCAGGAATCGACGAGTCTGGCAAGATATCAGCGGGCTTAGGAAGAGTTGCGGAAGAACTAGAAGATGACTCAGAGTCACTAGTGGAGCCTGAAAAATGAGAGATGAGCACCATTGCGAATAACAACTTAGATTTATATAAAAAAAAAAAGTGAGAGGGCAAAAGAGAGAGAAAAGAAGAATGATAAAAACGAAGACACATATTAAATAGGAGGTTACTCGCAGGATCATTAACGGTTAATGCCACGTGGGATGAGGACCCACCAAAAACTGACCGGCTGGACCCAGACGGGCTCATCGATTGCATAACGGCACCAGGAGACACCGGAGGTTCACCCCTAGCACGGCCGGTCTCAAACCGAAGAGGTATATGAAGACGTGGAGATACCCAACCAGCCCCCCTCGTAAGGCTGACCCCTAGATTCCTCAATTGGTCTACAAATGAAGGAGTTGGACTGCTACTCACGCTCCCAGGAGGATGTGACGTGCTTCTCCAATGACCCCGCTGAGGTTGTAAGGACGAGATATTAGCGGAAGAACAAGGGCGCGGGGCAGACAACTTGGTCGCCTCTCGCTCAGCCTTCGCTGCAAGGCTCTTCTAAGTCCAATCACTCTCAGGCATATTCAGGTACTCTTCCATTATATAAGAAGGCGCCTTCCACCCCACGCGATTGGAATGGGGAACTTCCTGATAAAGTAATTCCCGCTACCCATTTTATCAAAAATAAAGGGCGCGACGATAAGTAGCAGACAAATGTAAAGCAAAAGAATGATAACTACCTGAGGTGCCAAATGATTAGCAGACGTTTTTACATCTATCCGCGGAGGCCTACGATCGGAAAACGATCCCTTCTTCGGCTTTGCAGGCCCGTGACCATCAGGAGGAGCCCAAGAAGTCACTAAGGGCTCCAAGGGGCGACCTTTATTGGCTGGAACGAGACGATCACTAGTGGAAAATGACATATCTAAGACATAATGAAATGACATAAAGGGGAATGTCGCGATTCAACCAAACACCTAAAGTGTCGTTGACCAAGGTCAAAATGTCGTTGTGTTTGGACTTATGTTGACTTAGACGACGATACTTAGTTATACTGTCCTTGACTAAAGTCAAACTGTCGCTGGTTTAGGACTTTTGTTGACTTAGACAACGTCACTCAAGTAGTATGGTTTCCTTAGTAAGATATTCCACCTGTACGGTCAGGATTTGCTCTGAAAATTGATAAACAACTGGATCAAAATATCACCTTAACCTTATCTATCTCAAAGCCGAGAGAGAAATCATATTATTCTATTCTCCGTATCTCTCTCTTTAGTCTCTCACTTTCTCTCCCACCTTCACGGATGAAGCAAACTTCATCCCACCATTTCCTCTCACCGAAGCTAAACCTAAACCGGATCTGCAATTTCATTTCTCATCCATGGAATCAACAAATTTATAACAATGAAACTCACTTCAGCCACCGCTACTCACCAGCAAAACTTACTTTCCTCTAGTTTCTTACCCCAAATATAGTTTCTCACTTCTCAGAGACTCAGACTATCCTCCCTCTCCACTCACTCCAGCCGCCACCACCACCTCCATCACCACGACCTTCTTTCTTTCTCACAGTGATTCATGTCACTAACAATTGAAGAATTAACCGACTTGCTTCTCTTAAAAACTGTTGAAAAATCATTAGTGATGCAGATCGATGCTGCACTAATTAGCAAGGTAAGTTTAATGATTCGTTTTGAGTTTAGTTGTTTTGGGTTCGGATTTAATTGAAAAAAAAACCGATTTAGTTTTTTCATAGAATCAATTTTGTGGGTTTTCATTAGAATAAAACCCTAGGTTCTTATAATTAGGGGATTTTAAAATTGGGGGGTTTGTAGTGGTAACAAATGAGGGATTCTTCATTTCTTACATATTTCAATGTTTGGATTATTAGTATTTTTGAGATCTGGTTTTTGATATTTTGCGATTTTCTGTGGTTTAGCGTTAAACCAGGGACAACTTTTCAGTGTTTAATTGCACCCTAACAGTTGCAGTCCAGTGTTTTCCGACTATTTTCTTTCCTTTTTATGGTTATTTTGTTGCATTCTCATGAAATGTTGTGGTCTGGCAAAACAAACTTGATACCAAAATTGAGAGATCAAGAAAACAAATCAAGGAAGAACAGGGCCAAGAAGATTCGTGGAGTTAAAAAGGTCGGTTTTTAATCTGACTGCATATTCTTATACTTCAATAGTTACTTGCTCATTTCTTCTCCTCTTGCACAGCCTCATTCTCTCTTTTTTATATTGTTTCTACAAACCCCGTAGAGGCTCACCTGGTTTCATTGTAACCTTCAAGTGAGAGGGAGGCATGTGGGAATCAGCTGGTTTAGTGATAACCCTCTTCTTCTTTCCGGTTTCAGTTGTAGTTGCATCTTGGGTTTGTTGATCATTAGCTTGGGTTTGTTCTCCACCTTCTTCTTCTTCTTCTTCTTCTTCTTCTTCTTCTTCAACAATTTCATCTTCTCCATCCTATCTTTATCTCCATTACCATCATCATCATCATCATCATTACCTCATCGAACAGGTGGCATGTCTTGATCACCATCATCATCATCATTGTTACCTCCTCCAGCAGCCGAAGTTCTTTCAGCATCATCATCATCATTACCTCTTCTACTAGATGGAATTGATTGGTCTTCATCTTGAGTTTCATTTGAATCATTTGGTTTCGTGGTGGTTAAGAATCATTCCGTTCACGGATCTTGACCATTCCCGGTTCAACAAATGCCCCTCGATGTGTTGCAGTCAAGAGTTTGTCACTAACACGAGGAGGTCTTGAAGGAGGAGTAATAGTTTTCTTCTTTCTCTTTGCCAACCTGAATAAGAAAAATTAAGAAATCGACAGGGTTGACATATATACCCAATCTGGCAGAACAATGGTCGAAAGGGTCGATATCTACATTACATGCCGGCTAAACTATAGTCGTCAGAGTCTTATTCAAATAACATGCCTGCTTATAACAACTATGAACACAATAGATACATGATTTTCCACATCATTAGTCGGAAAGGTCTATAATCCAAACAATTTCGGCTAACATACAGCCGGCAAGGTGGTATTCAAATACCATTCCGACTTTATAACTTTAGGCATCAGGAGACAAAAACTATTCAAATACATCTGATAAGGTAAAAAAATTATAACACACCGACTAAAAAAAATATATATCGCCGGCAAGCTCTTAGGTTGAATACCTTGCCGACTCTGTAAAAATCAGTTACAAGTATTCAACAACCGGCAATATCTTCAACCTAAGAGCTTGCCGACTAACCCTAAATATGAAAATTCGAAATGGTCGTGGAACAAACACCTTGACGGCTAAATAACTGCAAATTCACAAATTCGATTTTTCTGACCTAATTTGACATGCAAACATGAAATTGAAGTAATGGAGTGAGTTTAAGTAGGCCCTACTTTCTCAATCGCGCCATTTCTCCTTTTTCAGCGGCGTTGATTTCTTCTTCTTCAACTGCTTTTTTATTCTCTTTCTTTTGAACTAAATTTGCAATTCCAGGGTTGTATTCATTGCCTTTTCTATCTGTGGTATTCATACGACTAGCCCTAGGCCGCGGCGGCTCCATGTATGAAGATTAATCGGAATTTTCAAATCAACGATTACGAAGAATTAATCGACGAGTTTTCAATGGAGGGGATGGAGAAGCCGGTAAGGTAGAGGTGGAGGAGAAGAAGAAGAAAAGAAAAAAAATGAAAACTGATTTAGGGTAATAAGAATTATAAAGTTGTTTGTGGGTGAAAATGGTTTCTGCTGATTTCGGTAATTTTGGTGTGTGGGTGAGAAACGAATTTAAACCCCAAACAATGTACTGCAAGGGAGTACTTTAGATTCGAGAGATCAATCTGTACAAGTACGGCCTAAACCAAGAAATGGCCGTTCAAGACTTGCTTCGGTCACAAAGTGGAGGAGAATGGGTTGGTTTTGGGGAGGGAAGCAAGGAAAGTGATGAGACAAGAATAGTTGATTCTGGAAGAGTAGTTGTGTTACGACTTGTATCAGAAAGTGGGAAGCTAACATATGGGAAATAGGTAAGACCTATTTATACAAGTCGAAGTGAAACGTACTCCGGTCTCATTAAGGAATGGAAAAATGGGTGAATAAATGGGAGGAGGTGGTAACGTTAACACATGGAATTGATGTTCCATAAAACCGTTAACGCATGGAATTGATGTTCCATAAAAAGAATGTTTCACCATTAACTCCCTGTATTTACTAACCGCCTCATCCTTATGACGGGCGTAGTGTACGCCGCGCGCTGTAAACCGCCAAACCAATACCCAAAGAGGATCCCCCAGTTTGTGATATGTATTGATGTCTCGAATGTTTTTGTGGAAAACATGTAGCATATTGTTGTTGCCTGGAAAGTCGCACTGGGGAGACTTTCTAGCTTGGTGACCTTCGACGGTCGAGATTTTGCATCTCAAGAGAAAAGATAGCCGTTGATCGTTGCACGCTTTCGTTTTGGTAGCCGCGTAGGGAAGGCCAGCATGGTGGTGCGGCTAGGTTGGCATGTTATTGGCATGGCATGGTTTGGCGTGTCCAAACTTAGGTTTTCGGGCCAAAGGTTACCATGCGTCCTCTGGTAACCTTGGATGGCTAGGATTTGCTCCTGGGATTGAAGGGGGACCGTGGATCGTCGCACGCCTTCGTTTTTGGTAGCCGCGTAGGGAAGGCCAGCATGGTGGCGCGGCTAGGTTGGCATGCCGTTGGCATGGCATGGTTTGGCGTGGCCAAACTTAGGTTTTTTGCCAAAGGTTACCATGCGTCGTCTGGTAACCTTGGATGGATAGGATTTGCTCATGGGATTGAAGGGGGACCGTGGATCGTCGCACGTCTTCGTTTTTGGTAGCCGCGTAGGGAAGGCCAGCATGGTGGCGCGGCTAGGTTGGCATGCCGTTGGCATGGCATGGTTTGGCGTGGCCAAACTTTGGTTTTCGGTCCAAAGGTTACCATGCGTCGTCTGGTAACCTTGGATGGCTAGGATTTGCTCATGGGATTGAAGGGGGACTGTTGATCGTCGTACGCCTTCGTTTTTGGTAGCCGCGTAGGGAAGGCCAACATGGTGGCGCGGCTAGGTGTGTTTGGCATGTGGGGCCAAGAGCTTAGCATGTCGTTGGCGCATGGTGCGGCTAGCATGGCTAGGGCCAAGGCAAGGTGCGGTTTGGCTTGGCATGGTGGGGCCAAGGGTTTGGCATGCCGTTGGCACATGGCGCGGCTAGCATGGCTAAGGACAAGGCAAGGTGCGGTTTGGCTTGGCATGTGGGGCCAAGGGTTTGGTAGATGCGGCTAGCATGGCTAGGGCCAAGGAAAGGTGCGGTTTGGCTTGGCATGTGGGGCCAAGGCAAGGTGCGGTTTGGCTTGGCATGTGGGGCCAAGGGTTTGGCATGCCGTTGGCACATGGCGTGGTGGGTGTGGTTGGCACGGTTTGCCATTGGCACAAGAGTGTGGCTAGCATGGTTGGCATGCCTTGGCGTGGTGGGTGTGGTTGGCACGGTTTGCCATTGGCACAAGGGTGCGGCTAGCATGGTTGGCATGCCTTGGCGCGGTGGGTGTGGCTGGCACGGTTTGCCATTGTCACAAAGGTGCGGCTAGCATGGTTGGCATGCCTTGGCGCGGTGGGTGTGGCTGGCATGGTTTGCCATTGGCACAAGAGTGCGGCTAGCATGGTTGGCATGCCTCGGTGCGGTGGGTGTGGCTGGCACGGTTTGCCATTGGCACAAGAGTGCGGCTATCATGGTTGGCATGCCTTGGCGCGGTGGGTGTGGCTGGCACGGTTTGCCATTGGCACAAGAGTGCGGCTAGCATGGTTGGCATGCCTTGGCGCGGTGGGTGTGGCTGGCACGTTTTGCCATTGGCACAAGGGCGCGGCTAGCATGGTTGGCATGCCTTGGCGCAGTGGGTGTGGCTGGCACGGTTGCCATTGGCACAAGAGTTCGGCTAGCATGGTTGGCATGCCTTGGCGCGGTGGGTGTGGCTGGCAAGGATTTCCATTGGCACAAGGGTGCGGCTAGCATGGTTGGCATGCCTTGGCGCGGTGGGTGTGGTCGCACGGTTTTCCATTGGCACAAGAGTGCGGCTAGCATGGTTGGCATGCCTTGGCGCGGTGGGTGTGGCTGGCACGGTTTTCCATTGGCACAAGAGTTAGCATGATTGGCATGCCATTGGCACAAGGGTGCGGCTAGCATGGTTGGAATGCCTTGGCGCGGTGGGTGTTGGCTTTGGCACGGTTTGCCATTGGCACAAGAGTGCGGCTAGCATAGTTGGCATTCCTTGGCGCGGTGGGTGTGGCTGGCACGGTTTTCCATTGGCACAAGGGTATGGATAGCATGGTTGGCATGCCTTGGCGCGGTGCGTGTGGCTGGCACGGTTTGCCATTGGCACAAGGGTGCGGCTAGCATGGTTGGCATGCATTGGCGCGGTGGGTGTGGCTGGCACGGTTTGCCATTGGCACAAGGGTGCGTGGGAATTAGGCTTTTGGCCTATCGAAACCCTAATTAGTAATTAATTAGAAAAAAGGTACCCTGGTAATTTTCTCGCAGACAAATTAAAGAGTTCAATAAATGTGCTTGGTTTGGACATTATTACTCAAGTTCTGTGATGTCACTGTCTGACTAGGGTTTTACGACTTTACCTCTAAGTTAAAAATCACCATCAACATTAAGTCCTCTGCTTAGCTCGGAACAGGTGCCTTGTTGCGAGGTAAGCATATGATGGTGACAGACGAGGACAGAATCGAAACGTTGGACATGCAAGATGGTCAGGAAAGTCCGACTAACCTTATTCGAGAGGTAAGGAGAGTTCATGATCCCGTGTTTGGCGTCCTTTCATAACTTTTATTTGCTGTGTAGACCGTGAAATGGCGAGGTGAGAAGCGTCGGCTTAGTTCGGCTACTCATCATCTTGGCTGGGTTAGGGAATATCATGATGCTGGCTTGGTGAGTTGGTGTCGGCGCGGCAAGTCATGGCATGGATGGCTTGGCCTGATGGGGGTCGTGGCAATGGCAAGGCGCGGTTTGGTGAGGTGAGGCGTTTACGGACGGCTTGGTGATTTGTCTTCGCGGGCCCGGTTGCCTCTTTTCCTTGCTCGACTCAAATGGGAAGTCCTTTCCTATTTCAAACGTTAAAGTATCACACCCTCCTATCTCGCTTGGATTTCATTAGGGTTTTGATGAGGGGCTTCGTTTGAGGATGATTTCCCGGTCGTGATGCCATCATGTTTCGCCTATTCAGTCTGTGTTTCTCTTTCCTCCTTTAGGGTTTCCACAGTATTTACGCCGGTGAAGTTACATCGTCTTCCTTGTTTTACAACAAAGATTTCCTCTCGTTGAGTCCACCTTTATTCATCATGTCGATCAGAAGTGAATCATCCTCGAGCCAATTAAGTTCTCAAGTCAAATGCGCGAGGCCTAACTCATGCAAAAATTCCCCCATCCAGGTCATTCGGGTCAAGAAGTTCATACCGGTATGTTCTTATGGATCAACATGTGTTTTATTATTTGTTGATGAATGACAAAAGTTTTCTTTTATGTAGAGATATCCCATTGGAGCATGCGTTACCATTATTGATGAAGATGATTTGGCTACCCCTTTTTCTTCGAGCCCGATCCTACCAACCGCTGCAGACCTGGAGAATGCTGACTTGGGAATTTCTTGCCATGAGTATCCCAATGCAGGCTTGTCGTTCGGAACCCGCATGAGGTGTCTTTCCTCTAACTACCGAAACGTTGGTGGGTTTCTAGCGCGGAAAGAATTCGAGACTCTTTACACAAAGATATGGAGGGTATATGGCCATATTTCCACCAGGAGCATGGTGCAATATTGTTCATCTGCTTTAGTTTCCATAGTAAATTGTCTCTTGTCGATGGTCGTTGAAATGGAGAGTATGTCTATCCGTGATGTCGCAGAAGCAACCATTCAAAAGTGGGAGAACATGGTGTCTACCTGTGAATCTCTGAAGTTTAACGTTAGTTGGTTGCGACATCGTCTTGACATCATGAAAGTCGACAGAGCCGGTATTCTTGCTGGCGTGGTCCCTGCTAAGAAAGTTATTCTAGAAGAGGAGAAAGCTCTAGCCATGGAGTCACAAAAGGTGGAAGAGTCAATCCGGAACTTGAAGAGTAGGACTGAAAGGTATCAAAGCCGGTTAAAGATGATGCTTTCGAGGGATTACAATCTGTTGGATGGGCTTTTCTGAGCTATGTAGTTGTGAGATGTTTGGTTTCTTTCCGGGTTTTAAGCATGTTTTTGCTCTTCTTTTTTATTTATTTATTTATTTATTTTTTTGAAAGAATAAGAGAATTTTATTGATTTACTTCAATCAAACAAAGGAAAGAGACTTGATATTTGAGATGTGGAAGAAAAGTGGAAAGATGCCTGACTATCTGTGTTTGTGATATGGCAGGGCGCGAGGTGATGGTCAGGCGTAGTATGCCTTAAGCCATTTTCCGTTGATGACTGCTTCCAGTTTTCCTCCGTTTTCTTTAATGACTTTGTAGTACCCACTGTTGTATGCTTTCGTGACTATATAAGGCCCTTCCCACTTTGCGGAGAATTTTGGTGCGGCGCGTCTTCTTTGAATGTGCTTGCGCCTTCGGTACCAAATCTCCCACTTGAAAAACCCGAGGCTTCACGGTTTTGTTATATGCTCTGGAAACCCTATTTCTGTATGCTTGTGCATGCTCTTCCGCCTTGGATCTTCTGAAATCTACAGTGTCTAATTATGCAACTCTGGCGTTCAACGCTTCAGCTTCATCCCATCGAACTCCGCTTGCTTCGGCAATCCTTGCCGATGGGATTTTGACTTCCGCTGGGAGGATGGCCTCTGCGCCGTAAACAAGGGAGTAGGGAGAGGCTCCGGTGGAACTTCTTGGTGATGTTCGGTACGCCCAGAGTGCCATTGGAAATTGCTCATGCCATGTCCGAGGATTATCATGCACCGTCCGACTGAGGATTCGGATCAGAGTTTTGTTGGTGCTTTCAGCCTGTCCGTTCCCTTGAGGGTAGTACACGGTGGAGAAGACTTGCTTAATTCCGTATTCTTCGAGTAACTCCCGTACTTGCTTGTTTGTGAAAGGAGTGTCGTTGTCGGTGATGATATGTTTAGGCACGCCAAATCGGCAGATAATGTACTCTTTAATGAATGCCACGATTGTGATTCCATTCGTCCCTCGTAAGGGTATGGCTTCAACCCATTTGGTGAAATATTCGGTTGTTGTTATTATGTACTCGTGATGCTTTGAGGACGGGGGATTGATCTTTCCAATAATTTCGAGTCCCCAGCCGTGAAAGGGCCACGAGATGCTTATTAAATGCAGGGGATTCGACGGTACATGGATAAGGTTTCCGTGAATTTGAAATTTTTTGCACCTCTGAACGAAAATAATTGCATCATCTTCCATGGTTGGCCAGTAGTATTTCTCGTGTATCTGAAGAAATAATTTCCGTTTTCCTTGATGTTCGCCTTCGTGCATCTCTTTCAGCATGATCGGGATTTCTGTTTTGTTTAAACATCGTAGCAAACTTCCTCCAAAGCTTTTACGATATAAGATTCCTTCGTGGAATACGAATCTCTCGGACCTTTGTTTTATCTTGGATTCATCCTTTTTATTGGTGGGGAGTATGTCGTCACGAAGGTAACCGATGTATGGCTTCTTCCGGTCTCCAACGTGACCAATATTGAAAACTTCTAATTGATGTGGCGGCGCTTGACAGTTGGAACAGGTTCTTTGAAGTAACCGAGATTGGGCTTCCATTTCTGGCCAGTAGTATCCAAGGTGTTGCAAACGGCTATAGAGTGTTACCATACTAATGTTTGCCCGCAGATCTCATTGCGGACGCGGTTGAGTTGTTGGTGTGCTTCTCCCTCTCCAAGACATCTTGACAAGGAACCGTCTGGATTCCGATGATATAGCACCCCTCGGAGCATGAAGAAATTTTGTAAGGTTTTGAGACTGACCTTTCCCTGGAAAAGTGAGCTGTTAAGTTCTTGGATAATTGGTGTTCTCCAGTCATCAACTTCATCCTCTTCGGGTTGTGAAAGCCATGTTGAAGCTACGGTTCACCTCTTTACCGTCAGGGTTTCCTCAAAACCTTCGAATTGTAGTTTTGATGCTAGCGTGGCTAGGCAATCAGCGTGTTGGTTGATGCTGCGCCCAATATGTGTTATGGTCGCGTCGGCGAAGTAGTTAAGCAGTTTTTGTGCCTCGGCTTTGTATGGGTCCAAGGTTACTTATCTCAGTGCGTATACCCCGTTCACCTGGTTGACGAGTAATTTAGAGTCCCCTCTTATTTCCAGACATGTGGCTCCAGCTCGTGTAGCCAAGGACAGCCCGATGAGAAATGCTTCATATTCTGCTGAATTGTTGGTGCAGGGGAAGTCTAGCTTGAAGGAGTGCGAGAATACTTCACCAGCTGGGGATACTAGAACCACACCTGCTCCTCCAGTACCGTTGTTAGGAGTAGTGGAGCTGTCGAAGAATAGTAGCCATGTTTCTTCTTGGATGAAAGAGATTTCTGGAAAGTCTCCAGGGAGGTCCTCGTGTAGTGCCATGGTATTCTCTCCCGGAAATGCCGCCAGTAAATCCGCAACCGCTTGCCATTTGATGGCTCTCGGGGACGCGCAAGTTATATCGAACTCTGAAATTTGGAGGAGCCATTTGGCCGGTCTCCCTATCAGGGCCGGTTTTGAGAGGAGTAACTTCACCGGATCGGATTTAGATATCAACACCACTTTATTGGACAGTAGGTAATGCCTGAATTTCTGGATGGAGTGGATCAAAGCTAAGCACGCCTTTTCTGCTTTGGGATATCTGAGTTCGGCATCTCTTAATGTTCGACTGAAGTAGTATATGAGATGCTCAATACCTTCGTCATCTTCTTGGGCGAGGAGAGCTCCGACAGCAGTGTCGCTAAATACAGTGTAAAGGTGTAACGGTCTTCCTTGTATGGGTGATTTCATGACGGCTGGAGAAGATAATATTTGCTGAATTTTCCGAAACGCTTCCTGTTGTAGTGTGGTCCAGACAAATCTTGCTCCTTTCTTCAATAAGGGGGTAAACGAAGCAACAAGTTAAGCCAATCCTGGTATGAAGCGACGATTGTAGTTTATTTTACCCATGAAACTCTGGTAGCTCTTTCACAGTTCGCGGTGGTGGCATCGTGAGGATGGATTGTGTTTTTACTGGGTCAACTTTAATTCCCTAGGCAGTCACCTGAAAACCTTGGAACTTGCCCGAAGAAACACCAAAAGCACATTTCAATGGATTCATCTTCAGTTTGTACTCGCGACATCTTTCGAATACCTGCCGCAGAATTCCTGCATGGGCTGCCCGAGTTCTTGACTTGACCACTATGTCATGTACATAATCTTAGACTTGCTTGTGTATCATATCATGAAAAATGGTGGTCATGGTGCGTTGGTATGTGGCGCCAGCGTTTTTCAAACCGAAGGGCATCATAGTATAGTAAAAATTTCCAAGAGGGGTTCGAAACGCCATCTTACTTGCGTCGTGTTCGTATATATTTATTTGGTTGTAGCCGTTGTACCCGTCCATGAAAGAGAACATACCATGTCCACTGGTGGCGTCTACCAGCATGTCAATGTTGGGGAGCGGAAAATCGTCTTTAGGGCAACACTTTTTCAAATCTCTAAAATCGACACAGCACCTGATCTGACCATTCTTATTTTTCACCGGAACATTGTTGGCCAGCCAAGTAGGGTGGTGAATCGGTTTGATGAAACCAGCCGCTAGTAGTTTTTGAATCTCTACTTTAATCTGTTCTTCTACATCGTGCCAGAATTGTCTCGGGGTTTGCTTGACTGGTTTGGATCCGGGTATCACGTGTAAGTGATGAGTGACCATTCTTTCGTCCAAGCCGGGCATTTCCTCGTATGTTAATGCGAATACGTCTTGATATTCCTTGAGGAGGTCTACCAGCTTTACACGTTCGTCTGCGCATAGAGTCGAGCTTATCGAGATGGGTCGTGGATATTCTTCACTTCCGACATTAACAACCTCAAGTTCGTCCATAGTAGAGTTGGTCCCGTCTTGTAGCTGTCATGGTGCATCAGGTACTTCCTCCTGCGGCTCGTTACTACACTTGCGTCCCATGGGTCGGTGAGAATGTGTGGTAGTCTCCCATGTTAATTGCTAACAGCGGCGCTGATATACTGTTTTCCTTTTTTTCATCATGACCTATAATGAAATCCCATCCTCGCTTGGCATGGGTGTAAGCCGGACCCTGGTTCGACGGGCGGAGGCTGACGTGTCTCTCTTTCAAAGGGGTGACATGAGACCTGGTTTCTCCGTGAAGCTGTGCAAGACCATCATTTTCTTCAATGGACGTCCACTTTGGCAGTGGAGTGTGGTGAGCCTTATTGGCTATGTCCAGTGGGTCCTGTCTTGGTTCAAAAATCTCCATGCCACAGATCGACGCATAAGGAGATAATGATGCAGCGATGCGAATGACTTCTCCGTTTAACATGGTTTTCAAGCACTGGTGATACGTCAAAGGAATGATTTTGTTGTCGTGGAGCCATGGCCTTCCCAGTATCATGTGGTAATTTGGCTCCTTTTCGATTACCTCGAACCTTACTTTTGACTGGACAGGTCCTACTGATAGATTAAGGTTGACGTACCCATACGTACTGGTTTGGTTGCCTTAGAAATCGGTCATTGTAGTGGACTGTCGTACAACTTCGTTCGGCCACACCCGGCCGTTACCGAAGCGTCCTGAGGGTAACAACGTTAGAGGATGCTCCCGTGTCGATGAGAGCTCTTTTTAATTCCACGTCCTTGATACGGGCTGTGACATGTAGGGCACAGTTGTGGCCTTCCTCTGCCATCATGTCGTCGTCGGAAAACATGATATTGTTGACGGACAAATCTGGCATTCTTGACATTTCCAAGCGTAAAGGAACCAAGGACACGCTTAATGCTATTCGATTGATGGCGGTGAACGTGTCCATCCGTTGATCCTTTGAAAGATGTAAGAGTTCACATAAGTTTTCCACCAGTGAGGCCGCTTCCTGGCCTACGGGTTTCTGATCAGCAGTGAAGTTGTTGACTTGAGAGCGATTGTTCGGGATGTTAGTCCCCAGTCCTGGAGTCTCCGGGGCAAGTGAACCGTTCAATTCTGCCGTTAGGTTGATGAGGAAGTCCAGTATGACGTTAATCGCATCTTTCATCAGACCCATGTTCTTGGTGTGGATCTCTTGAACCCGCACCAAGTCAGTCAGCCTTGGGATTCCTTCGTCGATTGCATCGTTGGGCGTTGCGTTGGGGAAGAAAACATTGTCGTTCGTCTGAGTGGAACTTGAGTGCACACGTATTTAGTCCTAAAACCAACCATCCTTCTGAGTTAGAGAAATATATTCTGAAATTGATATTGGGACCGATAGATCAATCTCCCACTGTGGTCGCCAATTGTTTGTGGGTGAAAATGGTTTCTGTTGATTTCGGTGTGTGGGTGAGAAACGAATTTAAACCCTAAACAATGTAATGCAAGGGAGTACTTTAGATTCGAGAGATCAATCTGTACAACTCCGGCCTAAACCAAGAAATGGCCGTTCCAGACTTACTTCGGTCACAAAGTGGAGGAGAATTGGTTGGTTTTAGGGAGGGAAGCAAGGAAAGTGATGAGACCAGAATAGTTGATTCTGGAAGAGTAGTTGTGTTACGACTTGTATCAGAAAGTGGGAAGCTAACAGATGGGAAAGCTAGCAAACTTTTTCTGAGTGGTGTATGCTCTTTGACTCAAAATTGTTGTTCGGTGGAAATAGGTAAGACCTATTTATACAAATCGAAGTGAAACGTACTCCGGTCTCATTAAGGAATGGAAAAATGGGTGAATAAATGGGAGGAGGTGGTAACGTTAACACACGTAATTGATATTCTATAAAACCGTTAACGCATGGAATTGATGTTCCATAAAACCGTTAACGCATGGAATTGGTGTTCCTTAAAAAGAACGTTTCACCATTAACTCCCTTTATTTACTAACCGCCTCATCCTTATGACACTTCCTTATGACGGGCGCAGTGTACGCCGCACGAGAAACCGCCAAACCAATACCCAAAGAGGATCCCCGCCAGTGATATGTGTTGATGTCTCGAATGTTTTTGTGGAAAACATGTAGCATGTTGTTGTTGCCTGGCAAGTCGCACTGGGGAGACTTGCTAGCTTGGTGACCTTCGACGGTCGAGATTTTGCATCTCAAGAGGAAAGATAGCCGTTGATCATTGCACGCTTTTGTTTTGGTAGCCGCGTAGGGAAGGCCAACATGGTGGCGCGGCTAGGTTGGCATGCTGTTAGCATGGCATGATTTGGTATGGCCAAACTTAGGTTTTCGGGCCAAAAGTTACCATGCGTCGTCTGGTAACCTTGGATGGCTAGGATTTGCTCCTGAGATTGAAGGGGGACCGTGGATCTTCGCACGCCTTCGTTTTTGGTAGCCGCGTAGGGAAGGCTAGCATGGTGGCGCGTCTAGGTTGGCATGCCGTTGGCATGGCATGGTTTGGCGTGGCCAAACTTAGGTTTTCGGGCCAAAGGTTACCATGCGTCGTCTGGTAACCTTGGATGGATAGGATTTGCTTCTGGGATTGAAGGGGGACCGTGGATCGTCGCACGCCTTCGTTTTTGGTAGCCACGTAGGGAAGGCCAGCATGGTGGCGCGGCTAGGTTGGCATGTCGTTGGCATGGCATGGTTTGGCGTGGCCAAACTTAGGTTTTCGGGCCAAAGGTTACCATGCGTCGTCTGGTAACCTTGGATGGCTAGGATTTTCTCCTGGGATTGAAGGGGACCTTTGATCGTCGCACGCCTTCGTTTTTGGTAGCCGCGTAGGGAAGGCCAGCATGATGGCGCGTCTAGGTGTGTTTGGCAAGTGGGGCCAAGGGCCTAGCATGCCGTTGGCGCATGGTGCGGCTAGCATGGCTAGGGCCAAGGCAAGGTGCGGTTTGGCTTGGCATGGTGGGGCCAAGGGTTTGGCATGTCGTTGGCACATGGCGCGGCTAGCATGGCTAGGGCCAAGGCAAGGTGCGGTTTGGCTTGACATGTGGGGCCAAGGGTTTGGCATGCCGTTGGCACATGGCGCGGTGGCTGTGGCTGGCACGGTTTGCCATTGGCACAAGAGTGCGGCTAGCATGGTTGGCATGCCTTGGCGCGGTGGGTGTGGCTGGCATAGTTTGCCATTGGCACAAGGGTCCGGCTAGCATGGTTGGCATGCCTTGGTGCGGCGGGTGTGGCTGGCACGGTTTGCCATTGGCACAAGGGTGCGGCTAGCATGGTTGGCATGCCTTGGCGTGGTGGGTGTGGCTGGCACGGTTTGCCATTGGCACAAGAGTGCGTCTAGCATGGTTGGCATGCCTCGGCTTTGCCATTGGCACAAGAGTGCGGCTAGCATGGTTGGCATGCCTCGGCGCGGTGGGTGTGGCTGGCATGGTTTGCCATTGGCACAAGAGTGCGGCTAGCATGGTTGGAATGCCTTGGCACGGTGGGTGTGGCTGGCTCGGTTTGCCATTGGCACAAGAGTGCGGCTAGCATGGTTGGCATGCCTTGGCGCGGGGTGTGGTGACATAGTTTGCCATTGGCACAAGGGTCCGGCTAGCATGGTTGGCATGCCTTGGTGCGGCAGGTGTGGCTGGCACGGTTTGCCATTGGCACAAGGGTGCGGCTAGCATGGTTGGCATGCCTTGGCGTGGTGGGTGTGGCTGGCACGGTTTACCATTGGCACAAGAGTGTGTTTAGCATGGTAGGCATGCCTCGGCTCGGTGGGTATGGCTGGCACAGTTTGCCATTGGCACAAGAGTGCGGCTAGCATGGTTGGCATGCCTCGCCGCGGTGGGTGTGGCTGGCATGGTTTGCCATTGGCACAAGAGTGCGGCTAGCATGGTTGGAATGCCTTGGCACGGTGGGTGTGGCTGGCTCGGTTTGCCATTGGCACAAGAGTGCGGCTAGCATGGTTGGCATGCCTTGGCGCGGTGGGTGTGGCTGGCACGGTTTCCATTGGCACAAGGGTGCGGCTAGCATGGTTGGCATGCCTTGGCGCGGTGGGTGTGGATGGAACGGTTTGCCATTGGCACAAGAGTGCAGCTAGCATGGTTGGCATGCCTTGGCGCAGTGGGTGTGGCTGGCACGGTTTGCCCTTGGCACAAGGGTGCGGCAAGCTTGGTTGGCATGCCTTGGCGCGATGGGTATGGCTGGCACGGTTTGCCATTGGCACAAGGGTGCGGCTAGCATGGTTGGCATGCCTTGGCGCGGTGGGTGCGGCTGGCATGGTTTGCCATGGCACAAGGGTGCGGCTAGCATGGTTGGCATGCCTTGGCACGGTGGGTGTGTCTGGCACGGTTTTCCATTGGCACAAGGGTGCGGCTAGCATGGTTGGCATGCCTTGGTGCGGTGGGTGTGGCTGGCAAGGTTTGCCATTGGCACAAGGGGTGAGGCTAGCATGGTTGGCATGCCTGGGCGCGGTGGGTGTGGCTGGCACGGTTTGCCATTGGCACAAGAGTGCGGCTAACATGGTTGGCATGCCTCGGTGCGGTGGGTGTGGCTGGCATGGTTTGCCATTGGCATAAGAGTGCGGCTTGCATGGTTGGCATGCCTCAGCGCGGTGGGTGTGGCTGGCACAGTTTTCCATTGGAACAAGAGTGCGACTAGCATGGTTGGCATGCCTCGGCGCGGTGGGTATGGCTGGCACGGTTTTCCATTGGCACAAGAGTGCAGCTAGCATGGTTGGCATGCCTTGGCGCGGTGGGTGTGGCTGGCACGGTTTTCCATTAGCACAAGGGTGCGGCTAGCATGGTTGGCATGCCTTGGCGCGGTGGGTGTGGCTATAACGGTTTGCCATTGGCACAAGAGTGCGGCTAGCATGGTTGGCATGCCTCGGCGCGGTGGGTGTGGCTGGCACGGTTTGCCATTGGCATAAGAGTGCGGCTAGCATGGTTGGCATGCCTCGGCGCGGTGGGTGTGGCTGGCACGGTTTGCCATTGGCACAAGAGTGCGGCTAGCATGGTTGGCATGCCTTGGCGCGGTGGGTGTGGCTGGAACGGTTTTCCATTGGCACAAGAGTGCGGCTAGTATGGTTGGCATGCCTTGGCGCAATGGGTGCGGCTGGCATGGTTTTCCATTAGCACAAGGGTGCGGCTAGCATGGTTGGCATGCCTTGGCGCGGTGGGTGTGGATGGAACGGTTTGCCATTGGCACAAGAGTGCGGCTAGCATGGTTGGCATGCCTCGGCGCGGTGGGTGTGGCTGGCACGGTTTGACATTGGCACAAGAGTGCGGGAAGCATGGTTGGCATGCCTCGGCGCGGTGGGTGTGGATGGCACGGTTTTCCATTGGTACAAGAGTGTGGCTAGCATGGTTGGCATGCCTTGGCGCGGTGGGTGTGGCTGGCACGGTTTTCCATTGGCACAAGAGTGCGGCTAGCATGGTTGGCATGCCTTGGCGCAGTGGGTGTGGCTGGCACGGTTTTCCATTAGCACAAGGGTGCGGCTAGCATG
The DNA here is from genome assembly GCA_023531295.1 of Papaver armeniacum. Classification (NCBI taxonomy): domain Eukaryota; kingdom Viridiplantae; phylum Streptophyta; class Magnoliopsida; order Ranunculales; family Papaveraceae; genus Papaver; species Papaver armeniacum. The sequence continues at coordinate 60,533 of JAJJWW010011803.1, read as the reverse complement.
GTTGGCATGCCTTGGCGCGGTGGGTGTGGCTGGAACGGTTTGCCATTGGCACAAGAGTGCGGCTAGCATGGTTGGCATGCCTTGGCGCGGTGGGTGTGGCTGGCACGGTTTGCCATTGGCACAAGGGTGCGGCTAGCATGGTTGGCATGCCTTGGCGCGGTGGGTGTGGCTGGCACGGTTTGCCATTGGCACAAGGGTGCGGCTAGCATGGTTGGCATGCCTTGGCGCGGTGGGTGTGGCTGGCACGGTTTTCCATTGGCACAAGGGTGCGTGGGAATTATGGTTTTGGCCTATCGAAACCCTAATGAGTAATTAATTATAAAAAAGGTACCGTGGTAATTTTCTCGCATGCAAATTAAAGGGTTCAATAAATGTGCTTGGTTTGGACATTATTACTCAAGTTCTGTGACGTCAGTGTCTGACTAGGGTTTTACGACTTTACCCCTAAGTTAAAAACCACCATCAACAAAAAGGTAAGGGTAGTTTTGTAACTTCACCCATTAGGATTCCCCCTTAGCCCTTAAAAAGAGTCCACTTAAAATTGGGTATACCCCAATTTGGTCGGGGTATTCAACTCAATTTTTTTAATTTGTATTTATATAATTAAAATATTAATTCTAACAGAAATCCGTTGGATCTTCCGCATCCAATCCGTCCATTTACACGTCAATTGGATGTCGAATTGTGTCAGAGCATTGCTCGGTCGAACTCGCAATTTTTGCTATCTCAAGCTTGTTGTCAGTGCTATATGCACAAAACTATATTTTGATTTCTAGTATACTAAAGTCAAGTCCCGGACTAGGATTAGAGTATGATAGTTTAATATCAACCATCACTGAATAACCCTCAAAGATTAAAGACTGAATATCAAACGAAGACACTTAGAGGAGTTCATCGACAATGAGGTATGTGAAGACTGAACTATCCTATTTACCATTTTATCTTATGAGACTATGTCGTATGATTTTAGTAGGTTTAATATTGAAGAAAAAAAAATTCGAGTCAAGCTTGTCTTAACAAATCTCTCGAAATATGATTCAAGCAATGGATGTTCAATACTACTTAAAATCTTGGTTACGAAAAATTCACAGTTCATGAACTATTTTTGTTTCAAGTTAATCATTTGGAAATTGCCCAAGCAATGATATTTATTACATATGGCGATTGAGAATGTTTCAAATTGTTTAAAGAGAGTTTTCAGAACTACAAAAATTTTGGAGACAGGGTACCCAATACGTGTACCCTAGACATTTGAGTTTCAGAACAGGTTAGGTACGCATACCCTAGACATATCAGTTCCGGAATAAGGTAGGTATGCATACCTGGTACGGGTACCCTAAGATTCCGAGTTCGTGAATGGGAGGGAGGTATACATACCCAGTATGCATACCTCAAAGATCCGATTTCATGAATGGCTAAGGGTACACATATTCAGTACACGTACCCTAACATCCCGAGTTCACGTACTAGTCTATAGGTATGGGTACTCCTACATATACTTACCCAGTATCAATGCATATTCTCATAAACTATTTCACAAATATGTTTTCCATTGCTGCAACTCTCATAAACACTTATAAGACAACTCTGTTTACTAAATCACATTGTGTTTATGAATCATGGTTTAAGTCTTGAGTGATAACGAACACGATTTATCCTTGTAAGTGCATAAGGCATATTTTCCACCAACTATCATTATACATGGTTTCAGTACCCTGGACCAAAGTGTATATTCATCTTTGTAATTTTAAGGAAAACTTCTCACATGCTTACATGAATTCCTAATAAGAATTTCACATAAACTGAGAAAGTGTTTGGTTGAATCTCACGTTATCTTAACTTGAATTCAAAGCTACCTAGAGCATTGGAATTTAAAAATAGATATACTCATGAAACGAGATTCTCAATCCCTGACACTTTGTGTCCTAGTTGCTAGCTAGAGTCGTCCTCTATTAACCTAGATTTCCTATGAGAAATTTAATTTAGTTTACGACTTAAAGACTTCACTTATGGATTCGCGAAACCAGAGCAAACTATCTTTATGTGATAGTTCTTGTATCCCAATCTTGTTTTTATTGATCATTGAGGTCTACGATCAGGAACGAGATAGATAGAAAGCGCAAAGTTCTATTCGTCTCCGACTTTGTGATTCCTCAAGACATATATCTAAACTCTTCTTCATTGACCTGTTTTGGTTTTTTTTGAGAGGTGTTAGTAATCCAGGCTTCTCAGCTAACTGAGTGCAAGTGTTACGGATTCGTGAGGTTTGCTGGACTTTGTCTATTGCAAACAGTTTTCAAAACCGAGATCCAAAGAAAAAAAAATCAAATAGGCTTGTCTGCTAGAGGAAGATTGGTACCAAAAGTCTTTACTTAGTTTGAAGCAACTCTTAGGATGCAAAGGACGTCATCTAAGGGAATCAATTGCATAGAGCCTTGCGAGGTTCAAGAGACGTGAGGAGCAGGACTGCAACTAAATTTCCTGAAGAGTTAATTCGGTCTCAATTGCGTTCCGGTCCGAAGTCTGATAGTAGGCTAGTATATGTGGCGACTTAATACAATTTGGTGTTCAAAGGTAGACGAGGCCCCGCGGTTTTTACGCAGGTGAAGTTTTCCTCGTTAACAGAACTTTTGGTGCCTTGTGTTCCTTTTCAACATTATATTTTTTTTATCTTTATAATAGGAATAGCACAAGTAGTACGTAATCAATCTAGATAGTTTAAGTCCTTATTAATTGTTATCAATAATGAGACTTATTCTTATTGATTTCGTATCTTGAAAGTTGAAAGATAGATTACAAGTTTCATATTTTTCAAAACTCAGATCCTCTTGAATTGGATACGACTATATTAATCTTGGATATTGATTTTGAGATCGTCCAAGAACTCTTCTACACAATTAGGTTCACAGATTTTTTAGTCTTGACATATTGATTGTGGAAGAGAAAGATAAAAACTCTATATACATATTGTTTAAAGATCTCTAATTTAGATCTACTTGCAATTGTATTAGGTTTATTCCAGGCAGGTTGTCGAACGAAAAAGTTGGTGGTGTACATGGTAATTCCTTTTCACATTGGATACAAATGTCAAACCTGAAATATGTCATATATTGGATTGGGTGCGAATGAGGGTAAAACCGGTCCTATCCGGACCATGCTCACCCCTATTATGGTGCGTAACATTATCGTTATCCAAACCCTTATGAATGGATATGGGGCGTGTCAAGCGTGGATTGAAACCTCGTTCTACTGCATATTTGATTGTCACTTCTATTTTTCTTTTCTACTTTTTGGAGTTTTTTTGGGGATTCTGTTTTGATTTTAACTTGTTTAATTTTCTTTGGTCATGTAAAATGAAAGTTGATATTTTAATGTTGCTATTGATTTAATTTGGATGTTTGAAATTCTCTTAAAACATAAAAATAAAGGAAACCCACTTAATGTGAAATTAAATAAAAATTTCAAAACTTGAAATCCTAACCCATTGGTTCACTGGTACATTTTAATTTCGATAAATGAACAATTTCGCCAAATGAATAATTTTTCTCGATCCTAATTAGGTTAAAGAGGCTAAATAGACAACCTTGTTATATGCATAATTAAATAAAAAAAATTGAGTCATTAAAGGCCCTATAAAAATATGAATAATTACTAAATTCCATACTAGCAATGTAACATATAACTTGAATCTAGTCTGAATTGCGAACGCTGGAATCTAGTTTTTGGCCTACCTAAAATCTAATTTTGCGATCAAAAGACACAAAATCTCTAACATTATTATATTATTCCTAAATAAAAATGGATTTTACTTAATCCCTTACATAACATCTTGTAGCTGGAACTCTTAACTTTATTTAATCTATCTTATTAAACAAATAACAGTTGATCTAGTAGAGCTAAATTTGATCCTTTAAATATGATTAAGCTTGAAAGAGAAAGGGTATGTTTGAAATCACCCAAACACGTCTCTTTCTTTTGTCCAACTGTTTTCAGCTAAAAATAATCAGATATGAGAAAACATGTTCGCCATATCATTCCAAATGGAGTGAGTGTAGAGGATGACATTGTGTAACACTCACTGTACAAAGAAGTAAAGAATATGTAAATCCACACAAATATGGTTAGGTTAATCGTCTGCCTCACTCCACTAATCACGGTAGTAATCAATCATTTAAAGTGAAATATCGCAATCATGAAACTAACACAATTTGATTTTCATTATCTTCGACACTTGTGGGGTAAAATTTATGTTGTCCATGTGGAGATACTCGACGGGTAAGGACGACAAATACAAAGACGTATACCTCCGAACCAAGAATGTTTTTTTTTGATTCAAAAGAGATGATTTATTCAAGATTGCTAATGGGGTGCTAGGATCGGTGGGGGTGTACCAAGTCAAGGCAATTTTTTTTTTGTCCTATATAAAAACTGTTTTGTCTTATTATAGTTTTGGTACACCCCCACTAATCCTGACACCCCCTTAGCAGCCTTGGATTTATTGATATAAATACGTTGATTACAATGGGTAGTATCTTCGGTCTAGCATATTACGTGGAAGATTATCAATGTGTATTCAAAATCTAACATTCAGTTCTAACTTTTTTTTTTACAATCTTATCAGCTAGACCATTCTTTAACCTATGAACTGCTCGGCAAATGAAAAATTCATGACTCTGTAAAAAGAATTTGATATCAAAGATAGTTTCCCTCTAATGAACACAAGAGTTTTGTTCATTTATTGACCTCACTAAAACTTCACTATCAGACTCTAATATTACTTTGGTGTAGCTTCTAGCAATTGCCCACTCCACACCAAGTTTCATAGCCAAACATTCCAGCTGCTCTACCTCCTGATCAGCTATCATTCCTCCATTAAAGAACTGCGCTTTAGCTCCAAAGGCATTGACATGCACAATTCCTCGCTATTAGACCAATTCCCCCTGTGTAAGATGACTTAACAAAAGATGCATCAAAATTAATTTTAACACAATCTCTATCTGGTGGATCCCATTTAAGTGCCTCCAGTTGTATATTAGAGTTAGAAACAGTAATATTGTTATTAACAACTTTACAACTATCAACCAATGTAGCAATATTGCTTATAGAGATCATTTTTTTTTTGGTTTGACATTTTGAAACACAACATTACATCTATCTTTCCATATTGTCCAGAAAGTAATCATAAGCAGATTCAGTGCATGCTCTTTATCAGCAAGATGAACATGTCCTTGTTGAGGGCTTGCATCAAACCAATTTAGAATCCAGCGCAACAAATCACCATGAATAGTTAGAATATTATTGACATTAACATTGACTCCAAGCCATAAACACCTGGCATAAGGGCACTCTAGGAAAAGATACTCAGCTGTTTCAAAGGTAGCATTACAAAAACTACAATGAGTATCTATATCATGCTTATATCTAAAAAAAATTATCCCTTGTTGGGATGATATTCTTAAGAGCCTTCCAAACCAACAGTTTAACTTTGTAAGGTGTTTTACATCTCCAAAGAGCTTTCCAAGTAACACTAGTAACAGCATGAGGGACAACATTACCATTATCATAGTTACTCAGTACTTTATAAGCACTTTTGACAGAAAAATTCATTTTCTGTCAGGTAACCAAATTAGGGTGTCAGAACCATCCAAAGGGACCTGCAAATCCAGAATCTTATTAGCAACATCATTAGAAAAGTTTCTTGAATAAGCTGGACATTCCAGATTTTGGTTCCTGGTAAGAATAGCTCTTTAACAAAGGTTATAGTGGGAACAATATCCAAACTCCGCGAAACCAAAAATTAATATCCTTAATCTTGTTGCTTGGTCAAGACACTTGCACGTCGCGTCGAGATGATATTGTATGCAAAGGAGAAGCAGTTTGGACGGTCAAGATCGACGAACAGACAAAGCATTAAATGGTTGAAGAAGAACTGAAGGAAAGCTTGGTAAGAAAAATGAGGATGCTTTTAGCGACACCAAAATTGATCTTGTACAACCTTAAGGCTATTAATAGAGAACTCATATACTGCCAAATAAAGAGTCGGGAAATAATCTTAAGGACAAGGCAAAGAGACTCTTGTATTTTCATTTTTACCTGACTCAACTTGTTGTTGAGAATATAAAGCTAACACTTATAATTTCATCAAGATCATTTGTTTCACTTTATTCTTCAACTATTCTGGGAAAGAGACTTGTGTTTTTGTTAACTTGGTATTTGCTCGTGATGTTGTGTTTGTCACTTATTTTATGCTTGACATTGAAACTGTTGCATTACATTAGATGGGTTTTATCAAGATTTTTAGTAGTTAGGGCAATTCAATTGGGATAACAAAATCAATGGATTTGATTATTATTATTCCACACTTGGATATCACACACTGAAACCTTGTAAAAATATTTTTTTTTTTATTTTTTGATACACAAGGAACCTTTTCACTAATAGAATTTCGAGGTTACAGAAAGTTTAAAATCGAAAATAAGAGAATAGAAAGTAACAATAACATACTGTAAAAGTACAATACTGAGAAACCCGACAAAAGAGAGAAGGATTACCGGAGTAAGACAAATACAAATATGAATAAGATTTGATTAAATCGGAGGAAGAATGGTTTTTCTCGGACTTAATTCCAACCATTTAGTTCGTTTTTCTTCTTTAGAAGATGTGCTCCAAAAATAGGAGTGATTTGCTCAAATCTCTTGTAACTAGTGATTAAACTTTCGTCGTCAAAGAAATCACCGATGACGATTCCGTCGCCAGATAAGTTGATGATGAATATTTCAGTCAAGATTTTGTTGTCGGAGACAACAACGATGAAAATTTCACCATTGGAGACTTTTGATCTTGACACCCAACCCAATAACCAAGAACCGCCACTAAAGCGAAGATAAACCTCAAAAGAGTAGATAAAACCACCATAATGATGTAGATAAGTAGAAAATATAATAACAATTAAGTTAAAACTACTAACTAACCTAGAAAGCAAGAAATAGTGAAGAAATCTGCTCAGATCCGGTCTATAATGGATCGGATTTGAGCAGAGAAGGGTTGTTATTGATGACTTTGTGGAAGAAGAAGAAAAATAAAAAGAAGTGAGAGAGAGGAGCGAGCCATTATTTAAAGAGATATAAATACCGAGAAACCTTATAATCAAACAACTAAAACTAATGGGTTAACTACCAAGGCAAATATATAACCACTAGGGTTTTTCTTAGTCGTACGGCCAAGGACATGTTCGCTAACATCTATGCTCCAAAGACTGCCATCAGTATAATACAACGAATACTATTAGTTCACTTTGAATAAAAAATAATTTTCCCCAAAGTAGATGTATTCATAAAAACAACAAAACAAAAGTTCATTTACAAGATTCTGCGCAAACATTTAGCATAACTATTTGGATGGTTCTAACTATATGAAATGACTATAATCATTACCATTTCTGTTTTTGTAAGATGTAATTGTGTCTCTCAGGATAATACTGGCATATCAGATCTAGGCAATGAAGAATATTGTCTCCGATGTGTAAGAATGTTCTGGCAGAACACTGATTGGAAAGAAGTTTCAATTTTTTGAATGCAGGAATTGTTGGCTCATCCATGACATAATTGTGTAATACATAGGTACGAATGATCAACTTAACGTTGATTTTGAAAAAACAACAACATCATACTCGACCTTCGATTCAGTCGATGAAGAATCTTTGCTCTGGTATATAAAAGATGAATAATCGATAATAGTTTGGGAAGAGATTTTGATTTTTGATTGCAGAAATTCCGAAATCATCCAAGCCATAGTGGTGTAACACCTATGTATGAATAATCAACTCAGTAATGATCTTGAAGAAAATACCGTATTCAACCTCCGATTCAGTCTCTCTGCAAAATTCGCGTGTATCTCTCGAAACTTGATTCTTTAATATGTAACAATCGGTTCCAAAAGCTTATGGATCTGTAGAGGTTTGTGGCAATTGCTCTTTCGTGAATTAACTGCATAAAATATTTTTTCCCCAGATACTAAGCACCACATCTCAATACTAAACCGTAAATCACAATCCGGCATATGAAAAGTCATACATAAAGCTTGCATTTCAGCATCACAATAAATTGTGAAATCCAAGTACGACAACCGATATACTCGCTCAAGGGTTCTTTGGATTTGTTGCATCCTCTGTTAAAACTAAAGTTACGTCCAACGGATATATTTTTTTTTCGGGCCAATTATCTCAATTACACTTGTATATGATTAGAAATACAAGTTATGTTGGCTTCACCAGAGTAGACAATGATATACGAAAGTATCTATACCATCGATACTGAAACTAAACTCATATACTACTCCTTCCGGCCAAGTTATAAAAACAACATTTTCAAATATCTTAGATTAAGAAAAAAAAAATCTATGTTTCATTAACTTTTACTCTTTTTCCTAATTTTCTCTTGATATATTCCCAATAACTAGACACATTAGACTAATTTTGATGATACGCATGCATCACAAATAAGGGTATATATATGTGAAAAGTCACCTTTGAATTGGACTTTCTTTTATCTAGTTGGACAAGTCAAATCCAAAATTCTGCATATATAACCTGGACGGAAGAAGTACTAGTATATAAAATTTTTATTTGGAAACAATAATACATATGACATGAATTTGAATATTTACCTCAGTAATGCTCCATAGACCACTCATGTTTGGGTTATTGACACTTTATCCGGAACCAGGTATAAAATGTCTAAAATTATGTATCCCCAGTCACAGGTGGGAACCTTACCCAAATTTTCTACCTTTGCCAGCTGACCTACTTGTGTAGGAGTATATGAATTTTGAATACCCGTCAACTAACCATAACTTGAACTCTTTTAGTGTTTTTAGTTTTCATCAGTGTCATAGTTGAAAAACGAACTTTATAGGAATATTTTCAACCCGACTAACTGTGTTTAACCACCTTTTAATTTTAAATGCGATAGGAATTCATCGTAGGATCAATGAATAATGTGAAAGAGCAACCAAATATTTGGTCATATAGCATGATTGCTAAAGGTAGGGCTGCGGGATCGCTTTTAAGTTTTTTATCTTATATCAAATGCTACCAGCCCGCTAATACTGATATCAGCCTTTTGCAATCATGGGCACATCTCCTTCACCCCATGGTAATCCTGTAACGACAATAACATCGTTAATTTCCTTGACATTTTTTAGATTAAAAGTATATGAATATTTTGGTTACCATCTGGTCTACCACATGTGTTATTTTGGTTACTAGTTTATCACCCGTGCGATGCACGGGTTTATTTCTTATTTGTGGAATATTGGACTCATGTTTAAAACTAATTTCTACCAAAACCTAAAATTATGAAAAGAAAAATGGTAAAAAGCAATAAGCTAATATTTAAGTCGGTGCGCAAAAAAATAAAACAAAAAAGGCTAAAACATATATGAATTTTTTGGGAGACAATGCATTGAAAATGAAATTCTTTTAGTATTCTTTGACATCCTCTTTTTCTTGGACGTAAAACATTTTTCCACCTCTTCTCTGTCCCTGTAAGGAACGATCGCTATCTTGGACATAAATATTCTTCATTTTCTCTTTGTCTTGGTTTCCATGTTGAAACCAAAAGAACAACAAATAGAAAAAAATATATTTATTATGAACGCGAAATTGGGGGATATAAAAAGGAATTGGGGGATATTGATTACTTCTCCCAACCCATGGTGTGTGTTAAGGGGTGATTTTTGGGTATGAAAATACTAAAATACCCTTTGGTTAATTAAAAAACATTATGAAAAGACCGTAATACCCTTTCTACTAAAACATTAAAATCAAAAACCAAATTCATATATCCCCCATTTACACAAATCAGTACCGGCACTGATAGGGTTAGGTTCTGAAAAAAAAAAATTCATCGTTCTTCATCGTTCTTCGTCGATTAATCGTCGATTCAAAAATTTCTTCGTCGATTAACCAACCCGAATCATAAACAATGCCTCCACGAAAGAAACCAAATGCCCAATCGAACTCAACATCATCGATTGCTCAACAAAACCAGGTGGAAAGACTTGCTAAGATTGCTCAAGAGCAAGAACACGAAGAAGCAATGTTATCTGACGATCAACTACTAAAATATATGGCTTCTGTGAGAAGGTAAGTCATTTAAAACTACTTTGTAGGTGTTTAGATCGATCTATAGCAATGGGTTTAGGTTAGAATCGCGAAACCTAACTCAAACAGTTGAGTTTCAGAGAGTACCGGCATTGAAATTCGTATGAATACAGTGCCGGTTTTGTGTTCCGGCAATCAATCTAGGATGAATACAATGCCGGTTTCCATCCCCAGATTAACCAGAAACTGAATTTTCTTTACCGGCATTCAATCTAGGATGAATACAGTGCATTGATTTTTTAGTACCTGTTTGATAATAATTCGAGCATGCGGTAGTGTACTTAAAACATACAGGAGAGTTTATGAATTTGTCACCAAGATCTGGTCATAGATTTTTGGTTTCATTACATGCCGGTTTTTAGTACCGGCATTCATTTGTAATGATTCGAGCATGCTTAGGTAGTGGACTTAAAACATACAGAAAACTCAAAATAATACCGGCATAGATTTTAGGTTGCATTGTATGCCGGTACTTTGTACCGCAAGACCTTTTCGATAGTCAATGTGTACTGCTTGGGAAAATTGTACCGGCGTGGTTTAATTTAAGGTATTCAATGCCGATACTTCAACTGAAGGTGAGTTGTGTTATATTCATTGCTTTTCGTGTGCTTACGATATAGGTCAAAAGCAAAGGAAGCCAACAAAAGAAAAAATAAAGATGTCACACTAAGAGAAGAAGGAAGGACGGTCTTGATACTCCTCGGTCTTTGCCTCATCGAGGGAAAGATGAAGGTCGTAAGATACGTTTGGGGGCTGGTACAAGAGGATAATTTGGGAGAGTGGTAGTGACCGTAGTCGACTTGCAAACCGTGACCAGGATGATCAAGATGAACCGGATGAAGAGGAAAGTCAATTAGCAAGCCAAAGCGAAGTTGGTGGCCCAAGTCAACAACCAACACAAGGCAATGGCAAGAAGGGAAGGGGAAACGTCAAAGTGAAAGTTAAGGGTTCTCACCTTCCTCACATTGATGACATGATTCCCGACCTTGAACGTGGTAGAATTTGGGGCGAAGCTCCTAACCGAAAACACTATTTGGATACAAGCACTCGTGGGCTCGTACTATCTATCAAACCTATGTAAGAATTTTCTATCTTGTACATATGTATTGTTGTGTATTTATGTAAAATCTCTTAATTGTATTGTCTCTCCTAATTGTAGGATCATAAGAAGGGCTGTGCGTGTTTTTCAAACCAAGCCGGCGGATGGTTGGGACTTGTCCGAGGAATGTGAAGAGGTCCAAACAATAGTAAAGGATTCTCAGTATATATGCTTTGGTTGAAAATTATGTGAAGCTTGATTACATTCTTGTCAATTGCTTCGTCGAAAGGTATCATGGTGAAACCGATACCATGCACTTCCCTTTTAGGGAGATGACCTTCATCCCTCGAAGATGCTCTTAACATTCTAGGCTTGAATGTTATCGGCAAATCAATTGCGAAAGAAGTTGAGTCTCCGGACCTAGAATGGTCGACGTTGCACTGTCGACTAACAAGTTGTTTGGTTGGGACTACAAAACTTCGTGGAGAGCTTTTATGAATCCACGTCTGGTAAGACAAAGACAATCAAGTTGACGCGCTTAAGAAGAATTTTGAAAAGACAAAGAAAAGAAGTTTGGAGGATGGATGGGACCCTAAACAAATTCGTTTATCTTTGCCGCTTTTACCTGTTATACATCTTGGGCACTAGGGTATTCCCGACACCAATGGCAACAGGTTAGTGTGAACTACCTTCGGTACTTGGATCCGTTGGAAGGTGTCTATGGATATTCTTGGGGCACCATGCAGTAATGGCACATTTGATGATGGAGATGAGAAGGGCCTCTAAGGCTAAAACCAACCAATTTGTCGGGAATTTCACTCTCTTTGAGTAAATTTGTTCTTAAACTTATGTTATTATGTATATTGTTCATATGTACTCTTATCGTGAACTTAGAAACAAAACTTATTGCTTCACATTGGAATAGGTGTGGGCTTATGAACACTTCCCAACCTTGTTCAAGGCCTACCCCTCCTTGAAGATCATAGATCTTCCCAGAACCCGATACGCCTCTAGCTAAGAGGTACGAGTTCAACAATACTCCAAAGCCCTATAACATAGGTCGACTGATCGATATGAGATTGGCTTTGGACGCAATGAGTACCAAGGATGTTGTGTTCGACCCTTACAAGGAGGCTAGAGGAAACCGGCAGGTTTTGAGGTTTGGTAACGTTGCATTTTACCATGGGCCGTTGTTCCACCCAAAAGGATACGTTATGGCTAATCCTACGCGTGTGATGCGTCAACTTGGATATAAGCAATTAGCACTTTTCCAGACGGCCTCTTTTCAATGTTTTGATCTCGACCTTTCTCGGTGTTATTCAACTCCAAATCGGTTGCATGTAGAGTATGTTCCAAAACCGGACCCAACAGATTGGAGGGATAGGGAACCACGTCGTTTGGTAGATATTAGTCGATGGGAAAAGTTGGAGATTGCTTTAAAACGGTGATGAAGTTGATGCCGAATACATGGAAGATTACCTGCAATGGTCACATCCTTATGTCGTCCGCCCGGATGACGTCCAAGTTCCTCCCCAGAAAAACCCTCCAGTTCCAACTCCCCGCATGTGCACCACCTACGATGACCCAACTTAATAACACCGTTGGATTGCTTGTAAGTATTGTTAATTGCTTCGTCGTTTAATATACACATAATCTTATATGTATACTAATTATGTGTTTGTTATATTAAACTAGCGGCGTCGGCTTGGCAAGTTAAATAAGATGTTGGGTTGCAAGTACCAGGAAGGAGAGGTGTTGTCCCTTGAAGAAATGAAGGAATTCGAGGAAAATCTTGATAGAATTGAAGAAACCGACCCTAGTGCAAAAGCTTTGTTCGGGAAACTAAGTACAAACCGTCCCAAAAGAAGCAAAAGACCCATTGATTTAACTCTTTAGTTGTGTTTATTTTTTAGGATGGTGGTTGTCACGTCTTGAACAATTACGAACTTGTTTTCGTTTGTACCTCGTGGTTAACTCTTTAGTTGTTTGGTTTGCTTTTGCTTTAGGATACCTGGATTAAGAACATTTGATAGCAGAATCCAGTTGTTTGGTTTATGTTGAACATGTTTTAATCTCTAGTGATTCGTTTATGTTCAACATGTTTATCCTTGCAAGATTTATTTGCGACTTGTACCTAATAGATAACTTCAGTTAACAAGCCGGTTTATGTACCGCAATGTTTAACATTTATACATCAATGCCGGTTTTAATAACCGGACTCGAAATCGTGTATAAAACCATACCTAACACGAAGATTAAAATTTCATGTTCCTATATAGATATTTGATGGTACAAGACAGTAGTATTTTCTAACATCTATGCTTAGGTTTTATGATATTTTCAAATTTTCATAGTTGTTTAAAACCGCACTTTGAAAAATTGAATACTTCCATGCCGGTAGTCCTGCTAGTTTTGAATAAAAATCCATTTCGAATGCTCTTTTATTTTATTCCTAATTAATCTATTACATTGGATTTGAAACTTTTAATTAAAACATGCTAAAAAACATGGCATGGATTACATTTGGTTAAAGATAATCTATTTCCATCCCTTTTCAACAATTGCGGAACCTTTGAGCCTTTCTCGAACCTCTTCGAAGACATCGTCCGGGAGGGGGGTGTCAAGGATCAGCTTCATTGGTTTTTCTTCTCTTTCAACATATTCCTTTCCCTTCATATAACACCCATCACACCCATCGATTGCCATGCATTGGCCCTTGTGGTTTTCTCTTGACTCTGCAATTTGAACAGCTTTGTCAAACCATTGAAACTCATCGCACTTTGGGTGATTCAAACACCTTAGAAACATTCTTCCATTTTCAGCATCATCCGTTTTTGCAATCCAAAACCGGCGAGTCCCATCACAGATTCTACACTTTGAATAAATAAAAGGACAGTCCATGGCTAGATGAGAAGGTGACTTGCAAATTTGACACTTGCAATGATGACTCTGTAAGAGAAGATTATATTAGTCGCGGGTCATATTATTGAAGATCATATTGTTAGTAAATCTACTTACTTTGCAAATAGAGGAAGATGATGAATCCCCCATACCGTGCTTGCTTTCTTGAGAAATGATTTTTGTAATTTGGTTGCTTTGGTTTGTGTAGAATTTTCCAAAGGAATGAGGGTATTATATAGAGATGAATCTCCAACGGTCTTATTTTTCAAAAAACTAGCCGTTTTTTTTTTTTGAATTTATCAATTACCGGCATAGACGTTATTATAGATTGAATGCCGGTTTTATTTACCGGCGTTTAAAAGTGTTTAGAAACCATGCCGGTATTGGTTGCATATTTTCTCAATCTCTGTTCAAAAATTTCCTAGTACCCCATTGTAAGCTTATCATAAACCGTGTTTGTTTGCCGCATCTTGTTTCGATTACGACAATGCCGGTTTAGGCGATTTTCCAAAAACTAGTCGTTGAAGTTTTCTCTATATAAAGGGAGCTAATTCTTGGACCCAAATAGCACAAAACTCGCGTTCTTATATATCTCCTTGAGCCTCTTAACTTTGAAACCCTAAACCCCAGAATAATTATCAATAAATAGCTTAGTATAGTACCTAATCCACCATACAACCAATGGCATCGTTTGACTCGGAGGAAGATTTAGCAATCACCCAAGCATGGTACTCTGAAACTCGTCCATCAACTATAGATAGCAAGACCGGGATTCCATGTGGTTGAAGATTTTTAACAAATTTATTCACGATTACGGTAACCCGAAAGGAAGAATCGCTCAACAAATCGAGCAACGACACGACATCATCCTAGTCTGCTACGGTTGAGTATCTAAAAATGAAACACCGGATCGAGCACGCCAGCCGCAATAGATTGTACCCTCAACAACTCGTAAGTATCTTTATGATTAGTTGGACACAATCTACTCTTTCTCAAATTTTATGTAACAAACAAAGTTTGTGTGTTGTTTTGGTAGAATGAAGCCGTGAAAACGCGATACTTACAAGAAAAGGGAGAACCATTCATGTTTGAAGCCAACGTGAACCATATTGTAACCAAAGTCACTGAGTACCACCAGTTGGGTGAATCGGAAACGGATTCTTCTTAAGAAGATTGATAGTTTAGTGTAATTTGCTTAGGTTTTTAGGGTATCCAGTTAGGTATTTTGTAAGGTTTTGTGGGTATACCTCTATGTAATCCCTCACGAGACTATAACTCGTCCACTTGGGCCACCAAGTGGTTTAAAGGCTTGATGCACGTGCTAAGAGCATTCGTTGTTCCGTCGACAAGGATTACGTTCGAAATAAATTATAGTTCCGGCTTAGTATGTAAACATATTTCAATTGCCTAATGATTCCGGCTTAGTATGTAGTTTATTAATCTATGCCGGTACCCAGTCCCAGCATTTAGGTTAAGGTTATACCAATGCCGGATTGTTCAAAAATCAGTGCCCAATGGCTATTTTTTTGAACCATAAACCGGCTTTAGAGTGCCGGCGTTGATTGTAGGTCACTGGCAATGCCGGCACTAAATAGCCGTTGTGCAATCATCTATATAATGCAATGGATTCACCCATTGCACTTGATACCTCCAATGGAAAATCCATCATCAACTACCGATTCCATCATTGCCATGGAAAAAGAAAAACTCAAGAAGAACAAACTATCCACTCCGTTGGGAAATCAATTATCAACCACCAACTCAGTTTCCCTTATACTAGAAAAACTTAAAAGGAAGGGAGAAACCACCAAGTCAATTGCCGCAATGGAAGAAGAGATACTTAAGAGAAAAAGAGAAAAAGAAGAGGAAGCAAAGCTTGAACATTATCACAAAGAAGCTAAAGAAATCCTTAAACGCCAAAAACAATCTAAGATAGAAGCGGATGTCGAGGAAGAAACCGAGTGGATTAAAAATTACTACATAGTATCCGATTTCCAGGAACATCACCGCCCTTCGAATCTTTTTTGGGGTTTTGTTAGGACTGGTTCTTACAAGAATAACTACTTGGAAGGTAAGAAAGGCCGAATGGATTACGGTGATCTCTATGTACAAAATCGAACAATTGCACTCATAAAGTTATGTCGCAAATACAACGAGTTTCTTGCAAGATACCGAGAGGGAATAGGTTTCAAGCTCAGGACGCATATACCAAATGGAGAAAAGAGCCTTTTAGGCATTTCGAAGCTGCTATGCTTATTGAATCTCGTTCCAAGAAATGATGTTAGTTGCAATTGGTTTGAGTTAATGTTTTTAAGTTTATTTCCTTAAGTTTATGTGGTCTATGTTATTTATTTCATCAATTTTCTTTCCTTATCCTAAGATCGAAAAATAAACCAAATACTATACCGTTACCTATGCCTCCGTTGAATTCTGCTCACAAAATACTTATTGTCAGAATACCGGCATTGAATTGTTCCATTTTTCAATGCCGGCATTCGATTTGATTACAAACACAAGTTATGTGGCAGTTACAAAACTCATTCATTCCACTTATTTGACTTTACAAACTATTTTATCCCACTTATTTGACCGTTACAAACTATTTTATCCCACTTAGTTGACGGTTACAAACTCCTTTTTTTTCTATTTAAGTGGCGGTTATAGAAAGGAAATCATTCATTCCCCATTTTTATTCAATCTCCTATTTTGTTTCATCTTCTATATCAAAGCCAATGGGTAGTCGCAAAAAACCGTGAAAAACCCATACCCAATCCTGAAAAATCTGTTGATGAAGGTGGTAAATCGAAATCAAAAGCGCAAGAACTGCCTGAAGAGTCTGATGGTGAGGCGAGAATAACAAATTTGCTTAGGTAAGTGATGTATATGTTGAATTGAAGTTTTTAATTTTAGGGCTTATCCCATAGTAGAAAACACAAAGTGAAATCATGTTGTTTAGTCTTTATACTACACTAAAAGTAATTTTTAAAATTGGAATTTTAAAAATTGTTCCATGTTTGATTGGCGGTAGAATACAATTTGAAAATCATGCCAGAATATATGTCCTGAATCCAGATTTTATTGCATGCCTTTACCGGCATACATATTTAATTGAATACCATGCCGGTTTTATGTACCGACTTTGTATATTTCATCAATACTATGCCGTTTTCATTAGCCTATTTTGTTAAAATCTCTGTACTAAAATCCCACAAGATCTGGCATTTAAACTTTCTATATAACAATGCCGGTTCTCAATGCCGGGCAAAAGTCGATATGTTAACTTACTATGCCGGTTTTTGTTGCAAAAAATGTTCATTCTCCGTCTAAAATTCAAAGACAACCGGGCATGGTATTTTAATTGATTAGAATGCCGGCACCTTTGCCGACACATATGTTAAGTTCGATTTCTATGCCGGTTGTCATTATATTACTTAGTTTGCATATTGGAATATAGGTCTAAAGCAGCAGAAAAGAACAAAGGAAAAGGCAAAGTTGTTGTAGAAGCAAAACGTAAGTCTTCTCGACGTAGCCGTCACGATCCTAGCCTCTTGCTAAGGTCACAATTCGGGATCAACCTATAAGCTACCCAACCAGCAGTGATGATGATGATGAGTGGGAAACATATCATGTACCCGAACGAGCAGGTGGCTCATCCTCACAAGCAGGTGGCTTAGGACATACCGATGTCGGAGTTGAAGCCCCTAAGGATAATGAAAAGGCACCCCCAGCCCACTTTCCTGATAAGTATGACATGATTCCAGACCGCGATGATGGCAAACATTGGGGTGAACCGATAAACCCGCAACTCTTATTTGCCTACAAACACTCTTGGGCTCGCCGGATATATCAAACTTATGTAAGACGTTTGCATCTTGTTATTATATTATTTATCTGTTATCAAGTGAATGTAATTTACTTCGGTGTGTTTTTATAGGACCCCAAGAACGCATTCCGTGTTAGCCGCCATCAACAATCGGATGTATGGCCTTTGAAGCTTGAGTGTGACGCCGTTAAAGCTGTAGTCAAAGCATTGGGTTGTATCCCGCGATAAAAAATTATGTGGCCACTGATACCGTCACGGCAAACTGCTTTTTGGAGAGGTTTTTTGGTGAAACTGATACCAAGCATTTTCCTTTTGGCGAGATGACCATCATACCTGAAGATGTCCAAAGGATAATAGGTCTTGAGGTTCTTGGGAAACCCGTTAAGGTAGGAGATGACTCTAAGGACTTGGAATGGGACAAGATCTATGAACTGACTAAAAAGTTGTTTGGATAGGACAAGGAAACCACTTTGGAAAATATGTACAAGACTAGGCGTTCCCAGACAAAGACTATCACATTCGTCAAACTCGTTGAATTGTTTGGGAACACGAAGAACAAGGAATTGAATCCCGAACAAGTCCAGCAAACTGCAGCGGCTTATATGTTGTTCATCTTGGGCACATCTATATTCCCTGACGCCAATGGTAATAGGGTGCATATGAACAACCTACAATACTTGGATCCTTTGGAAAAGGTTTATGAGTATTCATGGGGCACTGCTTTCTTGGCACATTTTTTGGCAGAAATGCGTCGAGCATCTAAGGTGAACGCCCGTCAATTTAATGGGAATTTCACTGTACTCCAGGTTTAGTCAACTACTTTTTTTTTTGATTGTTGTGATTAAATTTGTTAGTTTCCAATTATTAATTTTCTTATACATTTCATTGGAACGATCTTTCATTGGCGTAGGTGTGGGCTTATGAACACTTCACAAAATTGTTCACACGGTATAAAGGATTGAAGATTTTCACTGAATATCAAGAGAATAGGCCTCTAGGTCAGAAATACTACTTCGACAATACCCCAAGGACCAATAACAAAAAACGGTTATTAGCAATGAGATTGGCTTTGGACTCGGTGGATGTCCAAGATGTAGTGTTTGATCCATATAGGAATGCCAGAGGAGTTCACTTTCAACGGCGTGACAATGTTTCATTTTACAACGGACCGTTATTTCATCCAAAAGGATTTGTTATGCACAACCCTCGCCGTGTAATGCGCAAACTTGGGTACAAGCAGAAAGATCTCACGGATACATCTTATCAGAAATTCTCTCATGACTTTCCTCAATGCCAATCAAGTGAGAACCATACTCTCGTGGTTTATGAACCAAAACCTATTCTTGCACATTGGAGTGAAATGAAAGAAAAAGGACTTGTGTTGGATAGGGCTGATTGGGAATTGGCTGAGAACGGTTATGAGAGTGAACCAGCCTTCCTAAGAGGCCATCGGAAGTTCACGCATCCTTATGTTGTACGCCCGGATATAGTAGTTGTTCCTCCACCACCAAAGACATGCCTCCACAACTCCGAAACTGTACCCGCACTTGTACAGCTCGTTACGTTGTTGGTACGTACGTCTTGTTCATTGCCATTCTTTTAATCTATGTCTATGAACTTATACAATCGAACATACTAAGTACATGTTTAAAATTTCCTTAACAGCGTCGGTGGATTGGAAATTTGTCAAAGTTCTTTAAGAAAAGAACAAGAAAGGAGAGGTCTTGACCCGAGAAAGAAATGGAGAACGTCGAGCAAAAGATGGACAAAATTGAAGATCCGAAGGCAAAAGACTTGTGGGGCGAAAGGAAGAAGAGGGTACACAAGAAGCCAAGAACCGAGTGATCGTGTGTTTATTCTATAGTATTAGTTTGGTTTGAACAATCTAGTGTTGGTTTATGTTTGTTTGTGAGTCTTGAACAATGTGTTTGCTTGTGTGTCTTCCTAAACTCTTTGCTTGACTTGGTTTATGTTTGATTTGTTTTCGGTTTGGAACCACAAAACTTAGGAGTTTGTTCTTGATAACCGGCATGCTCGAGAACAGTAAAAACCATGCCGGTTCTTTAAATGACAGAGTTCCGGTATTTATTTGTGTTTGGATACTATGCCGGTTTCTGTAATCTCCATGATAAATATGAGTTTGACAGAAAACCGGCACAATAATGAGGTTAATGTCAATGCCGGAAATGTCACTGATTTCTCTGGAAGTTTTTTCCTCATATCCGGCATGGGTTCAAACAAGATTCTACGTTGGTACACAAGTTCCGGAGTAGCCAATATAAAACACAACCATGCCGACATGGGCATCAAAATATGATTTAATGATTACAATTCACACTTCCAAAAAAAAAGAAAATGTTGCGTACTAGTGAACCACATACATCAAAATTACTCATCGTCGCTTCCACACGTATGAAGTGGCATCTTCTCCTCTTGGAGAGGTTTTTTTGATAAGGCCAACGCATCCCAAAATTGGTGATTCTCCTCATACAATGCCATCCATCCCTTCCAGATATTGGGATCTAGAGCCTTGTTTTTAATCATCCCACAAATAGGTGGCAATGGAAAATTTTCTTTGAGTTTTAGAATAACGAAATGATTACCGTTCACGAACGCCAAAACAACTCTTCTCTTCTTAAGGGATCCTTCGCATTTTTGCCACTTTGGGGTAAATGTTACTTCTACGGTGGGGGTAAAATAATGAACAACACATCTAAATGTATCCGCCACCAGATGCCCACAAAGCGGCATTCTCATCCAATATTCAGAAGGAAGAAAGTTCATCTGTTGTTCGGGCCCCAATACTTGAGCATGCATATCATCAAACCCCTCGCCTACACCAACCAATTGCTCATAAAAGCTCCTTTTGTTCACAAGTTATTCATCCATCCTCATTCTAGCATATTTGCATGGTGTCATACCTCTACTAACCGCCGTGTCAAAGATTCCTAATTGTTCGATCCACAAAGATGATAGCCACAATTTCCATCTCCGTCGACATCATCCGTATATAAAATATACTCGCGAATAACCTCAGGAAGTTGGTCTATGTAAGACTGTATCTTGGTATGATAACTTTTAATTGTCCTACCTATTCTGGGATCCTTATACATTTTCATATTACCCTTTTGTAACAATAATATATCCAAACCATCCTCTGCAATCTCTACACTTGCAATGTCTTCGATATGTGATGGGAGTCCGTACTTCCTTGGCCTACCCCTTCCCCTTCGAACTAAAACTACGTCAACTTTGCTATCACTTTGGTTTGTCACCACCTTAGCCTCGTCACCTTGTTGTTCTTTGACACTTGATGTTGATACCTTTGGCGGCCTACCCCTCTTCTTTGGAACCTCCGCTAGATCGACGATGGGTATGGCTTCTAATGCTCACATTGTTGTTCTTTGACACTTGATGTTGATACCTTTGGCGGCCTGCCCCTCTTCTTTGGAACCTCCGCTAGATCGACTATGGGTATGGCTTCGGAATGCTCACATTCTTGTTCTTTGACACTTGATGTTGTTGGCGGCCTACCCCTCTTCTTTGGAACCTCCGCTAGATCGACTATGGGTATGGCTTCGGAATGCTCACATTCTTGTTCTTTGACACTTGATGTTGATACCTTTGGCGGCCTACCCCTCTTCTTTGGAACCTTCGATGAGTTGGCTTTTGGTGTGGATACGGATTCCTGCGTTTGTTGTTGACTTAGCGGTTCCTTCATCGGCCTACCTCTTTTGTTTGGAACCTGCGCTTCCACGAACCTTTGTTTCGAAATCTCACATGCGGTTAGATCTCGTTTCTTACTTGTCGCGAGTTCTTCTTCACGTTGAGTCATTTCTTTCAATTCTACCCTTTGTTTTTTCCTTTTTGTTTTAGTTTGTGGTCTTCCTATTGGATCTCCCTTTCTTGGCTCTTCGCTTTGTGCGATCCATGGACGAGTAATTAGCCTTAGTTGGCTCAACAAGACTTGTCGGCTTACCGAGGTGCCACGTGAGTAAGCTTCAAGAATTCCTTTGCTTCGTTCGTATCCCATGGAGATTGCCCGGGATCTCCCGAAGGGGGAGGGTCGAAAGATAGTTGCTTCCAAAACGGATCAATAACCTCAATAGGTATCAGTTCTTCATACTTCACAAGCATATGACGACATGGAAGCCCCAATGAAGATATGTCGGGACAAATACACACATCACCCGGTTTTCCGTAATTTTCTCATATTCCATTTGTCTCATCATATGTTTTATTGCCCAATGAGAGACGTTGAATTCTATTCCTTGGAGAAAGTTACCATAACGAAGAAATGGATTCATCCTTTCCATTGAGCTTTTCTCAAAAGCCTCATTAATCCTATTGATATATTGCTTAAATTATTGCTCCATTGCCTCGGTGACCGTAACCACATTGCCTTGACCGGACTGATGAGATCTTTAAATCTCCCATGAGCGGCCTCACCTGCACTAGTTGCTTCCGTCTTGAAGTGTCTATACCGGTTTGTCCATGCACGTACAAATTTTTCCTTGAACTTATCCAACCATTGAGTCCGACAATGCCATACGGCGGTCGGATAAACTTCGTTCCAATCGGCAATAAACTTCTCCAATCTCTTTTCGTACATAACCTCGGTAAGAGACCAATAAACTTTCTCTCAATCTCTTAGAAATTCCAACCACTTTTTATGATTTTCCGCATGTTCTTTGTCCACTCGCTCCTTTATCTTGCCTCTCTCATCTTCTTCTTCTTCGGGGGATAGTTTGTTCTTTCGAACATCTTCCTCTAGTTGTACCATCATTCTCTTCTTAATATCCGCCTTTGCGGGTTCAAACAAGGCATGGCAAGTTTTTATCACATTATTACGTATATGATCGTCGGATATTGCTTTCATTAATGCGGCTTCGTTATCAGTTACGATGACCCTCGGAAGTTGATTTTCCCGGAAGAACAACTTCAATTGTCTTAATGCCCAATGATAATTATGGTCCCTCTCTTTTTCCATTAAACACCAAGCCAATGTGAATGTTACCTTGTCCGAGGTTTGCCCCACGATGTTGAACAACGGCATATTGTATTTGTTTGTCTTGTAGGTGCAATCCATCAAAAGAACACCACAACATGTATTTGCCAACTGTGAAAGCAAAGGATGAAATGAATATTTGAAGGGGCTTCTCGTCCGGTCCTCTTTTAATGATACGCGTGTAGTTGTGATCCCAAACTATCTTCTCAAATTATTGCATAACGCTCCTCCCTTCCCATTCCACCCTTCTAATAGTTGCTTGTGCGGCATAAATTGTATGTAGAGAAGACACGTTAGTCTCGTCCTTTTCCTTGAAGCCTCTGAGAATTTGTCTCGGTTTGATAAGTGCTTTGGTCAATCTCTTTACATCCTCGAACTCGTCAGGTTTTAGCTTCGCAACTAAGGAGTGACCAACAAAATCTTTCGGATCCCGATGGTTATGACAGCCACACAAAACCTCACAATCCCAATTGTTCATGTCATTTAAACGGAATACAAGCTTAAAAGGCAATCATTCTTCCTCGTACGAGTCTTGTATACCCTATTAGTCTTCTTTGGATATACATAATCCTTTCTCTTGTGGCTATTCTTCTCCTTGTATTTCCCACTTCTCTCGCAAGCCATCTCAAAACGCCTCTTCGAACCTTCGGTATTCCTCACCAACACACACATGTTCTTAAGAGCCGTCTCTTTAGCCCAAGCGATTGCTTCCTTTCGATCTATTATTCCCTACATAAGAACAATTTCGCATTCATTATAAGGTTCATTACTAGCAATCCATTAGTAATGTTCAAGATACTAGGTGAAAAGTATTATTTGGTCACATACCGGAGGGATTTTATAGTATTCCGACGTATCCCGATAAAGCGGCTCTGCATTTGTTGGATCAATATATGTCACCACCTAAGGATCGAATTGAAAATTAGTTCCAAACAACATTAAAACACTATGCCTAAACCCGTCTCGGCATCCTCGACCATTGTTCCTAAGATAGTCTAAGTTAACCAAAACAAGACCAAATTTGAAACCTATTCCTAAGATATGTGTTTCATAAGAAAACAACGCCAGAAGCAAGGATGCCGCATTATCGTAACCTATTGTTCCAAGCCGATACTAAATTCCTACATTGCAAATAATTGATATTGAATGCCGGAATTTAGCTTTGGAAAAAATTAATTCCTCGCATGTTTTTTTGTAGGTGCCGGCATTGTAAAGTTGTAATCGAAAACGCCGGTTTTGTTGCCGGCATTATCGATATTGATGATACCACGCCTGCACTCTGCCCCTACCCGATGTTTTTAAAGTTTCAATGTCGGTTTTTGGTTTGGGATGGAATTGTTTCTGTATGTTTTTCATTCAAGACTGGATGGTAGACGATCAATGAAACCATGCCGGTTGAATATTCCGTAGTATATTCCTTGTTAGGTAAAAAGGTTAACTATGTACCTAAGCATAGTTTTTTGTAGAATTTTATGCCGGTTTATAATTCAAATTGGGGATATCGCCATCTTAGGCATAATCGTAGTATGAATACAATGCCGGCGATGATCACAGACTACCGGCATGGTATTCATACAACTACCATGCCGGCATCGAGGTTTTTCAGTTGAAAAATGGCGGGTTTAAAGAAAAAATTCGATTTTTCCTCATCTTAGCAGACTTTACTCCGTGTGTTGGGGATGCTAGTATGTTGTGCAAGTTTACTTTCTTGTGTTGGTTCTTCAAGAAACTCTCCATACTCGTCAAAATCATCATTTAAGGGTGTTGGCTCAACAAAGAGTTGCAATTGTGAGTTGTTGTCGTTAGCTGAAGATTCAAGATATGCTCCTTGTTGTAGTTGAGCTAAAGATTCTGCAGCAGCAATCCTCTCTTCACAATCATCCTCCATTTTTCCCCAAAAAAGTTCCTCAAAAAAATATTTTTTCTCTCCTTCTACTCCCACCTCACTCACCCAAAATCAAATAAAACACACACTAATCATTTATAAAAAATCTTATGATTTTATTAATTATTATTAATCACTAATCCTGATTAGTGAGGGGTAGATTAGGATTTAAAAAAATACTTAGATAAGGGGTGACCCCGAATTGATATATGGATCCAGTTTTTGTCCTTTTCTTGTATCCCCCAATTCATTTTTATATCCCCCAATTTCGCGTTCTTTATTATTCCCAAATCATTAAATATTGCCAAAAAATCTTCTAGATTGTTCTCCTTCACAATATTATGCAAATGTATGAAGGTAGTAGTTATTAGGATAACTAATTCTCAATACCTTCTTACAAAGCTTTTCGATGCTACATTACATGATTTAATTGTCCTAAGCAGTTTAAGAAGGAAAAAAACATACCATTTTCCTCGAGTAGTTTAAGAAGATAAAAACGTAATTCTTTCAGCTCCATTATGTGTTTTCTTTCGAAACGCGCACCATCATATTTTTAAAACATCTGATTTGTGGTTTATATAAAGAAGATAATTATGGTTGGACATATATATTTTGTTGACTATTGAGAATTGTAACTATATGTTATTTGGATTTTAAAGATATTTGGTCTCGATTATTTGGAACATGTACGTTTATGCACATTTGGTAGAGTGATAGGTCCCAGCGAGATCAATGCATTTACAGAGTGCTAGGGTAAAGGGTGAATTGCACCATGAGAATTGTGAGTATTCATCAACTTAAGGTTAATAAAATGGTCTTAATTTGTTAAATAACTTGTTAAGGATTTTTCAAATGGTGTCATTGCTAGCTAACTCCATAAAACATCATATGATCTGCAAAATCGCTCCATTATATGACAGAAAAACTACTCCATAATGCTGGAAGTTGGAACTAATGAATTCGTGACTTAGAAAAAATCTATCAAAACAACTACCAAAACAATATATGCATACTTGTAGTTCCTAAAATATCAAACAAAGTTATTCTTAAGAAAAAACAACCTAAAGTTCAGCAAAAGAATAATAGAGAAACTCTAAATTATTAGTCTAAAGAAAACAAATTTAAAACCAAATCATAATAGATTTTTATTCACTGATCACATTCTTGTAGGCCACTGGTTGGTGAACAATACGATATATAATATGGTATTATCAAATATGTATTGACGCACATCCCGTGAATTATTCTTCTTGATGAAGTTAATTTTCAAATTTGTTGGTCCGTCCGATGTATTTGAAATGCCAATATATGTTAGATTTTCATTTTCATCAAAGCTTATACTCTCAAGTAGAATCAGGCATTGTGTAAACCTTGTGTTGTTCCTGAGTTCTCATTATGGGTATGCTAAATTCACGACAAATTTTGATTAAAAATATAAATTTAATTATGTTGGGTGGGAACCTAATGAATAAAAAATATATTTATGTTTGTGCGGTGGGGTATTTATAAAAGTTTTAGTGTTATAATATATTTAGTTGGACCTTTTAAATATAAAAATATATTAGAATAATTAAGAAGTAGGATAGAAAGAGAAATTATATATCATATATATAAAATTACTCGGAGATGGAAAGACCATCGAGCGATGGTGTCTCTATCGCCCGACTCCATCGCTTATGTTTGTATATATGTGATATTTGACATATAAGCATATATGTTTGGCAATTTGGCATACCCATAATGAGTGCATATATATGATAAATATAATGGTTTTACATGCATAGGAATAAGCCTAGGATTATATCAAAAATTGTTTAGAGGATAAGAAGCTTGCATTCTAATACCACGCTTATCTTTGTATATTCTCCAAAACGTCTAGCTACACAATATATGTGCCATATCTAGCAAAGAACCGCATTATAGTCTAATATTGCTCCTTCGTATGTATGAGAGCCTAAAACACTCGTACACACCTTAAATTATTATAATATTTGTTTTAGATTGAACTACAATGCGTACAACTATACGGTATTTGATATGATGCGAGATAAGGTTCATGCGTAGAAGAAAATAAATGATAGTACTTATCGATTTCGCTTTTTTCCTCCAATATGTTGACCTTAAAGAAAAAAATATACTCGTAAGGAATATTAAAGAAATTTTAAAGCTATTGGTCTTATATTTTGTGGAATCTCATTATTCGGTATACAAAGTGAGGTTAGCATTGCTTGCAGGAATGTAATGTATTTGGGGTTTTAGAAAAGAGATCGTCGTTGCGCACCAAAGGACCAAATTCTAATCTTTGGGTATCACAATATTATTACTCTACCAAAAAAAATCGTTAATCCCCCTATGTACGGTAAAAAATTATCACCGTTTCAGTATTTGAAAGCTTCAGAACTTAACCAAAAAGAATTGTAGCATTTCAGTAGATATTTTGGCAGAGGCCTTCACAGTTGGGTTGTTCAGCGCCTCTTTGCAGCTAGTTCTATTTCAATAATTTTTTTCATTACTTAATGGTGATCTTACAACCAAGAGATACATTTTTCATTAGCCATGATCTCCATACAACTAAGAGAGTGCGGCAACAATTTTATTGATCTTTTTTTCTTGGAAAGACTCGCGTGGAGATTTGATTAATAAAAGGAAAAGCAAACAGAATGAGGGGGACATGCCAAACCTCACGAGAAGGAGAAAAACAAAAAAAGAAAGCATGCAAAAAATTATTTGAATCGATAAAAAGACAAACTCGATCTGTCACCATCCAAAACTGCTTGGATATGGCAGCTCATTCCACCATTGAGACCGTGTAATAGCACAACAATTCTATTGATCCACATTTAGGCAAACAAAATTATTGATTGTATCAGTACCATCAATCCGTGCAAAGATATCTTTTGTTACCTTAATAATCATAAAATTGTTGGTTAGTCGACCAACAACAAAAAAACACACTAAAAACGAAAAAGAAAAAAAGAAAAGAATAATTATTGAACATGATGTGTGTTGAGATTAAACAAACCTTAATAATCATAAAATTGTTGATTAGTCGACCAGCAACGAAAAAACATACTAAAAATGGAAAGAAAAAAAAAAAATGGAAAGAATATTGAACATGATCTGTGTTGAGATTAAACAAACCTTAACTTTTTGATCTAGCAATACGCATGAAGCAAATGTACAATATGAATATACATCAATAAGCTTTTATGCATCCTTTAGACATACTAATCAAAAAATAATTATTTGTTTTTAATTTATAAAAATATTCACGGAATGATTTATACCTTTAAATTCTTTGAGCACGATCGAGGATACATTTAAAACAAGAAAACAAAAGTGGATCGATTAAAAAAATCTATTTTATGCATCCTTTAGACATGCTAATCAAAAGATAATTATTGTTTTTAATTTAGAAAAATATTCATGAGAATAATTTATACCTTTAAATTCTTTGACTTATGCGCGCTTCAACGAACATTTATAACAGTGCAAGATCTATGATACATTCAAAACAGCAAAACAAAAGTGGATCAAATTAAAAACAATCTAAATAGCAAGAAAAGGAACAAAATAATCATCAAAAAGAGAAGCAACGTGGAAACCATAGAATTTTGGTTTTGCACGAATGCTTTATATACCAAGCCCAGAAAAATGCCATAAGAAATCAACTTTGCTTTGGAAGTAATATATATATCAATAAATATATAAATATTTGTTTAAATATTCGTATAACTATAGGCAGATACTTGCTTTAATTATATATTTGTTGATCTGTATATTAAATGGCTATAACAAAATTTGGGCAAAAAATATTATTTTTTCACACATAATATAATCTTTTATATATCTAACTAATGAACAATATATTTAGCATATTTACCTATAAGATAAATAAATAAATAAATATTATTTTCGGAAAACCGTATTTATTTTTTGAAATATTTTTCCTAAAAAATTATTGAGTATCTTCTACACGTCAAATAAAGAAAATCTGTTTCTATTTTTTATTTTATTTTTGTGAAATGAATAATATTAAGAAAAATAATGTTGAAACCAATATTCATTTTGGTTGATTATACTTTTTTATCGAGGTTTTTGGTTTCTCATTTTTAGTTTTGTTTAAATCATGTTATGTTATTTCTATGGTTTTTATTGACGGTTTTATTTCGAACTATTGAACAGATTAACGATCGCTTTTTGTGGAACTGGTAGCATGTTTTGATCCTAAGTAAGCATTCACAACTCTATGTATATTGATTTATAAACTTTGATCAAAGTTCTTACTTCTTTCGAATTGTAAATGTAATCGTAGTTAGGGTTATTTTTAATATTAATTAATAGCTTGGAATTGTAATTAAGATTAGTTTAATTATCAAAAATTGTAATTGGACATTGGACATTTTTCTTATAATTTTGTGATGAAATCGTGATCAACAATATTTTTTTAGATGTTAATTTATTTTAATTTTGTTTGTACAATCTTTTTTTGTTTATTTTGTTTGTGAATTTAATTTTTAGGATTATATGTATTAGATTTTTTAAACATTTTTGGCAATGTATAGATTTTATTATATTTAGTTATTTTAGGTAATTTGTTTGTTTGTTGTGATTGGTCGAAAATATATTGTGAACTAAAAATATTATAAAATTATCAAAAAAAATATTATGATGGGACCAGAATCAACCAGAAGCTCCGATTAACCACATCGCTCGAAAAGATTATGTTTTTTTATAAAGAATTTCCATTGGAATTGGTCCTCACTGAGACAGATACGATAGGGTGGTATTGGTGACACTCACAAACTATACGATAGGACAAATACGACAAGCCTCAATTATAATTACTCTTACAATGCTGATCCAACAGATTATTATTTAATCCAGAGTTGAGATCAGGTGCATTGTTTTATGAAAGAAAAATTTGAATCTCTCTCTCCCAATCATTTGATTTCTCTTAAAACAGTTTAACCACCAAGCTATAATTGGTGGACCACAAAAAACGAAACCATATTCGTAGCCCAGTATTGTTCGTAGCCATTGCAGCTAGGTTATGGTAGTTACAGACCTATAAAATAACACACTCCGCTGACTGCCAACTGGCACTAATCTAATGAGAACAACATCTTTCCTGGATATTGAGATGGATCCGATGTACAGCTAACATGGTGCTGCTGCACTGCAGGAGGAGGTGGTTATTAACTGTCATCCGTTGAGATAAAATCACAAACAGTAACAGTAAAACATTATCCTCTGTCTCTAACTTTGATATCTCGCTTTACTCAAAATATTCCCCTAATCCCCTTTGTGTTTAACTTTAATTACATAGTAAGTAGTATTATTGTCTATTTTTTTGATCAATAATTACATATTATTGTCGTCTTTCTCAAAGGGCATAGTGTTCAGGATTGTTCATTGGCAGTTGAGTAATTCGGGCCACCAAATATCTTCTTGGTCACGTTAAACAAGCGTTGTGGGTTTGCAGCGAATGCAGGAGAGTGGAGAGTCGTTAATAAATGTGGTCCTTCTGATCATTTCCTTAACTATACCATGAGGAAAAAATGATTTGCCCAGCTCAGACTTTAAGGAACAATGGCCATCCAATTATTCTCTTTATGGAGGCTCATACGTCATAAATAATATACGGCCCTTTTATCAAAAGCCAAAAGATGGACTTAAGCATGAATCCAAAGCTATCCATCTATTGGATGCTTAGCTAGGTCTAGCTCAGAGGCCTCTTCAAATTCAAAACTCCTATTTTATGGGGGAGAGAAAGTTTAGTTTTCACTCAAAGGAACAAATACTGGAAGTGCTATAAAATATATGTCTCTTGGTATTTTTTTTCCTTCATCTAAAGTACGAATTCAGTAACAGAAATATTATGAAACATGGAGCAAATCAGAGCTGTCCGGCAAGCATGTTGGCAAGAATACGTGACTCCACCAGTTATGCAAGCACGTGGTGAACTGTGGATACCAAAGAAGAAAACAAAAATAAAAAGGATAAACATATATGCTGCAATGTGCAAATCTGCACTTACTTCTATAGAAAATCTTTACCACAATATTATAATTGAATATACTATCACTAAGCTATACTTTGCAAGTAGCTAACAGTGGCAGTATCTTTTGTCCCACGATTCTCATATCCACTTTCCTGTAGCTTACTATAATCAGATCATCATGATGATGAGATTACCGACACTCTAATAATTAGTCAACTTATAATCGCTTATTAGCTGTGTTATTCCGGGCTTTGACCAGTAATCTAACGGCTAATAATATTCTTATTCGGTGATACATTATGCCGTCCAGCGTCCTACTGTATTAAATTCACGGGCTTTGATGAGTGAGTTGTCTAAAACTGATTCACGACTTGTCTATTCTGATAGAAATCTTCGCGTCTGACTTGACTTCCCTCGTGTTTTCACTCGTATTTCAATTCTGTCGAGGTAGATAGTTGTGTATAATAGGGACACATATGTAAGCCTTGAATGCTTGGAATTAGAAAGTCCCCGACTGGAAAGTTACCTCACATTACTGTGCCGGTGCCCTTGCATACCCATATGTTTACATCCCAAGTGGCAAAGTCAAGTGGTATACTGCTGTTGAGACTCGAGTCAGACTTTGGAGTTTGTATGAGTCAGCAAAAATCTAAACTTACTCTTCCTCCTGTCTAGCAGCGAAACATGGAATCAAGATTTATATGTAGGTAGGGAGTGGGAGATCAAGAGGGGGGAGAGAGTGAGAAATAACTTGCAAGAACAACATGGAAAATTATGTTTTGTCTACAGCTGGTAGTGTCGGCGTAAGATGGAGCATGGCCATGAGCCAGCAGCTCCATTAATGCTGCGCATTTCTTATTTCTACATGTACAAACAAATAAGTAGAGATGAAATAATAATAATCTCATTCATTCTCTCTCTATATTTCTTTCTCCAGTAGAAGAAGTAGAAACGATCAAGAAGAGGATTGATTGCATTAAACGCATTCAACTCTCTATCTCTTTATGAAGTTAATTTCATTTATTAACTTTACGTTCTATCTATAGATAAATATACTTTCACACACCCCCAACAACAACAACAACGACGAAAAGTAAAAGAAAGGAAATCAAAAGGAGAAAGGCAGGCAGACAAAAACTTAAAAATTCAGCTCTTTATCTTCTTCAGCAAAATCTAAATTATCTTCTTCTTCGGCAATCATTTTTCTTTCTGTTAATCGATTGACTTGAAACAGTTGAGGAGAAATTTTGTAATTCGGATCGAAATTTTGAAGTATTTATCAAGTAAGAGATCTTGGATTAAAATTAATTTATTCAATGATCTAAGGGAATACAGTGGAGTAAGTGAAGATCCGAAGGAAACGAATAACTATATTTTTGTTTGTTTAATAAGTTAAGGCATCTAAATGGATTGTATTGGTATTTCTCAAACGGAGATGGTGTAAAAGGAGGATTAAGGAATTAAGTTTTTATCAGGAAAATTTGAATTGAGTGGATTCATGGAGTCACATATGGATCATTACGAGCTTATGGAGCAGATCGGTCGTGGAGCTTTCGGAGCTGCCATTCTTGTAAATCACAAAGTGGAGAGGAAAAAGTAAGTGTGTTTTTTTCTTCTTCTTTCTTTTAAAAAACTGTCAGTTCTTTCATTGACTCATATTTTTGTTGTTGTAATTTCAGGTATGTGTTGAAGAAAATCCGGCTTGCACGACAAACCGACCGATGCAGAAGATCAGCTCATCAAGAGGTAAATTAACAAGTTGGATCTTGGTTTTAGTTTTGTCCACTAGTTAATTGCTTTTGTCTTACATTTTGGAAAATTTGAAATGTAGATGGCTCTCATTGCTCGAATTCAACACCCGTACATTGTCGAATTTAAGGAAGCCTGGGTGGAGAAGGTGACATGATGATTTAACTTTTCTCAAATCGATTTCTTCAAATTTATCAAACTTTAGTTTCTGAATTGAAAATTTCATTTATAGGGTTGTTATGTATGCATAGTCACTGGATACTGTGAAGGCGGAGACATGTAAGTTTCTCACAACTTTGTTAGTCTATTGGTTATGAAGGAATGCAATCTTTTGTGAATACTAAGTTTTTGTTTGGCTTTCCTGGTCTTAGGGCTGAATTGATGAAAAAATTGAACGGAGCATTTTTCCCTGAGGAGGTGTGGTGACTGATCACTTCCTTCATTGCGCTGGACATCTTATATATTTTTGTACCGTCTCTTGATGAAGTAGTTTATGTTGTGCAGAAACTCTTGAAGTGGTTCACGCAATTGCTATTAGCAGTTGAATATTTGCATTCAAATTATGTTCTACACAGAGATTTAAAGGTTTGTAAGAATTGTTAAAACACTATTGAATTTCTTGTGCACTTCCTAAGATACTAGCCTGACTGTATTTTATGATGTTTTTGGCAGTGTTCCAATATCTTTCTTACCGGAAAAGACCAGGATGTACGTCTTGGTAGGTTGGATTTTGATGTTTTAGCTCACTAAAATGGACTATCTGCTAACCTGATGAAGTAGTTATTATGTTATTATCGTTGTTTAGTTACCATGTTTACTTTGGTTGTTCTCAGGGGATTTTGGACTTGCTAAAACTTTGAAGGCTGATGATTTGACTTCTTCCGTAAGTTAGTTGTGTGAAGTTGCTGTATGATGTTTTCCATTTTACCATTAGTTTAAAAGGATGATTTTTGGTGTTAGAAGGTTTCATTTAGTATACAGAAGGAGATATCAACCTATATTTTCTATTATCTCGTGTTTGTTTGCTCCCTAGAGTAGTTTGGAAATCCCTGTGAAAGTTGTAAAGTTATTTGTATATTATACAAGTCGGCCTATTTATAAAAGGTCATAAACAAACTTTGTCGTTTTGTTTCTGAGATACACAATGTTTTTGTCATCAGTTAGCAATGTTTTTTGTATCAGAGCACTTGAAAGTCGCGAGGTTATCACATTTCAAGCATCTGCTAAGTCTCTTAAAACCACCTCTAGAAAATGCAGTATTCCAGTGAAAGATTTAATCACTTAAAAGTGCTATAGGGATTTGGGAGATGCTCTGGGTGTTATTAGTATGCATGTACTTATTTGGCCTAAAGTTGCTGGTTGTTGGTAAATCAATTGTTTTAGATTGATGAAATGTCTATATTTAACGATTGGTTGGGTTAAAGTTTCATTGTTTCTTTTCTGGTTAGGTGGTCGGGACGCCCAATTATATGTGCCCGGAACTGCTAGCCGACATTCCTTATGGCTTTAAATCAGATATCTGGTCTCTAGGTATAATCTTATTTGATTTTTCTGCAAGGCTCGTTGTTTCATTTTCTGTATTGAAGTTAAATATTTTTCGATGAACAGGGTGCTGTATTTACGAGATGGCAGCTCACCGCCCTGCATTTAAAGCCTTTGTAAGACTTCTTCCACAATTTACCTTTCTGTACCTCAACAATATCAAATTCATTACAAAGACATGATTCTTTAACAACCCGGCAAATGTCCCATATCCTAATTTTGTGTTCTCTTTTGGGTCTTACTTTGGTTGTTAGTTGCCACTTGAAACTGTAGCAGTAGAATTGGGATGTGAAACATGTTTTCTGCATTATGAATCATGTCATTCTTCATATGACATTTGCAGAAGTGGGTCAAACAAGAAAAGACATTTGCAGAGAAGTTTCATGTTACAGATCCTTAATTCTGCTTGAGGTTTATTATGCGTTATCTGAATTCCTACAGTCCAGAATATTTTATATATAAGTCCTCGGCTATTGCGCTTACTTTGAATTTCATTTAGTGTTCGTTCACTCATGTGGTTGGTTTTATATATCTGGTTTCAGGACATGGCAGGATTAATAAGCAAGATAAATCGCTCCTCCATGGGTCCTCTACCTCCTTGTTATTCCTCTTCCTTGTAAGCCAGAGTGTGCCTTCACTATAAGTACATAGTTTTTAGTTCCATTACCAAAATGTATTTTTGTTGCGGATGCTGCTGTTGGGGTATTAAATTGATACCTTGCAAAATGCCATACTGTGCAGGAAAACACTCATCAAAAGCATGCTAAGGAAGAATCCAGAGCATCGACCAAACGTAAGTTTCTAAAGAAGCATGTGGATGTTCATTTTTTAACCAGTAACACCTTACTCTAACAGTTCAGGTTTATCACATGGTCAGGCATCCCAGATACTGAGGCATCCATATTTGCAGCCTTATGTTGACCAGTACCGCCAGTCCACAATGCATAAGGCTAAGCTATCCCCTGAAAAGCCAGTTTCTAATGTGAGACGTGCTCAGAAACAAATGGTTGAAAGCCAGAGCAGTAACAGTTCTGGCAGTGACAAAGAGAGTTTAGTCTCCGGTGATAGAAGCAACTCAGATATGGCTTTTAATTGCGAAAATGAAGTTGATTCTGATCAGCCCATGGCTAATGAGCATATCACCAACCTGTCCACTGGCAAAATAGATGAACAGTATGGGATGGAGCTTCACGAGGATCCTAGACCAAGAGCTGAATCTAAGCAACCGAAGACCATCAAAAATATAATGATGGCTCTAAAAGAAGAGGGGAGAATTAGAGAGAGTGGTTCCCCCTTAAGGAGCAACAAATTAAAGGTTGGAGCCAGTCAGAAACCTAGCATAGAAGCATCTCCTAAGATTATTCCAAAATCCAACACTGCAGCCTCTGCTTTGAAATCCAACATGGAAACGGCTATTATGGTTATACCAGCTAAAACCAACAGTGATTCTGCAAGACGTGTCCAAGGACCAAGTCCTATAAAGCACCAGGTAATAATTTGAAGCTGTTCTGCTTTTAGTTTATTAGTATAAACAAGAAAAGGAGATGAAGCTTACCCTTTTTATTCACTATTTATTTTCAGTCACCTGTATTCGAGCATTCTCCAAAAAATAAAGCTAGATATGATGGAACATCACCTTCTGGTTCAGCAAAACAAATTTTAGAAGATGGAGTTCCTAGTAAGCCAAAGCAACGGCCTTCGCCTCCCAGTCTAGTTAGGCGACCATCATTTCCAGGGCAGAGACCTGCTGTGTCTGACTCTGCAAGCCCAGTGAACAATTGCACAAGGCCAACCTCAAGCGATACGCAAGAATCTGAAAGGACACCAAACTTGGCGACCAATGGTCATAAGCATACTTCAAGAGAGATCATGCGGGAGTCAGAAAAGAATCCATCTGGGGCATGTATTGCTATAAGAACGGAAAGCAGTAACTCAGCATCATCATCGAGGTCAATTCAAGGTTATGAGCCCTGCAGCGAGACAGCAGAACCATTAATTAAGTTGAAGGAACAGAACAACTCCAGTTTGTCAGACTTGATAGGCCCGAAAGAAAGACTCTCCCGCCCTGAAAGTTCTGATTCTCGTCCACCGTCCGGTTCCTCATTTCCTTCATATCTACACTCAACCAGGTCATCTGATCAGTCAACTGAAAACCAAGAATGTAATTATGCATCTCTAGCGTACTCTGTTGAAACATCTGAGGCAATTCTGGATCTTCAGAAGAGTACAACCAGTAACGATGAAGTGACTTCAAGCTCAGGCCCAGAACCTTACTTCACGAGTTCCGAGCAAGAATATATCTGTAAAGACGATATCCCTGAAAGCAGATCCAGTAGCAGGACTGATATGAATCCTCAGCCAATCCTCACTTCTGCACCATATGACGAGGATCAGTTCAACACTTGTAATAGCAGCTCTGATATTCCACCACAAAGAAACATCCCTTCGACGCCTAGTGGTGATGATAAGTTTACTGTAAAAGAGCTTCTGTCATCCATAACAGAAATAACACCACCGGTTACACCTAACCCAAGGAATTTGCAGATGGAGAAGGCACTCGTCATGACGAGCCCAATCACCGACAAACCGACACCTACCCACCTACCACCAGCCTTTGATGATGTCATACATGTCATACGCCATAGTAGTTTTCGCGTCGGTAGTGAGCCACCAATGATGGAAACAGTGGAAATGGGAGGTCAGAATATGGATATGGGAAAGTTGCTAAATGTGGTTAGGGATGATGTGGAGATGAGAAACACAGCAACATCTGTAGCCATGAGAACTTCCAGTGGCTCAGAATCTATGACACCAAAATCAAACTATTCAGATGGGTTTGGAATAAGGGAAATGGATGTGAGGAACAACAACCTTCCCATTCAGAAACTTGATTTCTCTGAACCAGAAATATCCAGTTCTTCCGAGACTAACATAATTAGTTCCAAGGAAGAGGAAACTCCAGCAAAAGAAATACTTGATGTGAAGTCTTTTAGGCAGAGGGCAGATGCACTGGAAGGGCTGTTGGAATTATCCGCAGATCTTTTGCAGCAGAACAGGCTAGAGGAACTATCTATTGTGTTAAAGCCATTTGGAAAGGAAAAGATCTCACCACGGGAGACGGCAATTTGGTTGGCGAAGAGTCTCAAAGGAATGATGACAGATGATGTCGGACGCAATGCTTAAGATAAAAAAAACATCCTAGCTGTAAGTTTCTCTTTGATTCTTCTCTTGTATCCTTGACCATAGTTTCTCAAAAGTTTCAACCTCTCTGTCATCACCTTATTCAAACTCCAATTGAATTCTGAACATATAAACCTCCCACTGATTTCCTTTCCTCTCTTATTCTTTTCCTTTTCCTCTTATATTGATTGTATATAGTGAAGATACAGTTTGAAATAAATCCAATTTGCCGCCAAAAGCATGAAAGTTTTGTAAAACCATTTGGTATCATCTCATTTTTGTTTAATGTTATGCTGATTTTCAAGAAAGCAGTGATCGTAAAGATTCCCCATATTATTGTTAAGATATTTCATTATTAGCTCCCATAGGTTTCCAGTCAGGTTCTGGCAAACATCAATTACTCTTTTACTTCCTAAACAGTTACCTCAGGGTATTACGATCCAAGAATTGTTCATTTTGTTTGATTGCATTATCTTTCTGTTTATAAGTTGATCTATAAAGGTAGAAAGAGGATAGAGAGGCAAGTGCAGTTTTTCTCTTTCTAATTGTATAAGGGTGTCACAACCTCGTGTTTCTTCTTACCCAACCATACAATTCTTTTCTTCTTACTCAACCATACAATTCAACCCGGAAAGGAGTGTTTGATTAGCACTATAAAATAAGAAAAAGAATCTACAATCATCCATCTCCAATTAGGTAATCAGGAAACCAGAATGGAGTTGAGACTCCATGACATGTGAAGACACAAGTTCTGTTATCAGTAGTTGAGCATAGTATGTGTCTGGTACAACAGACAAATAATAGGAATTTAATTGATCACCTAAAAGCTATAAATGAATGTTGGACCTAAGAACATTCTTCGAAACAACAGTAGATAGCACATGATCCCTAACAGGCTAAAAGGAAAACTAACCATATGTGTGGTCTCCAGCATACCTTTCCCTTTCAAAATAAAGGGGTAAACCTCAACTATCACAGTAATGGATCTTCCTCCTGCAGTGCTTAGTAAAGTTCTCTTATCATTGTTCGGGATAGTTAAGCTCCACGACAACCACCGATAATCAATATACCTGCCTTGTATACATGAACCAATGTTCACCAGGAAAAATCAAGAGTATCATAGGGATGTTAATCATGCCTAAGAAAATCTTCCTTTTCTGAACTAGGAAAATAGGAGGAATTGTTGCATTACCAGGCATTTTAGGAATTAGAAATAGTACATTAACCAGCGGGACTGGGACCTATCCCCCCCTCTATGAAAGGTGCCCTCCGAAAGCTACTTATTTCTGCAGCCAAAGAAGCTGGGTAAGCCTCATTTGATACCTTTCAAATTTGTATCATGGCTAAAAATGTATGATCTGTGAAATATCACAACTCGAACTTCTTCCCTTGCTGCTATAGTGGTTGGTCACCAACTGGTTGACGCACGAATTGCCCTTTAATTCGTGGCCGTTGCTCTGCAAGCTTTTTCCTATTCTGATATCGTACCTGCATATAAAATTTAGACCATACTCAGTTTACATGGCATGAAGTTCTTCAGATTGGGTGAAGGTAACATGGTTCAGCCACAAAAACAATACTAAGAATTTTTCATACAAAATTGTGTCTAGTGGCTAAGATAATAGATAACCTCTTCATTACCTTTTTCTCAAAACATCGGTCTTTTCTTTTTAATCGGAATTTGGTCAGTGCAGCCTCACGTCTAGAACGATCAGGGTCCAACCCTTTCCCGTTAGAGCTGATAAATTTATCTTCATTTCCAGTCTCTGGAGCACTTCCATTGTTGCCAGGCACACTTATTTCCTCAGACATGCCATTGCTTCCACTGCCAATGGTGATAGAAAAATTACAGTTACCACGTAGGTCGACTTGTTCATTGGGAGGATGTGCTGCTACTCTTGGTCTTGGATATGCTGGTTCAGTATGAGTCCTTTGTGCTTCCGTGCCTTGCATCAATCGATTGGAATGGTGATTTCCGAGATACTGACGAGAACTCCAATTTAAGGTATTATTTACAGAATGAGTGTTTTTGTGAGATGATGTGTCAGGAGTTACAAATATGTCTTTCTGACCAAAATGAGGTATAGAAGGGTCGGGACAGAAAATTGGTTGCATCATAGCACCAAAACCAGCAACCGTATTGTGGAAAGGGATCGCTCCAACAGGAATAGGAAATTGTATTACCTCAAGTTGAGGGTGAGGAGAAATTTCCTTTCTAGAAAAAATACCTAAACATGCAGTTTCTTTTGAACGAACAGACCCTGAAAGTTCCTCAACTTCTTTGTCACAACCAGATGAGAACTGGCAGTTTGTAGGAGTTTCTCTTGCAACTGATGCAGTTTCAATATGCGACAAAGGAACTCCACTTCCGTTACCAGCTTTTTCAAGAATGTCATGCTGAAGATCACCTCCTTCATCAATTTTACTGGCTGATGAAGATCCAGTTCTTGGACAAGAAAAGTGATTCCTTGCATTTCTGTACCTACAAATTATACAGAAGGTAGTGTTTCCTGAGAAAATTTATCTAAGTTATGCGTCTTCGTATGAGCAAACTCATATGAGTGAATTATAGAAGAATCGAAGTTCGAGGGAGCAAATACACATTCACTAACTTGCAAACTAAGCACTGCCCTTGTTATGTTGATTAAATTTGGGATACAAATGAAGAAAAGAGGGCAGTATATAAACCTTGAAAATGCAGATGCAATGGAGTGATTTAGTACTTGCTTTGTCTGGAGGACTTCCTCTTCCTTGTTAAGCTGTGGTCTTCTCAAAGAGAGCTCCAACAAGTCCGAGGAAACAGAATTGTACGCTGTCCTCTTTCTATCAGAAGATTTTGCAGATAAACATAGGATATCGTCTCGTTGATTACTAGTTTCCAGTGCTTCATCACTACAATGTGTAGTAAGTGCTGTGCCAAGAAATTCTATTATCTCCTTCGGAAGTTTGTTGATTCCATCATTTTGATGTATATGTTTGGGGTCAGTAACCTCATTATTTTCGCTTCTCAGAGAATCTGGGCCTTCTCCCCAGTGTAAGGATCCATTACAAATAGCAGTCTTCCCCCAAACCTTCTCAGTAGAAACAACATCATGGATGGATAAAGTTATTTTGATCTCCTTTTCAACCGCTGCATCTGCGAGAACAAGCTATAGCATATAATTCATGATTTTCCGACATAAACCAGGAATATGACTGGCAGAAAGTAAATACCTTTGCCTTTTGCCTTCTCAGGAGTTGATGACGCTGACACTGTGGCCATAATGAAGTCATGTTTTCCTAATTCAAGGTTAGTTCCCTCGCAACGGATTATGTTTTCAGCTTCTGGAATAGACTTTTCTAGCTTTTGCGCACTTTCAATTTCCATCTCTGATTTCCTACACGAGCTCTGCACATACGCACAACAAAAACAAATGAATCATAAAGTCCATCATTTAATTTTGTAAACACTATGAAAAAAATGTTCCATAATGTTAAGTTGGTCAGTGATGGAAAGGAAGATTCAGTCAGTAATAGGACTATGAATGCGATCACTTGTAGAAAAGCAGAGTGCTTAGGGGAAATAATGTGACAAAATATCCACACTTGAACAAATATAATAACCATAATATGATGCTCACTTGAGTACGGCTTCCTCTATCTGAACTATCGTCAGCCTTGGATCTAATGCCACCATTTTCACTTTCGTGGTTACTTGCCACCTCATTGTCTGAATCAGTCTCGATTTTTGTTTTATGGGGTTTTCCATTTTCAGATCCATCTCCACTGCTGCCAGACTGCTGAATGTTTTAGACAGATCAGATTATTGAATATTAGAATGACTTCAGCAAATCAAACTTTGCTGATGATTAAAGTTTAGGGAAGCAACGTACACAATACTTTCTCCAAACATGTTGCCATAAATTTCTCAACTCATTTTTCCTAACTGGCTTCACAAGAAAGTCAGCGGCACCCTTCAGCATGCACTTAAACACGATTCCAATGGAATCGTGCGAAGACATCACTAATAGACATCAAAAGGAACTCTATAAGAGAGGTACTAAGTCATCAAAATAATAAAAGTGTCTTAACAATTCCACATCTTTAACTTACTGATAACGGGGATACTTTTGCATATGTCATTGTTCATTATCTTAGAAAGTAGACCAATTCCAGAAAGTGAAGGCATCACTACTTCTGTTAGAACAAGATCAAAATTGTAAGGTTTCTTCTTTAACAATGCCCAAGCCTTTAGTCCATCAGCAACTGCAGCAACTATTCACCCACAAGAACACGAAACAGGAGATAAGTAAGGGTAAAACAGCACTATAATTACAAATTATTTTCATATTTGACTAAACAATCAACAAAGCACCTGAAGACATCCTAACTGCCAATTAGCTTCACAAACTTCTTGTTTAAGATCTCAGTCTCTCAATTACTTGTGGTACCTCTCGCAGTTATGTAGAGTCCAAATTGTAGGGTTGGGCATTAAACTAAAGCACATACAAGGCCATGAAATAGTTCTATTGAAATTCTGGGCATCATTCCACAAATACCAGATCTTTAATCTGCACCATCTAAATGGTTTTATGGTCCTCCAAATTAAAAACTCAAACTATGAAGTGTAGGTCCTATGGCTCACACATCTGGTTGAATTTAGGATCTCAGTCCTTCATTTGCCTTGTGACCTCTAGACACTAACCTAAGACCCATACTACCCACTTAGCCTATACTTTCCTAATGAATGCTCTTATTTGTACATGTATATTATCAATAACTGAAACTTTTGAAGCATTTAATTTACAGACCAACACTAAGAAATTCAATTTTTTTCTATTTGACACAATTTTTTTACTGAAATCATCCATGAATTGATGATCCACAAGGTTTAGCAAAGCATAAATTTCCAGAGTTAAATTCAAGGAAGGAAAAGAATCAACATACCTTGGTAGTTACATTTCCTGAGAAGAGCAGTAACAATATGACGTGTTGAATCATCATTCTCAACAAGTAAAACCCTAAGAGATCTCCGAGGTAGAAACTTTTCCCAACGAATCACTTGTTCTTCAACTACAACTGCTAATTCTCTACTGTTGCTTAATTCTTCCTCGTTTAAGTTGAGATTAACTACAGCTAAACCTTGATCAACATGCTTTGATGATGTTGATGATCCTTTTCCTGCTGCAATTATCCTTGGCTCCATTATTGTACGGACAATGGAGAAAAGCAGAGAAGGGAAATTACAGAGAGAAAGAATGGAGGGAAGAAGTGCCACGACTGATAATTCTGTGGCCAATGGAAGTTGGAAAATATCTTGTTATGGACACGTCAGATAGAAAGTAATGTGAAGATCAGATCAGAAAAATATCCAGGAGATACTACTAGTTTGATATTTATTTCGATTTCTCTTGGCCTTTCTTTTTATATTTTCGTTTTTCTATTGGTGTCTGCTGGTTTGTTTGGTTTACATGGCTTTTCCACTGCCCACTTGTCTGTTTCGCTAGATATTTTTAGTTTCCTTTTTATTTCCACCTTTCTTTTTCTTTTTCTTCTACAGAGTTTTTGCTTTTGACATTTTGCTCTATGTCATTTTCCATTTCCCATTTTAATATTATCACAGGCAATGGTTCTTTCTTTACAATTAGGCTTAGTCCTATGGGCTAGATATCTAGCTGCTAGATTGGCCATCCACGTAAGCCTGGGCAACCTCCTAAGACTAAGTCTTATGGGCTAGATTGGAAGTGCTAGATTAGCACTTAAGTGTTGCAATTCAAAAAAAAAAAGTGTGGCAAAAAAGTTAACACTCCTCCTACGCACTTGATTGCTAATCTAGGTGCTAGACTAGCACCCCATAAGACTTAGTCTAAGTCTTATGGGCTAGATATCTAGCTGCTAGATTGGCCATCCACGTCATCTGTGAGCGTCGAACCATTCGGCGTTTTTCTGAGCGCCGAACCATTCGGCGTTTTAGTTACTTTTTGAGCGCCGAACCATTCGGCTTTTAAATCTAAGCCGTTAGATTTTTGTAATTTTTGTGAGCGCCGAACCATTCGGCGTTTTGAGCACTTTTTGAGCGTCGCACTATTCAGCGTTTCAATCTCGCTGATAGTTGGACTGCGAGCAAATGCTAGGAGAGAGAAGTAGCCAGATTGAGTGTTAATTTTTTTCATGATTTGCAACACTTTTTGGCCAATCTAGCAGTCCAATCTAGCCCATAGGACTTAGCCTAGGTGTGAAATTAAGCAATGATTATAGTTAAGCATATCATCAAATTTGCGTATTATCACCCTCTGAGCCAACTTTTTTTTTTCTCAATCAATTCCAATTTTATTACTCATTATGGAAAAACAAAATACAATTCTCAGGAGTCAAAAATGAGAAAGCTCACAAACTAAAAGTAAAAACGGAAATAAGACTCAAAAACCGAATTATAAGCCCATTAGCCCATAAAAAACTCAACAAAACTTGTAATATACTTGATCAGGTGATTCCATTGCAGATATAAAGCTTGGTCTGGTCGTGAAAACCTGACTAACCCCGCTCTCCAAACCTGCACTTTTTTTTTGCTAGAGCATCGGCAATGAAATTTATTTCTCTCAAACTATGTACAAACTGAATACTCGACAGTAGTTCTTTTATTCTACTTCATCTCTCCTGAATGATCCAAGGTAGCTTCCCAGAGATATATTCTTTAACTGCTGCAATAGAATCCGAGTAAATGCAAAGGGTATATTTACTGTTCTGCAAAGCCCATTCTGCACCCCCTATAATAGCCATTATTTCTGCAATGAAATTGGTTGCAATGCCCAGTCCTCTAGATTCAGCATATATAAACTCCCCCTGATCACCTCTGCATACAAATCCATAGCATGCTATACCTGGATTACCCCTAGAAGCACCATCAAAACAAATAAGTGTTTGATTTAGTGCAGAGAGTTGACACTACAGGAAAAATATACATCTACAACTGGAAATCTACAACTTTTTCTAAAAGTCGTAGAACATCTTCATATTTTACAACTTTTTTCAAAGGAAGAGTTACACTACCCACCCCTAGAACCAAAGGGTTGCGACAAGAAAGCAAACGACAACTCTTTAAGAAAAAGAGTTGGCATCAACCATCCTTACACTTCACAAGTTTGGGTTTTTTGTGTGTGTGTTTTTTTTAATGAAATTGTATAACAACCTTTATAAGAGTTGTTAAAGTAAAAATAT
Source organism: Papaver armeniacum (assembly GCA_023531295.1). Classification (NCBI taxonomy): domain Eukaryota; kingdom Viridiplantae; phylum Streptophyta; class Magnoliopsida; order Ranunculales; family Papaveraceae; genus Papaver; species Papaver armeniacum. The sequence goes on along the minus strand of JAJJWW010011803.1, from coordinate 16,043 downwards.
AGGATATTGGAAAATGAGGTTACGGGGATTTGAACTTGAGCCTCCTGCGTGCAAGTCCACACCATCAACCATACCTAGACTATCACAATTATGTCAGGTTTGTGGTTCTTTTTTATACTAACTTTATGACAATTTTTGACAACTTTTATAAGAGTTGTAAAAACAAAATATGATGTTCAAAAATAACACTCAAGTGACCGAGCCGAAAACAGCGCGAAGCCTAGCCTGTAAGCAATCACATACATTCTACAATGACAATGCATCTCATTTCATATCTATTAGTTGAAGAAAGCATGTCCCTGACACTTCATTTCACATTTCACAGTTCAAGTTCCTTTCAGTTCAAGTACCCAAATATTTTTTTGGAACTTCAAGTTCAGTTCAAGGAATTTTCCTGCATTCAAAACACTCTACACTTATAAGATGACTTAAAACTATTTAGTAATTTAGATATAAAATGGTAACTAAACGCAAAATGGCAATTAAAGAATATGGTGGTTTTGATGGAAGTTTACAGAAGAAGAAGAGATGAAGGAGGAGGTGATGCGGGAGATAAGAAGAAAAAAAATAAGAAAGAAAAAAGAAGTGGATGAGAAAAGTTAAGGAAAAGATAAGGAGAGAAATGAAAAATAAAATTAAAAAAAATGGACGGTTAGAGATTGAAATGGATGGCTACGATGTAAGATTTTCTACAACCCCTTTCGCAACCTTTAGTAATGGTTTTCGTAGGGGTACGACAAAAATTTGCCGTCCTGCTACATTTTTTTCACTTCTGCAAATTTTTATTCACTTCTGCTAAATTTTTATTCACTTCTGCTAAAAACTATTTTGGTATGCACTTCTGCTAATATTTTCTCTATTCTGATAAGAACTATTTTCTACAACCCCCTTTCGCAACCTTTAATAAAGGTCGCCGTACGGTTACGACAAGGGGTGTGTTTAAGGTTTCGGGGAATATTTCGATGGAATCTTACCCGTAGATGGGTGGATTCATCGTTCTCACGAAGTTTCCGACTTATAGTAGTCCACTCCCGACCATATTTCGATCTCGGAGCCAGGTTCGGTATCGAAGTTGACGAAAAGGGATTTTTTTAAGGTTTCGGGGAATATTCAGATGGAATCTTACCCGTAGATGGGTGGATTCATCGTTCTTACAAAGTTTCCGACTTATAGTAGTCCACTCGTGTCAAGGTTTCGAGCTCGGAGCCAGGTTCATTATCGAAATTGACGAAAAGGGGTGTGTTTAAGGTCTTAGGAAATATTCCGATGGAATATTACCTGTCGATAGGTGGATTCATCATTCTTACGAAGTTTCTGAATTATAGTAGTCCACTCGTGTCAAGGTTTCGAGCTCGAAGCCAGGTTCGGTATCGAAGTTGACGAAAAGGGGTGTGTTTAAGGCTTCGGGGAATATTCCGATGTAATCTTACATGTATATGGGCGGATTCATCGTTCTTACGAAGTTTCCTACCTGTAGTAGTCCACTCCCGGCCAGGTTTCGATCTTGGGGACAAGTTCAGTATCGAACTTGAGGGAAAAGGGTTCGTTTAAGGTTTTGGGTAAGATCCCGATTTATAGTAGTCCACTCACCCGTAGATGAGTTGACGGAGCCAGGTTTCGAGCTCGTAGATGGGTGGATTCATCGTTCTTATAAAGTTTCCGACTTATAGTAGTCCACTTACGTCAAGGTTTCGAGCTCGGAGCCAGGTTCAGTATCGAAGTTGACGAAAAGGGGTTTGTTTAAGGTTTCGGGGAATATTCCGATGGAATATTACCTGTAGATGGGTGGATTCATCGTTCTTACGAAGTTTCCGACTAAAAATAGTCCACTCCTGTCCAGAGTTTGATTTCGAAGCCATGTTCTTTCTCGAAGTTAATGAAAAGGGGTGTGTTTAAGGATTCAGGGAATATTCCGATGTAATCTTACCTGTATATGGGCGGATTCATCGTTCTTACGAAGTTTCCGACTTATATTAGTCCACTCCCGGCCAGGTTTCGATCTCGGAGCCAGGTTTAGTATCGAAGTTGACGAAAATGGGTTTGTTTAAGGTTTCGGGTCTTACCCGTAGATGGGTGGATTCATCGTTCTTACAAAGTTTCCGACTTATAGTAGTCCACTCACGTCAAGGTTTCGAGCTCGGAGCCAGGTTCAAAATCGAAGTTGACGAAAAGGGTTTTTTTTAAGGTTTCGGGGAATATTACGATTGAATATTACCTGTATATGGGTGGATTCATCGTTCTTACAAAGTTTCCGACTTATAGTAGTCCACTCGCGTCAAGGTTTCGAGCTCGGAGTCAGGTTCAATATCGAAGTTGACGAAAAGGGGTGTGTTTAAGGTTTCAGGGAATATTCCGATGGAATATTACTTGTAGATGGGTGGATTCATCGTTCTTACGAAGTTTCTGACTTATAGTAGTCCATTCCCGTCCAGGTATTGATCTCAGAGCCAGGTTCTTTCTCGAAGTTGACAAAAAGGGTGTGCTTAAGGTTTCAGGGAATATTCCGATGTAATCTCGATCTCGGAGCCAGGTTCAGTATCGAAGTTAACGAAAAGGGGTTTGTTTAAGGTTTCGGGGAAATTTCCGATAGAATCTTACCCGTAGATGGGTGGATTCATCGTTCTTACAAAGTTTCCGACTTATAGTAGTCCATTTGCTTCAAGGTTTCGTGCTCGGAGCCAGGTTTAGTATCGAAGTTGACGGAAAGGGGTGTGTTTAAGGTTTCAGGGAATATTCTGATGGAATATTACCTATAGATAGGTGGATTCATCGTTCTTACGAAGTTTCCGACTTATAGTAGTCCACTCATGGCCAGGTTTTGATCTCGGAGCCATGTTCTTTCTCGAAGTTAACAAAAATGGGTTTGTTTAAGGTGTCGGGGAATATCCCGATGGAATCTTACCTGTAGATGGGTGGATTCATCGTCTTTACGAAGTTTCCGACTTATAGTAGTCCACTCCCGGCCAGGTTTTGATCTCGGAGCCATGTTCTTTCTCGAAGTTGACGAAAAGGGGTTATTTAAGGTTTCGGGGAATATTCCGATGGAATGTACCCGTAAAAGGGTGGATTCATCGTTCTTACGAAGTTTCTGACTTATTATAGTCCACTCGCGGCCAGGTTTCGAGCTCGGAGCCAGGTTCAGTATCGAAGTTGACGAAAAGGGGTGTGTTTAAGGTTTCAGGGAATATTGCGATTGAATCTTACCTGTGTATGGGTGGATTCATCGTTCTTACGAAGTATTCGACTTATAGTAGTCCACTCACGTCAAGGTTTCGAGCTCGGAGCTAGGTTCAGCATCGAAGTTGACGAAAAGGGGTGTGTTTAAGGTTTAAGAGAATATTCCATTTAATCTTACCTATAGATGGGCGGATTTATCGTTCTTACGAAGTTTCCTACTAATTGTAGTCCACCCGCGACCAGGTTTTGAGCTCGGAGTCAGGTTCAGTATCGAAGTTGACGAAAAGGGGTTTGTTTAAGGTTTCGGGGAAATTTCGCCTTGACTAATATTTTATTATTTATTATTTTCTTCCTATTTTGCATAGGTTCATCGTTCTTTCATGTTTTGGAATGCTCGTTTGTGCATTCAGGGGCTCGTTAGTGCATTATTGCTGAGTACACTTGCACCATTTTTGGTCGGGGCTTATACGATAGTGCTCAGATGCCCATGTGTTGAATATTTATTACCAACCATGGAGTTCTGCTGGGAAGAACCATAAATTGAAGTAACGAAATATTATGAAAACATTGAATATTTTCCAGGGATTCAGTAAATGAATCTAATGATTTAAGAATAATTAATTGATGGCTCTATACTAGTACGATCGTCTAGGAGCATTAATTATTCAGGAATTGAGTGATATGAGCTTGTTGAAGCGTCATATTTCTTTTATATAGTCAGGGAAAACATTGTTACATCCTGAAGACGTTATTGCTCTATACTAGCAGGAAAGCTGTCTAAGAGCCGTCTAATCTTGCAATTCTATATAAAAGTGATAACTGAAATTTCTCAGTATTCATGAGATATGTCGTTGCCTCAGCAGACAGACTACATATCTACATATACTCTGAGAGACAGTATTCTCAGTCAGAGATTCTCGTGGCATGAGCTTTCACGCTTTCGATAAGAGACATAAGAGTCTTTGGAGAAAAAAAGATAAAATACAGAACTTTGCTTTTGTAGGTTCGCAAGCTCAAACACAAAAAGACTACATGAGAATTCAAGCCTTAATAGGTTCGCAAAATCAAACAGGTAGGTTTGCGAACTCAATTGTAAAAAGGCTGCATGAGAATTTATATTGTTCTAGGTTCACGAACTCGAATGCAAAAAAACTTCATGAAATTTCTTTGTACTAGGTCCGCAGACTCCAATAACAATATAACTAAGGAAAAGTTTTTCTTCTACATGTTCGCGAACTCAAAAGACAAAAGTTCTGTAGATGGTGGATTTTCGACAAGGGCTAAAATCGTAAACCCATAACTATATATGCTCATGAGTCTGCTTGCTTAAAAGCGATGCATTACATGCATCGAGCACGCACTATGTTTCATGAATGTCAATTCCATAAATAACCTAGTTATTTAACCTAATAGCACCGCATGCTATTTCTTGCGGCGGGTCCCACGAATTGACTCGCTCATTCGAGACATCAAACATGTCACAAACTGGGGGATACTTACTGGGGTATTGGTCTGGCGGTTTACAGCGTGCGGCGTGCAACGCGCCCATTACGAGAACGTGTCAGGAGGCATGGACGGTTAACGATGATGAGGGAAGTGGGCAAAGGCGTGATCGTGTGATAATCACCTACATGGTCCCACTACTCCATCACTCAACTTCCTCCACTTCCTACGAGATGAAGATTGCGCTCAAATGACTTGTATAAATATGTTCTTCAACCTATTTTAACACAACACACAGAAAACCAAGTGTTGTATCATAGTATCCAGAAAACACCCAGAACTGATAGCTTACATTATGCAAGCCAGTTCAACATTCTGATACAAGTCATAAACAACCAACACCTTCATAATCTCAACACCTTCTTCGCTTCCCTCCCTAAAGTCAACCCCATCTCCTTCACTTTGTGACCGAAGCAAGTCTGGAACGGCCATTTCTTGGTTTAGGCCAGAATTGTACAGATTGATCTCTCGAATCTAAAAGTACTCCAGTGCAGTGCATTTGTTTAGGGTTTAGATTCGTTTCTCATTCACACACACCCCAAATTTACCAAAACCAGCAGAAACAGTTTTCACCCATAAACAAATAGGATACCCATAAGTTTTCCTAACAAGTGGATTTTCTGTTGTGGGCCTTTTCCACATTGAGTGGGTTTCCTAATCTAGGTGGTATAGAGTTTAGGAAAGAGTTTTAGTTTCCTAATAGGAGACTAATACTTGGTGGCCAAGTTTGTGTTCTCTATATATAAGACTAGAATTGTAGGTTTGTAGACATCCAACCTAGAATAGTGGTAAATCCTTGTGTTTAGGATTTTGGTCTCTTTGTAGGGAGGGTCGTGTGCTACCGTGAATGTTAATATCGGTGAGACAGAAAAAATTGTAGAGAGAGGATTTTGGCATTCGAGTGTTTAGGGTTTAGGGCTTTGCCCTAAACCAAGTTTCTAGTGTTTCCATGTTTCTCCTCTGTTATTGGCAACTGTGAAAAGGGTGTAGAAGAGAAGACATGAGGCTAGTTCTAGGAATGGTTAAAGAGTTGGTTTATATGGTTTCTTCGATGGTGTTCTCGGGTATGTCTTGTTAACTCTTAGGGTCTTGTCTTGGGTTGCGGAAATATCATGTAATGGTATTTGATTTAATGGAAGTTTTTCTGGTGGTGTTGGCCGTGGATGTAGCCTGTAAAGGTGAACCACGTATATCTTGTGTTGTGTGGTTGTGTGTTTGTTTATCTTTTGTCTCTCTCTCTTATTATTTCTCCATGTTTGGTTAAATCACCAATTTCCCTTTGTGATCCTAATTTTCACTGCGCTCGGGGTGCCAATTTTCCCAACAATTGGAATCAGAGCCCTTGGATGGGATGGTGTGATTGAACCTGGAATTGAATGATGGTTTATTGTTCGGGTGGAGAAATCTGTTTTGAAGATAATGTTTCAACCGGTGTTTACACAAAGATGGATTTGTGATGTGATTTACAAATTGGAGGTTGGTAGAAGTGTATTTTGTTTGTTTGGTTTCATGATATAGTATGGGATGCAAAATAAGGCTAAATGAGGTGGAATACATATATACTTCTTTAAGAGTTTTAGTAATCATACACTATAAAGAATGGATTACAAAGTTCGAAGAAAGGATGAGACAGTGAGGTCTCATGTAGAAGCAATTCTAGCAATTCTTCGAAGTTATGCACGAGATGTTATAGATTTATGTTCTTAAGTCTATGTTAAAGTATTCTTGATGGCTTGCACATAATATCAAGAATGTGCCAGATCTCGGAAGCATGTACCACGGTTATATGGGCATTCACACGGTATATATTCTAAGCGAGTATCTTGGGTGTGATGGTGGTAAAAGTATGTCAAATTGGTTATGACTTTGAGAATCACTTAAAGGATTAAGACTGCTAATCATAGTGGATATGTTTGATGGTTTGTTTCAGATACACTGTAATCATGACATGTGTTGGAGTATGATATTGAAGCTAATTCTTCCTTTCTGGGTTAAAGTTCAATATGTTGTTAGCTTACTGGTTAGGTGGAGCTAGCGTTGATTCTTCTGGATGGTTCTCTTGGTGGTCAATGATGGAGTTTGTGCAAGGATTCTTTGATGGTGGTAGAAGATTTTCATGGTAATTGTGAAGCATGGCCAATTTCACAAGTATTTTTCTTGAAGAAGATGGTTTGAAGACTTTTATCAATGTCATGGTGTTTTGGTCGCAGAGATGGTTCTATGAAGATGGAAGTTAGGGTTTGAACTTCAAAAGTAATTATACGGGTATATAGAGATGGTGAATAAATCTGGTGGAAAATGAAGGTGATTTCTTGTGATCGTCTCATGCTTGAAAGTATGATCCGAGGTGGAGATTGTTAGGAAATTAAGTGTGATTTCCTGTTTTGGGCCTCTTCCATATTGAGATTGGTTTCCTATTCTAGATTTCATAAAGTTTAGGAAATAGTTAGTTTCCTATTTGGAGACTTGTGTTCTCTATATATAGGACTAGAATTTTAGGTGTTTAGATATCCAACCCAGAAGAGTGGTAAATCATTGTGCTTAGAATTTTGGTTTCTTTGTTAGGGAGGGTCGTGTGCTACCGTGAAGGTCAATATCGTTGTGAGAGAAAAACTTTTAGAGAGAGGATTTTGGTGTTCTAGTGTTTATGGTTTGGGGCTTTGCCCGAATCCAAGTTTCTAGTGTTTCCATGTTTCTCCTCTGTTAGTAGCAACTGTGAAGACAGTGTAAAAGAGAAGACACGAGGCTGGTTTGGCGAATGTTAGAGAGTTGGTTTCTATGGTTTCTTCAATGGTGTTCTCGGGTATGTCTTGTTAACTCTTTGTTCTTGTCTTGGGTTGCGGAAAGAGCATGTAATGGTCTTTGATTAAATGGAAGTTTTTATGGTGGTGTTGGCCGTGGATGTAGCCTGTAAAGGTGAACCACGTATATCTTGTGTTGTGGTTGTGTGTGCTTTTTTATCTTCGGTCTCTCTTATTATTTCTCCCATATTTAGTTCAAATCACCAATTGCCTTTGTGTTCCGTTGTGCTCGAGGTGGCAATTTTCCCAACAATTGGTATCAGCTAGGTGGCATAGAAAGAAAAAATAATAATAGAGAAAATAACGCTTTGGAGAATTTTCAGGCGACAGAAAACCTGAAAAGAATTTTGATATTATTACCTAAACCTCTTCATTAGATCATCCATCTCCATCACCCCAGGGTTCCTGAGAATTTTCTGCATCTTGCGATACCTTTTTATCATAACCCTCCCCATTCCATCGAGACTAAGAAAACGGTTAGGGCAGTTATCTCCTTCGTTTATGCAACATACCAAGAACGAAAACAAGATCATCTTCCGTCCAATCTCCACTGGATACATCTTCATCTCGAGTAGGTTGCTCCTCTTCTACCTCTGCTGATACTTCTTTCAGCGCCGCCTTCTCGAGTTTCTTCTATCTGTGGTGACAATGACGATGATGAAGACCCATTTTGCCACTGACCTTTCAAGCACTTTGATGGTTGCAATGATGGCGTGGAAGGCAAGTGATAGACACATTTTTGTGTCGGATATGATCTCAATTGTATATATTGATATTGCTTGATTTGTTCTTATTTGGTTGTATTATGTGTTTGTAGGTGTTTTTGAATAAATGCACTTGTGTGGAAAAAGTTGCTCGAAAAGTGGTATTTGGACTCCCGAAAGAGGAATTGCTAAAGGCACCCCTCAGTTGGATAAGGGGCATCCCATTTCCAAGGCAACTATTATTGGCACACCGTACAGGACACGGGAGGTCATCTTCCAAATTCAAATTCACAATTTGGCGGGAAAAATAATTACATCAAGTCGTATTTAGGGTTCGATCACCATATTTGTTTGAGTTGGACTCAAATGGACTAAACAGGGCTGGAACATCTGATGGAATCGAAGCACATGGGATAGATAATCCGGACTTCGTCAAACAGTGAGGATAGTTTCTCGGTTCGACCATGGAAGATTTTAGGAGAGATATAATCGGATTTTCTCGATCGGTTGGATAGGATTGGGCCTGTTACACGTAAACAGGGTTAATACGAGTGTTTAAATCGATGAAGTTGGGCCGGATCATCAGTATCGGAGTAAAACAGAGTAACGAGAATACCGAGTTCTCTGTTTTGTATTTGGACGAGATTTACTAAAGTTTTCACGTGCAGTTGGTTTGGTAGCACTCTGTTTTATCGAAACAGGGAGGGAAGTTACGTGGCTGAAATTGTCAAACAATCAAGTTTCCATTATTATCTCAGGAGAGAGTATCTAGGATATTCTCATTCTGTCCCGAGTTCTTAGGCTATACTTGGTAAATGACGTGGTGGATATAAAGAGTTTTACTTCTGCTAGAACGTGAAATCAATGCCATGGGAGTTGACATCCACAAACACGTGAAGAGAAGAAAAAAAGGAAGGAAATCTCGGTAATTCCAGTGAGAGTAAAGATAATATATTCCGACATTAAACCGAGAAGATTTGGTGGATGACGAGTATAAATAGGTTGTTTGGGTGATGAAGAGGGGTTGGAGAGTTAGGGGTAGGCTGAGGTTGAAGAATCACGCTGCATGAGGATTGCAACAGCAGCAGGAAGAAATAGTTGCAGACGACACATAGAAAGTGTCATTCTGAAGAACACGAAGAACAGACATAATATAGCCGTCGTTTAGGAACAGTAGCAATAACAAAGAATTTGTAACGACTTTATTCAAAATTATAACGCTTATCTTCGTTTAGCAACAGTTCTGAGAGTTTTACTTGTAACAGTGGGCTCTCTAACGTCTTCACACAGTTACAAATCTCTGTTTTCTTATATATTCTTCAATAAAAACACAATTTGAGCTATGAGTTATATTTTTGAGTGTGTTTCCACCATGTGGAGCTAGAACCCATCACTGGGACGACGGAGGAAGTTGTTTTTCACCCATGTGGTAATTAAATTAATTCTTTATAACTATTTGCATAGAATTTAATTGTTTTATGATTTCTATTAATTATTTGTTATTTTGTCTGATGTCGCATGCTTGGTTTTAATTACTTTTGATGCGTCATGCTCACAACTTTAAACTAATGTTTTAAGAAGTCTACTTTGGCAAAGAATAGAGTTAATATTTCTTTTATTTTGAGCTATAATTGCCTAGGATTAATTTCTCAACCACTTGAATATGAAAAACAATGAAATCCTGAGTCCTAGTAAATTCTTCATCCTGTGACATATTTTATTTATTTCTAGTATTTTCATTTATTAAATTTGAAATCAATCTCATCAAGTCCGAGTGAACGACAACCGTATTTACCACTATCTAAAATTCGATCAATTTTTGGCGCCGCCGACGCAGACTTATTTATAGATTTGTTTTTAGGTTTTATTTTTATTTTTATTATTTTTGTTCTTTTTTACGCATTTTGGTATTTCTTGTTTGCTTCCAGATTTGGAGCTGAGCTAAAGAAAAGAGAGAAAGTGCTGAAAAGAAAAGCGAAGCGAAGCCAGAGAAGAAAGGAAAAGAGGAATCCAAAAGTAGTGAAGAAGAAGATTTTGTATATAATTATTTTATTTTATTTTATATTTACAGACTGTAAATAGGATTTTATTTTTGTAGTTTTTCTTTTTATATTTGGACTTTTTGGACTTTATTTTTGGGACATTCTTTTGGACATTATTTTTAAAACCCTAAGGAAGGGTTAATTTAAAGGGTTTTTGAGTTTACCCCCCTAAACAAATTAGTGATTCAGCTTTCCTCCCAAACTTGTTAATAGTACTAGCTTTGCCCCCTAAATTAATATTCTGGACAAAAATACCCCTTTTATCTAACTGTATTGACGTTCTTTACAAACAAATCCCCAATCTTGAATAATTCTAATCCCATATCCGATGAACCTATTTCCTCAATGATGATAATGTGTTTCCTACTTAAAGATTTGCTGACAAAATCCATAAATCGATAAACAAAGCTAGGACTATAGTGCTTGTGGTGTCTGGTAAGGTTAGTTTAGACACGCACCATTTAATTGATCACAGATCACATTTAGTGATTTAATCCCAAACTAAATTCGTCTAACATCAAAAAAAGAAGAAAGAAGAAGAGATGTTAACAATTGACATCGAATATCTTAGTATCTAAATGTCTTTTAATGCCTTTGTTTGATGATTCCTGATCTCTATCGTCATCTAATCGTAGGCTATTTCCTTGTGACAATAAGATCGTGCCTTTGATGTTTGATTGTGGCCAGATAAGAAAGGAAGAAAAGATGGATATATTAATCTTGACGATGGAATTCTCAGATATGATAAAGAGGGTTTTTTTGTCCAAAATATTATATTAGGGGGCAAAGTTGATACTGTCAATAAATTAGGGGGGAAAGCTCAACTACTAATTTATTTAGGGGGTAAACTCAAAAACCCCTAATTTAAATAAAATTGCTGCAGGGAAGGACGACAGTTACGATACTGTCTCGGCCCCTCAGGTTCGTACACTGACATAGGAGTCGGTGGCCTGAGTCGACTTCAACGGTTCATCGCCCGTCTGGTACGGGAGGTAAGACTCTATCCACCCACAAATCCCCTGTCAGTGGGTTTTATTTTATATTGAGAATGTCAAACTGGTATAGCCAATACAATGAATATCCAACTGAACAATATGGACATTACTCTTTTTATGACCATAGTGTAGATAGTGGTTGGGAACGCCAACCTTTTGAAGGTTATGGGTCATACCACGGTGAGTCCAATTACTATCCACACGCGTATCGGTCATACGAGCAAAAAGATTATAATACTAGTTCTTCGTCTTTAGAGGATACAATGAAAATTTTGAAACGTAGTCCTTTTTATGATCCTTCTGTTCCTATTCCTCCTTTAGAAGAGTCCCTCAGGGATTTAGCTGAATCGACATATAAGTTAGCTGAGGTGAATAACGTAGTTATGGACGAAAGAACTTCAGCAACGACTGAATCTTCTTTAGAAGATATCCTCAATAGATTAACTCAAAACTTAGATCCAACACTAAGGGAACTTTCTTTGGAAGAGACCCTTGAGAGGATAGCTGAGTCGACGCGTAGACTTGAGTTAGAGACGAACGAAAGTATTGCTCGAAATAACTTGAATTTCCAATATAGTGTATCCAATAATACCCTTGAGAATGAAGATAACGAGGTTAGAATTGGTAACACTAGTTGTTTAGATGAGGTTCGATCATTTTCATGTTATTATGATGATTATGATGAGGATAGTATTGATGAAGAATCTGAAATATGTAGGCATAGTGATCAGGAATTTGTTACTCCGATTGAGCTTTATACTGAAATGTTATTTCTAGTACAAATCCAAAAATTTTTAATAAGTATTCACCTATTCAAAAGGACGAGGATTTGACTAGAAATAACCCTGTTTTAGACAATGTAGTATTTCCTTTTTACGAAGCCAATGATGGTTTAGAGGAACGGGTCTATTTTTAATCTAGCGATTTAGAAACAATAGTCTTAGACAAAGAAAGTGAACTCGTAGAGATGAGTGAGGATAAATCAGACTTAGAAAAATCTATTGACTATTTTCAGGACCTAGAAATTAGGGAAGTTGTGACTAGTCTTTCTAGAGACACTGAAAACTCTAAGTTTGGGGGTGATTATCATTCTCCATGTGCTTTAACTCTTAGAAAGGTCCCTCACTTGGGACTTGATATATGTGCCTCAACCATTATGCCAGATTACCTTCATACTAGCTCTCCCGAATCTAATAATGTCCAGGAAGAAGTTCAGTTGTTAAAAACCCATCCTCTGGTTGATGTGGTTTACCAAGGCGATAATACCCAAATTGACTTTGTTTTCCCACCAAATATTTTTCAACCAATTGTGGGAACGTATAAGTTTCAGATGTGTCAATTATTAAGTTTTGAGACTAAACCTAATTACTTTAGGAGATTAGGGTCGACACATTTGCTTAAGAATGACCACTACTGTGGTCAACTGTGTGAGTCAAATCTGACTGACTTAGAGGATCCCCAATTATTCAGGTTGTTGTTATGTGCTTCTAAGTTCTTGATTAAGTATTTCCAGACTCTTCAACCTGACCTTCAGGATCTTACCTTTGAGGAAATTCAGCCCTTGAAAATATTTTATCTAGACCCTTTTATAGAACCTGAACCACAACTAGATATAGTTGTCTTAATTAAAATAAATAAGGGTATGTTCGGTATCTTCATGGTCTGTTGTAATTTCCTTTTCCTTTGGGTAACACTTTTTGATTCAGATGACCCGCAATTGTTCAGGTTACTTCTTTATGATTCTATGAGGTGACTAAGCCTTTCTTAGTCTGGCTGAAGACTTTAAACTTAGCACTTATTTGGAGGTAACCCATGCTCATGCAACACAATAATATCTTTCCTTAACTCTTTTCTTCAAGTGGTAACAGTTTCTCCTTCTTCATGCTTTTAATTTCATCTTTAGAACATTGAGGACAATGTTAGATTTAAGTTTGGGGGTATGGGAGAAATTTTTTAGTTGCAGTATAAATAAATAAACTCCATAGCCTAGAAATTTATGCCTATTAAGGATAGCACCAACCAATCTAAGTGGATGGAAGCATCTTGGTTGTAGGAGTTGAGGAACCAATCTGATTAGATGGAAACATCTAAAGAGTCTATTCATAAAAGCACAAAGCTCAGGTGTTAGAAATGACATGGTAGTTTCACCGTATCTCGGAATCATCTTATTACTTCTGTTTTTGTTTTTGCAAAATTTTTATGTTGATGTCTGCTGGGTTGAAATAAAGTGATTGAGTTACTTTGAAAAAAAAAAAAATTGAGACTAGACCATCATACCAACAGGAAAAAATTCAATAAAGTCGACCACTGTAACCCTTGTATATTCCAGTTGTGTTGACCTAGAGTTAGGATTATCGACCGCTGGTTCCCTTGTATATGCCAGCTGTGTTGATATTAGTCAAGACCAATATCTCAATCCATTAGGTCATAGGATTCATCTTGGCATTGACGTCCATTCGCAACCATCTATCTCTATTTCGATCTTCTTTATCTATTCATGTGATTTGTTTGATTCCGGATATTGATTTCCATAGTGCGCCTATCTGAGTAGAGCTTTGTCACTTATTTATAAATTTTAGTATGCTTGAGTGCAAAATCGTGTACAATAATTGGAATTTCGCATCAGGGTACTTCTTCCTGTAGTCAATGAGAGTACGCCAACCAAGGAGGTTCTTTAGTGCTATTCCAAGGTTCCGCGTAGATAGTTAGGGTCTGGAGTAAAGGTTTTGTGGGTGCACCTCTTGTAAACCCTCCCGAGACTATAACTCGGCCACTAGGACCACCTAGGGGTTCAAAGGATTGTTGCACACGCTAAGTGCAATCGCGATGCCTGCGACAGTGAGTTAGGATTTTTTTTTCTAGATTAAATTTGCTCGAGGACTAGCAAATAATAAGTTTGGGGGTATTTGATAGACACATTTTTGTGTCTGATATGATCTCAATTGTATATATTGATAGTGCTCGATTTTGTTCTTATTTGGTTGTTTTATGTGTTTGTAGGTGTTTTTGAATAAATACACTTGTGTGGAAAAAGTTGCTCGAAAAGTGGTATTTGGACTCCCGAAAGAGGAATTGCTAAAGGCACCCCTCAGTTGGATAAGGGGCATCCCATTTCTAAGGCAACTACTATTGGCACACTGTACAGGACAGGGGGAGGTCATCTTCCAAATTCAAATTCACAATTTGGGGGGGAAAATAATTACAGCAAGTCGTATTTAGGGTTCGATTTTTGATCTGTCTCTGGTGTATACCCATAATCCATCTTCTGCCACGTGGTGAAAGATGTACACGTGGAAGACACGCAGCCTTCAGACATCAAGATGCGATGCCACGTCCCAACAGCCAAGGGGCATCTGTCATCTATATCTGTCCATCAACATGCTAATCCAACGACTAAGAACCGAGGAGCACTGAAAGAACGAGTCACCACGAAGTACTGGAGAGCACCCAAGGACATGCTTTATTCCATATCGAGGTAGATCCAAGATCAACGGTGAGGGTTAGCCGCGCTGACGAAGATGTGACAGGGGCATCAGACATCTGTCTGACGCGTGCAGACCGTCCCAACCACCCGCATTAAACACCCTAGGCATAGGGTACGTGTCAACAAATCTGTGGAATAGAAGGAGGTGATTCTTCGTAAATCATACATGACCGTTGGAACCTTCGTTCGTAAATGAAGATACCAGTGGGATCAACACTAAGATCGAGGAGATAAGGTTGCAACTGTCATTAATAGTGGACCCCATGTATCATCCCTATAAATACCCCTCTCTATTGAGAGAGAAGGGGTCGACCAACTGAGAGTAAGAGAATAGGAGAGAGAAATAGGAAGAGTAAGTATGAGTCCTATTTTCCCATTAGTAAAAATAGCAAAGAAAACGTAACTACTAGATAGTAAATTAGGTGTTTTACAACACCTATCAGATTCCCCCACACTTAGACTTTGCTAGTCCTCGAGCAAATCAAACAAAACAATAAAATACAACAACTCCGTGTCGTTGAGGCTACGGTCATTTTTAGCATAAATAACAAGCCTTTAAACCCCTAGGTGTCCCTAGTGGACGAGTTATAGTCTCTTGAGGGTTTACTAGAGATATACCCACAAAACCTATTTTTCCAACTTACTAGTTCTCCGTAATGATAGTATCCAACGCGCTAAGAAGACATAGAAATTCTGCACACTAGTCATAAGAAGTTAGACACATAAATGAACACAATCTCATTCTTAAAAGTTGAGAGAGAGATAACCATCCCTTCTCGACAAAAATTCGGGTTCGGAGTGATCAAAAGTCTTGACTCTGCCTCACAAGAAAGGGTTTTATGATATTGCTCTCAATAATAAACAGCTTTTTATGGGTCACACATGTTTCCAGGTAGGAATGAAGAGAGAATCCGAGACACGTTGAATGGTAGGAAGGTAAAAACCCTCCAAGTATTTTGAAAACCCACATCTTTTATTCATTTTTGAAAACCCATTTTTCGACGATCTCTTCGAAAGGAAATCAACCATTTAACGAAGGTGGGAATATGCTTACTTACCTCGTTATCCGTTCGGCGTGCAGCTAGCACCACTCTCACAAAGATCCATAGAAACGTCTTCGGTCTTCTATCGGTGTCTTCATCTTCGTCTTCGGTCTTCAACTCTTGATGATAACTCTTGAACTTCGTAGAATCTTGACAATGTGATTCTTTCCTCAAATTCCTTGTCGCTTGAAACTTCATTATAGATATTTCTTCTCTCCATTGGCTTTATTGAAAGAATACAAAAATAAAAACAAACTATACAAACCCAAAATCTGATTTTTTTTTTATTTTTTT
>JAJJWW010011802.1:0-93226 GCA_023531295.1 Papaver armeniacum | reverse complement strand
TGAATACTCTAATAATTAAGGTTTGAGACCAAGTAATCTACCCCTATTTACTTAATTCCCTCGGTATCCTAACGTCTACGACTCCACCGGTCACGCACGTGAATCCCAAGATTAGAAAATCACTACCTTGAGTTGCTTTACCGATGTAAGTCTTAAGCACTAAGCTCCTTTTGATCGTCTTCCAAACAAGAAAGGAACAAAGTTGTTTGGTAACTACTCCAATAATATTTTGATAAAATAATTTGTTGAGTTTTGACAAAGGCTCTTCCGTTTAAAACCAAGAACTCCCTTTTTCTAGTAAGATCAATCCAAATCGCAACTTAGATTTGAAAACTAGGTGCAATCAAAGTTTTATTAACAACCATTGTCAATCAAATCAATAATCGAAAACTAAAATAATTCGTGAGCTTCTGATCCCACTAAGTTTTTAAGCGAAACGTTAGAGATTTACCTAATTAGGGTATTTTCCTCTCCTGATAGATTCGCTCCACCAAAACAACATGAATGAAGTTTTCTGGATCTTAGGATAGTTTTCAAGAAATGCAAACTCAATTATTTATGATCAAGGTTGTTTGGACAACAACGAAATTGCAAAACCGAAAATATTCTCAAGATATGCAATAAGTACCTAATTTCGGTTTTCTTATTTCTAACTAATATCCAACCCGCAATTCTAAATATCTCATTACAAATATCTAATATTAGTTTAGCATTTAATTAATATAACTTTCCAATAGACATGTTTGATTTGCTGGAAAATCAAAAGCATATTATCAAAAATCTTAATTTAAAAATTCTCAATATTTCGGATTGGGATCACCTTGAGTATCAAGGAATATCTTTGGACAATAAAAATAAGAATTGTATTCATGTACAAATTATGTCGACATCCAGAACTTTCCTATTCAGCAAACCCTAACTCCAAACTTACACAAAACCGTAAAGTAATATGTGAATATGAAGGATCGATTTTGCTCTTTCTGACGGTTTCTAACATGACTCCTATCATAGGTTAAGATCGGTTCTACCAAGTCTCCAAATATAGGTAGGGATCGGTTCTACCATGACTCCCAACAATATCTAGGATCGGTTCTACCAAGTATCCCATTATAGGCTTTCTACTAACCATCTCTTTTTATTCTCTAAATTTCTCTCATTCACTCCCCTTCCCCCGATTTTACTCTATAACATAATATAACTATTTCCTTCATTATTTAAAATCTCTTAATTAAGAGTACAACATGCAGCTACTAGAGAAGCATGACTAAGCAGAGAACACAAGAAGATAACCATGATTCAAAATACGTACATATTTATATTTCCATTTGGATTTTTACTGTAACACTTCATCTACACCCCACTACTATCACAATCTCTAGGAACTTATTAGGGGACAACCTAATTATTACGAGTATCAAAGTCTGGTCAAATCCAGAGTCAACGGTCCAAGTCAAAGAAACGGTCAACGTCAGTTTGACCGATTTTTATCTTCCAGGTCTCGTATCTTCTTTGTCCGGTATCCGATTTACGCGTTTGATAGTATATTTCGCATAACTTTTTGATATCTATCTAAAGGTATTATTAATTTGTTCAAATTATTGTTAGATTATTTTTATAAGAGTTATTTTGTAAAAGGGTCGTTACTTTAGTACCTAATTAGGGTTTGGGTCATAAAAGATGTGGTTGATGCGTTAGGGTCAAGACTAACCTTAGATAGCAAAGCTGTTAAATGAATTTCTATAGTTTATAGAATCCCACTATCTTTTGACTAGCGTGGAGGGTTTGAATATTTATAAAACATATAGCCTCTGATCCTTTTCCATCTTCTTCTTCTATTTTATTTTTGTAAAGCCCGTGTCTAGTCTCCATTCTTGTGAGTTCAGTAAACTCGCGTTAATAATGGCTAATGGGCTTGAAGTTTCTCAAACTCGAATAATTGATAGGTTCATTAATAAGAGAAAATCTCAATTAAGAAAACTCTTTGCTACGAGACAAAGCTAATCAGCGATTCTCATGGAAGATATCCACTGCTCTTTTGATCTTTTTCCTTTTTCTTTTGATCTTTCAATCAGTGACCCTATGTAAGTTATAAAAGATAATATATACCTACGAGATAAAGCTAGTTATTGGCATGGATGCAGGCTGCATTTTTGGATGGAGCCAATGGTGGTTGATCAAAGGTTACACATGGTTTTTTCTTTCAGAACATATGTTCCCTTGCATTTCTACATCTTACGACATTCTAGAGACACCTGGTATTAAACATTTTAGTCACTATGAACATTGATTTTGTAGTAGTGGATTAAGTTCACATTTGATATTTCGTACTTTGAGCTAATGTTGATATATAACGTACAAATATCAAATGGATATATAGATTTCGATTCTTCCACCAGTTGATAGCAATCATGGAAGGAAGATGTTTGAATATGCAGTTCAAGTGTTTGTTGAAATGTCTGTGTATAATCAGTTTAGTTTTAACTGTGTTATGATTTAATGTCATTTCATCACATGATAAGGGTATCTAGGTAAATAATTTTAACGGTCAAAGTTAGTCTACGATCCTAACGCATCAACGGCATTTTCTACGACCCAGACCCTAATTACATCATAAACATACGACCCTTTTACAAAATATCTCTTTTTATAAATTATTGTTCAAAATAAAATAATTATGCCATTAACGACTAAATTGTTTCTTGACCGGTTAAATAGCATCGACGTGCTTGAAGGTCCTTATATTCTCCCCTCCTTATAATATTTTCGTCCTCGTAAATCGAACAGTCCATTTGGTTTTCGAAACTCGCACCTTACAAGAGAAAACACTATCTCTCACTAAGTGCAAGTAATGCTCATACTTACAAACACGCGACTCAACTCATTTTAAATGAGTTCTAAGCAAGACAAAATGAAACACAATTCTAGATGGTTTTACTTGCTACTAAAGTATAAAGTTTGTAGTTTAAGGTTCAATAAACTATTTTCTATTTTAATAGATTGTCGGTTCTAAGTACATTAGAAGATACTCTATAATAAAGTTTCTATATCAATCAAAATTATCAACCTCAGCTATACTGATTTAAGTACTAACAAATAAATAAGTCTAAGTTCTTCACAATAATTTTCTATCTCTATAAATTGATAGCTCTACGTATAAGTTAAGATACTCAAAAGTTCCTATATGACTTTTGGGATATATCAAATATACTAATCTCACTATTATTCTAGAATTGATTATTTGCGTGTTCATAATTTTTAGACTAATTATTCTCTAATCTTTATTAGATTTGCAAAATATAAAGTAATTGGTTTACCCTACAATTTTTACTTCATTAAACGTACACACAACTAAACAAAAAAATCAATCAACCAAATAAATCTTTTAGTTATTGATAGCTTTTAGTGATTAAAGTTTATCTCAACCCAAACCAGTTCTTAACTAATCTATTTATCTATCTCGCACTAAGAATTATCTATCGTTTCCCTACGTAAGATCTAATAGTGAGCTCGATACCAATTCTAGCGCCCCAACCTAATCACCTACTTAGCTAATAAGATTACAAACTAATTGAAAGCGAAGAAATCTAGATTAAAGATCTTAAGAATCTCAATTACATAAACTAATCCCATAACAAACCCATATACTCTGATATTATTTAAATGAAAATCTCTCGAGTGATATGAATATAATAATGTGTTGTTTTACAAATTAACAAAGAATACATATAAAGGATAATACAACATCTTTAGATTCGATAAAGCTTTAGAGCTAAGAAATGAATATCTTTGCGACGCACTTCGTTTCTTCGAAAACTAAACTTGATTTGATGACAAGCCACGCCTACCTCGAGATCCTCAATCCACTTTGGTTCATCCTTTGAATCGATCGTTATTAATAAAGACTAACTTGATTTGTTTAGCTAGTTTGCATCATAAGATCATAATACTCATCGTCTCCATCATAACTACCATGAACACCATCATCAAGCTTCTCATTAATTTTCTATCTAAACTATACTCTCATTGATTCTAGATATCTAATAAACCATATGTTTATTCTCATGTACTCATATAATATCCCTCACAAAGATCGGTTTTGTGACAACTAATTATCATCAACTTTTCTCTCAAGGTTTTCTACTAACCATTTCTCTTTCTTATTCTCTAACTAATATCTCTCATTCACTCCCCTTCCTCTGATTTTACTCAATAACATAATATAACAATTTCCTTCATTATTTAAATCTCTTAATTAAGAGTACAACATGCAACTACTGGAGAAGAATGACTAAGCAGAGAACACAAGAAGACAACCATGATTCAAATTAAATACGTACATATGTATAATTCCATTTGGATTTTTACTCCCAACTACTATTATAATCTCTAGGAACTTAATAGGGGACAACCTAATTACTAAGGGCATCAAAGTCCGGTCAAAGTCAGAGTCAACTGTCCAAGTCAAAGAAGCAATCAACTACGATTTTGTTGATCTCTATTCCATCTTCCGGGTCTCGTATCTTCTTTGTCCGTTCCGCATAACTTTTCGAGTAGTCCGTTCCTCATAACTTTTCGAGATTTACGCGTTTGGCATTATTAGTTTTTCCAAATTATCGTTAGATTATTTTTATAAATTTTTGTTCAGAATAAATTAATTATGCCATTAACGGCTAAATCTTCTCTTAACCAGTTAAATATCGTCGACGTGCGGCTCCTTACATTTTCAATTCAGTTTTATCATTAGTAACATAGGAACAAGGTTACCCATCTAGCAACCATAATACCATATGCATGATTGCTTTCTCCTTCCTCGTGCATCCCAGCTGCCTCGGCGGCTGAGTTCACACACACGAAGCTAAAACACGTGCACATGTAAAATTTTGTAAAAACATATCCCCTCCCGAGAAGCTAATTTCATTTCATTGCACTAAAGGCAAGAATCCCAACTCCCAATTTCTCAGATTTGTTAAACCCTAGATTTCTCTCCATTCTCTGATAATCCTTGACCGCAAATTTGTTACCATGGAGTATTTCACGAATCTCCCAGAAGAGGTTACAATACATATATTAACTTGTGTACCAGCTGAGTCAATTGCCGAATGTAAATCTGTAAGCAAGACCTGGAGAAATCTTCTTCGTCATCCATCGTTTCCCCAAATGCACTTCCGTCGTCTCTCAAATCCTGATTCTGATTCTGGTAAGTTGAGTTTTCTTGCTTTGACTCGTGGTGAGATTGGGAATGGAAACCTTCACTATTTTGAATTTGATGAAAATCATGAGTCAACACCGATTGAGAGATTCAGAAGGATTAATTATTCCCTTCCATTTAGGGGTACTAGGTTTATCAATTCGTGTAATGGTTTGCTCTGTCTTGCTGGATATCTACCTTATCCAGCAACTACTGGGTCTGTTTGTATTTGTAACCCTATTACTAGAGAATATGTTATACTTCCTCAAATTAACAACGACAGTGATATTTGGATGACTGGATTTGGTTATGTTTCTTCAACAAATGAGTACAAAGTTGTACAAATGTATAATAATCTCAATTCAGAGTTTCTTGAAGTCTACATATACACTCTAGGAGTGTAAATGGATGGAGAAACCTTGGAAAGTTCAGTACTGAATACAACGCATATCCTTGGCACCAAGGTATGTTTGCCAATGGAGGAGCTCTTTATTGGATAGGCAGTAATTTAGAAATGATAGTCACCTTCGATTTGACCGAGGAAAAGTTTTGTGAACATCTTTCACCACCTCCTTTGCCGGCAGACTATAATTGGGATTATAGTAAAATAGGCGTTCTGGATGGGTTTTTGTGGTTAGGCATCGGAGAAGAAGATGAATTTTATGACATATGGCAATTGAAAAGGAAGAATGATAATCATGACATGAAAGACAAAGAGGAACATCAGTCATTGGGTTGGAGTAAAAAGTGTAGGGTTGATGATAGCACATTATTAGCTATTACAAAAAGAGACTGTGTTTTAACTTCCATTTATAAGTATCTCAATATTTACGATCTAAATGCTTCAACCTCCAAAAGGCTTGTGGATTTTGAGGAACGATTTTGTCAAGTATATCCTCACAAGAACACCCTAATTTCGTTGAAAGAATTAGGGGAAGCAGATACGAAGATAATGAAGTCAGTTGAAACTAAGGGGACAAATACCCGTGATTAGCCTTTCAACCATCTGTAAGAGGAGGAGATCCCTGGATATTTACTTATGAACTGGTAATCTTTGTTGAGTTTCTGAAGCAATATTTGTTCTGTATACTTATTAGTTTCATTTTGAAAATGGACAGCAAGTAAACTTGTGTGAGCATAATGTTATTGACATTGTGTACTGTATGTGATACATAGATTACTCATACTCTGTCTACGTGTAGTTGATCCAACTTTATGGGAGTGTTTTTTTATGTTGGGTTAAGCTACTTTCGTTGTGAATTGTGCATTTTGTTAGTAGTTCAATGAGTATGATGTACAAACTTCTTGCTATCGACTGCCAAGTAGGTTTGATAGCATGCTGATGTTATTTACTCATGTAGTTATCCAGCATTGTAATTCTACTTGTATTCAAGTAGCATCTGAGGTGCTTGAACTTGTGTCAATCCCTCCTATCCAATACGATTCTGGCGTATTGATTCAAGGATTCGACATAGGTATACTTGTGTCTATTATTATGCCTCACTTTCATGTTCATTTCTTGATTCTTAATCTTCTTTGTAATTTTTTTTATTTATGTTGTGCTAGTTGGGGCAGGCAGAGTTGGATCTGTGAGAATAGGTGCCTATGTGAGCTGTAAGAGATTAATTCTGCTGTGTCTGCTTTTAATTCATCATTTAGCGCTAGTACATCAGAGCGAGTAAATTCTGATGAACTCGGAGAAGACGGTAATGATCTATGAGAAGCAAGTAATTCATCAGCTCTAATCTCTCGCCTCACAGTTATACTTCTTGAGGCACAAAATTACTCTCTTTTACGTTGTTAAGAAGTTTGTGATAACATATGTTACTGCAGATACGAACCTGCGTATGGAAAGAAGCTTCCTGAATCTATACCTGGGGAAACATTCTTGGAAACCTACATTGACCACGACTACTGGTCACAAGTGTAGTTATGTAGTTAAAGCACCAGCCAGACATCCAATCTATAAGAATTCCCGTGTCAAGGTTAGTTGTTATATTTGAATCTCAAAGAAACAGTTTTGCCTTTTCCTGTTATTAAGTATCTTTTAGACACAAGCTCTTCTGATTAGCTTCTGACATCTCTAGGCAAATTTTACGTAAGAGTATTCTTTAACTAATCTGAATAAGAAAAAGGGTAGATCTTTCCTTGGCAACTCGGAGTATCACCATTGGAACTTCTACACATGACTATCTGACCAATTTTCATGGTTTTAAAGCACTAATAACGATTGTTTTATCTAATGACCAATTTTCCTCTTGGAGAACTGTACGAGGTACCTACGCGGTTATAAGCTCTAAGCTATATGCATTTAAATTTTGTGTAGTTCCAAATTCGTATTGTGGACTTTTTCTTATTCCCTCTTGTATTTACAGTGCCGCTACAGTTATACTGCTTGTTGACCAGGGTCTGATGGAATGGATAAGCCAGTAAAGTCGTTGCAGTGTCCAAATCTGAAAATGGAACTTTTTTTAAAGCGAAGATTACTGGTGGAGGCTCTGCCCGGTGGCCCTGTTTGCATGGCAGGAGGAAACTGTTTACGAAGCAGCAAACATATTCTAGAGGTAACTTTCTGAAAACTCAGTTTCGGAGAAAAATATAAAGAGCTGACCGAAAGTTTATGACCCGATTTGATTCACAAATAGGGTAGGTTTCATTGTGCTTAAAACATGGGCTACAAGCAATGTGGACTTACATAGCAACACCGTACAATTTGCCAACAGTTTTTGGATTTAAAGTCAACTTGTTTTAGATAGTAAAAATGTATACATAATCTATCCCTTTTGTTTTTGTTTTACCTAGCTTAAAGAAGCCATTCGAGCACTGCAAAATCTAATGGTCACCTGACTTTTCCGCCAAATTGGTTTTCTTCTTCTATCACATTCATGTATGTCACCTTCAAATGACTAACATCTAATATTGGAGGTCCATTTTGTTCCTAGGCATATTCGATTAACACAAGTCCATATGCACAAAATTTGTGCATCCCATCATGCCACATTTTCTCCCTGATTATAGATTGTTATTCTATTTCCTGGTATATAATTGATCCTTATTCATGATGATGAATGTTCAGATTCAGCAAAGGTAGAAAGCTTCCACATGACCCGTGGCATTGGTTTCCAAAGGTTCTCCAGGTGTCAGTTTGGATATCTGAAAATTCATCGCGGTTTTCTTGTTCTTTTGACCCTCTTTTTTTGACAGTAAGAGGCACTTGAAAGCTTGTTTCAGATTGTGATTTTTTGTTTTTGTTTTTGTGTTAAGGTTCTATTCTTTAAAATATCTGAGCTGTAATTTGTAACCCTTCTTTTCTGAAAGGGTTTTATCTGTAACAGAGAGAATACGACACGGTGTAATAGAGAATAATAGTAGTATGTTTTGCAGTGTAATTGTGGTATGCAAGGCTGCCCTTGCATCACCACATATTTACGAGGAGCCAAAGGTTCTAATACCAGTTTGTTTGCCAGATTGTGAGTATGAATAAAAGCCACCTTGTTCAAGCCACTGAGCCGGATACTTCCAAGCATTCAAAAAGGCTAATGACTTCTAAATACACTGAGGAATCTCAGTCCAAAACCTGAGATGACCGATGTTTAGAAAAATATTTTTAGCTACCCAAAGTTAAATCTTGGTTCCGCCACTGCACACAATTTTAGTTCATGATCTCCATGAAAAGTGTATATTTCCTGCACATTGAAAACATTAAAGATGTTTCCCTCAGTAAGAATGGACAATATTAGTTTTCGTTTCCAGATCGACAAATCACATACAAGTAAGCTTGCAATCTTATTGTCCATCTTAAGGCTGTGTCACGTTGTAAGATGCCGTTGGCATATGAACTTTCAATCAAACAGAAATTACAAAAATATTATGCTCAGGCGATAAATTGATCTGAAACCCAGTCCATGGGAAGCTATCTCTATATATCACAGACGTCAAAATAACAAAGTACAAGAAATAAAAATCCAAATTTGATGAATATAACAATGACGACTGACACTTATATAGGCGAATCTCAGTTATATGTTGCTCTAAAAGTTCTTCAAGGGTTCAACCCGGACGTCTCAACCTGCGTTGAGGTAATCATTTTGCTCATCCCCTACAAACGTACCTGATTTAACTGAAACTAGACTCGCCACATAAGCCTCCATCTGCAAGATGTTCTTCATGTACTTGTATCCTCCTCCACTATTTTGACATCTTTTCTTTTCATCCAAGTGGGTTCTCACAACATCAACCACCCCATGCTGATCACACGCCTCTAAAAAGATTTCTCCATTTCTCAAAGATACAACTCTCCGTATGTATCGAAAGGATCGAATACCAATTGTCATAAGCTCTGGATAGTCAGTTTTGAACACTTTCGACCAACTCTCTCCCACTCCATAATCTTTCATCTGCCATATCTCAAATTTAGCATCAGAAACACTACATAGCAAGCAAAGGCAACCTTTCAGCACACCAACAAATGTATAATCGAAATCATCCATATGCTCAGGCTGCGCAATTTCTTTGAATACCCCGTCTTCCATATCCATAGAAACTAAAACTCGTGGTTGAGACTCGTCGTCACCCATCCGCGAACTAACTAACCAGTGGAGAGCTCCATCTAGAAACACCCCAGGCTCTTCTCTAGAAAATTGATAAGCAATGCAAGAATCATACAATTTCCATAAACCTGAACCTAACCTATATATCTGAACTTCAGATAAATCCGTATCTGGTTCACTACAAATCGACACAAACTTGTAACTACAAGATTTGGAATCATAACCAAACCCATAACCGATGTTTTTCTGCGAATAATCATAACCCATGCGTCTATTGGAGCTTTCGGTTAGAAAACCCAAAGGGGTTTCCATTGATAATATCACTTTGTACTCTGCAGTATATGGATTCCAAACGTAGAAAACACAACCAGCATGGCATGCACAAATCAAACCATTACAACTACCAACAATTTCGATACTCCCATCTCCACAGGGCTTCTGGAATGGGTACATGTATTCAACAGCATCCTCATCAGATTCTATCAGTGATTTCAATTCTACGCCGTAATCTTGATGATTTACAGGTTCTTTTTTTGTTACGAGTAATTTAAGAAAATTAAGATCGATCAAATCACACCATGACTTGCTTACGCACCTGAATCGAACGATAGGCTCTGGAGGTAGGAGTGTGAGGATTTCCATGATTACATCATCTGCAAGGTCTGGCGATGAACTCTGACTTGTCGTCTCCATCCTTAATCGCAAAGAGAAATTCAATTTAGGTTTTTTTTTTTTTTCTGTCTCCTTGTGTATAACTATTTATATACATCGGACTCGTTACTCACTCACTTAGTGCGGCCCGGTCCGGAATATATTTAATTTAAGGAAATTCTATTGTTTTTGGAAATTGGGAAAGGGAGAATTGTTCTCGGAAGTTTTTGGAAATCGTGAAAGATAGAAAACATATATGCACAACATAACATGGGCGGGGATAGCTCAGTTGGGAGAGCGTCAGACTGAAGATCTGAAGGTCGCGTGTTCGATCCACGCTCACCGCATGAAGTTTTATTCTTTATTGCTGTATTTCTTAGCCTAGCATTTTTAGGGGCGACCCCAAACGAATTAGGGACGACACAAAAGGACAAAATATATCATAATCGGAAGGTTAATCTATAATTCCGTTTTTTTAATGGCCAAACTACCCTTTACAATCGGTAGATAACTATACAATCGGTAGTTAATCAACAATCGGGACTCAATTTAGTTTATATAGCTTCCGAATATAAAGTATTCCCAAAATAAAATCCTCTATCTTTTGAATTTTGATTATCCTATAATCGGTAATAAATAAAGTTATCTTGACTCCCGATTGAAGTAGACCTTTGGCAAATATCCTACCATTATCGGTAATAGTTCATATAACTACCGAATATAGAGTAGCCCCAAAATGAGATTTTGCAAAAATCCACTTTTTTTGAATTTTGGTTGAGCACATAATCGGTAAGAAAGAAAGAGTTATCATGACTTAGATTATACGATTGGATCTCTTTGCAAATATCCTACCATAATCGGTAGTCAAGATAGTTCATATAACTACCGAATATAGAGTAGCCCCAAAATGAGATTTTGCAAAAATCCTTTTTTTTAAATTTTGGTTGAGCCTATAATCGGTAAGAAAGGAAGAGTTATCATGACTTCCGATTATACATTAGGTCTTTTTGCTGAATTCCTATCATAATCGGTAGTCAAAATAGTTCATATAACTACCGAATGTAGAGTAGCCCTAAAATGAGATTTTGCCAAAATCCTATAATTGGTAGTAAATAAAGTTATCTTGACTCCCGATTCAATTATTCTCGAGAATTAAATGACTCATGCTTAGGCGGTGGGACCGAAAACCGAGAAAAAAATCCAAAATAGACTGAAATTCAATTTTGTCGTAGAAAAAAAATTTCTACGAGACGCTGTCTCGCACTCTGCTAGGGGGCGCTTCCCCTAGACCCCCGCGACCTGAGGGGCTACGCCCACGGACACCACGCACCCCCGTATAGTGTACCGGCATTGTATTCATACCATGTCCATGCCCACACCGAGCTTTTTCAACTTGCATTGGTTGAGCCTATAATCGGTAGCAAATGAAGGTATCTTTGACTTCCAATTATACGGTGGGCCTCTTTCTAGAAATCCTAGCATAATCGGTAGTCAAAGATAGTTCATATAACTACCGAATATAGAGTTGCCCCAAAATGAGATTTTGCAAAAATCCTCTATTTTTCTAATTTGGTTGAGCCTATAATCGGTAGTCAAAATAGTTCATATAACTACCGAATATAGAGTTGTCCCAAAATGAGATTTTGCAATCGGTAGATAACTAAACTACCGATTATGAAGGGGCATACAAGTATTTTCATCCTATTTTGTCTTTTGTGTCGCCCTAAAAATGCTAGGTTTCTTAGCTTGAGGAGAAAAAATAGTGAACATTTTAACCATCTAAGTTAGCAAGTAAGAGGTTAGCAGAGTCTCCGTTTAAACATTGGAGATCTCGTGTAATTACTACTAACTTTACTACGCTGCCAGGGGGAGGACGGGCCTATGCATAGTTTGAAAAAAAAGAAGATATAGTATATAATAGAATCCCATAAATTAATCTGAAATAAATTAATAACCATGATAACTGAATCGGGAATAACGTGCTAAATTAATAATTCATTAAATTTATTTATAAATTAATACAAAATTCAGACTATTTATAGGTTCCTTCGAATAAAAAATATTAGTTTATTAGAGTATAAATTAATAATTTTCTAATACACATAAAATTAGTTTTCCATCTATGTTAATTTGGTACAGAATAATTCACTGGTTTTCTTGAAACTGATTCACATTGAATATCATCTTGGATTTTTCTTAACATTAAAGAGTTTTTGGTGTTGTCGTTTGGTGATGCAATAAAAAAACTCACAGATTTGATAAAAAATTTTACGTGAAGGTGGCTCTTCAACTACAATTTCGTTTTTGTCTTTCGTATCATTACTTTCCTCGTTTTCCATGATACTCTCAATTATTTCCTCGTCAGTTAAACTCCAAAATAGTATTCTCTTGAGGGTGGTTCAAAAGGGATTCAACTTCCATTCCATTACGATAATTGAATCCTTTGGTTAAAATTTTGCAATTTAATTTTCTAGCGCCTTCATTATGTAACAGTTCACTTGAATACATTGAACATTTATTTTCCGAGCTGAACAACAAGGTTCATCATATCTAAAACATTAATCTTCTCCGGATTGGTTCTCCTGATTCATAGCCCTCCGAAAGACTACGACAGAATCGACGACAATAATGCACCTCGAAAGCTTTCAATCCCCACATTACAAATTATCCCTACATCACAAAGATTGAATCTTTGATGTACTACTTGGTGGCGACAATTAAACAATGTTTTGATAAATAGTAATTTTATTATTTTATCGATAATTTAATAGCGCGATAAATTGATAAATTTTTCTTGTCCCAATGCTATTATTTTATAAGGGTTATACTATATTTGGGATGATTATTGGATCCCAGATGTAAAGACAGATGGAAACAAAACTTTAACTGGGAATGTAGGTATAACTAAAGTCACCCATTTGATCACAAAAACTAAAACTTGGGATATAACAAAATTAACATGTTGATTTGATACAATTATTGTTGACAATATAAGGAAGATACAAATTCCTGACATTGGTTTAGCAGATGCCCCTCATCGGAATCTAAGCAACACATGTAATTTTAGTGTTAAATATTTATACAACCAGATTAATTGTACAGAAGAAACTAACATGCATGCAGCGGAATAAAATATGGGACATGAAAATTACTCCTTCGATAAAACCTTTGTCAGGAAGGCAGGAAGCACACTCTATGCTGCCATAATATCAAAAATAAATGTTTGCTACAAACTCTGCAATGAGGAGGAGGAATCTCTTACTCATTTTTTTTATGAAATGTAACTTCACCAAACAGGTATGGATGCGACTTAACTTAGATATTGATAATGTAATGCGAAGTGCTAACGCTTTTCATTAATGGTAGGTTTACTCAAATTTACTCAAAGAGATAGAAGAAACCATGAAATGAAATAGAAGGTTTTATGCAGTGTATTGTAACATGGAATGTTTGGAAGGCAAGATATAATAGTGTTTCCAAAAATGAGACGATGAAGATAATAAAGTTCATAAATAGATTTACGTGGGTTAACATAAAAGACTATAATATCATGCAAACTTTGTATTACAATGCTTTAAATAATGATTCATTGATTATTATTAGCAGCCAACCCCAGGACAATTCAGGATACATGGAAATAAGGATAAATGTAGCTTTATCCATGCATGATCCTATCACCAGTTTTGGATTTGGACTAACAATGATTGGCTTTGCAAGTAGAACCATTAAATCTAGGGGTGGCTAGACAAACTGTGCTACCAAAGAACAATTAGAAGTGACGAAGCTGGGGCGGCTTTCAAATGGGTAATTGAAATGAGTGTATATCATATCATCTTCCAAAGCTAGAAAAAGAAGATTCCAACAAAGCTCTAACTTTGGAAACAACTCGTACTTTTATATAAATTTTAAGGTTATGACTTTTGTTTTAATAAGTAGCTATGACATTATTTGGGCACCAAATTTGACGGTGTTTTGTATTATATTTTCTATACATAATAACTTTAGAGATGAAAGTTTGACAACCATAATGATCTATTAAGATATACAAAACCGAAATATACTAGTAACAAACACAAGCGACTTCATTAGGAGGCGTTTAATATCATTGTATATTTGAGGTTTTCCTATTTTTATGAAGAAAAAAAATCGGGACGGTCCCCAGTGTTTAGCTTTTCCGACTACAATTAGCATTATAGACGGATGTAGTGCAGGGCTTTAAATTCGAAGGCTACCGTGATATAATAAAACCCGACCGATATAAGACCAAAGCCTGCTCAAACACACATCCATTCTCTACAACAAGGGGGAGTGTTGTGAAAACATGAGTTGATGGGTGGCCACCATTATAAGGTCAAGAGGAAGGTTGTGAAATCGTAAAACCGTTTTGTTTTTTTGAGAGTCGAATCATATATTGAATCGTGAATCGTAGATTCATTATCGTATCTATATATACCTCGGAAATAAAAATATGAACGGTTGTATGTAAATAAACAAATAAACAATCGTAAAATGATAGGTGTAGAATACACCGTATTTACTATCTAGTAGTTATGCTTTCTTTGCTATTTTTCGTGTGAATTATGTATCTTATGTGTGTTTTTGAGTTATTAGATACTCGGGAGTCGCACGGAGGAAAAGGAGAAGAAATAATCCAAAATTGAGCAAAAAGGGCAAAGCCGTCATTTTACAGGATAACACTGTCTGGAGCCTGGTCAAAGTTAAGGAGCAACCATCTGTCAGTTCACTAAAGAGAGTCTGCAGTTCGTTAAGGGACAAATTTCTTTTGGAGAAGTATTAAATGAAAGCCACCACATTTTATGGGGCATCCATTGGGGTACCCCTTATCTAATGCAGAGGGGTGTCAATATCCAAACACATCATTACAACCCTAATCGATTCTCTTCTTCTCATTTCATTTCATTCAATGTTTTCACCTGAAGCTGTTAGAAACACGGCTGTTAATGGTTGTAGCCAGAAATCAAGAGAGGCAGAGATGGAGGTGATGAATCATTTCGTACAATTGAGGAGATGGGTGTGTTGTTTGATAAACCGAGAGTGGAAGAAGAAGATCGAAATCGATGATGATTTCATGTCAGGGTTTGAAAGAATTGATGTTTCTGCGATGTTATAAATCGATGAACAAAGATGGGTTTTCGGTAGATCGAATTCAGACACAGTGAAGAACGGAGGTGAGTGAAATTTAGGGTTTCCGAAGGCTTGAATTCTGATGTGAAGAGCAGAGAACAAACTCGAAGTTTCTGGCCTTGATTTGTAAAAGATGAGATCGATTTGATCAGATGGGTTTATTGGAAATTAGGCTCTGATTCAAGCTTGGATTTGGCAGGAAGAGGTGATTATAAGAACGGGTTTTGGTTTGAATTGAAGAAGGGGATGATTCTGGTATTGTTGGTGAATGTATGGGTTGTGCAGTTTGAGTGTGAAATTGCAGTTGGTGGTTGAATTGTTGTTGCTGGTTAAATGGGTTTGAACTGTCAAGGAGGAGATGTTGTTTGCAAGAGATAATGCATACGATGGTACTGGTGTTGATTCGAGTCACTGGTGGTGAAATTGAACTGAGAATTGCAGAGAATGGTTAGAAAATGGGTCTGTGAGGTGATTGAAGCTGCAATGGGTGAATTGAATTATAGGTGAATGGCTAGGTCAATGGCATGTTGCAGCTGTAATTTTGCGGTTGCAAGTCGGATAGCGAGAGTAAGTGAAGGTGCTCTTGTTTACAAGGTCAAGAAGATGGGAATAGATGAACTGTGGCCAGTGGAGGCTTGAATTGCTGTGGATTTGGTTTGCTTCTGAATTGAAGCAGCTGCAGGATGGAAGCTACATCACTGAGGCTGGGGACTGAAGTTGAAGATGCAAAGTCATTTACGAGCTTGTTACAGTTGCGGCGATGGCATTGCAGGTGCAGCTTTGGTTGTGTTAAGGCTGATGGTTTGAATGAGCTACAGGCTAACAATGGAGTGTGGACTTGAACTGAAGATTCTGATGCAACTACAGAATTGCAGAGACTTTAAAGAGATGCAAGATGGTAAGGCAACAATGAATGCTGATGCTGTTAGAGTTGCAGTTTGCAAGGAGCCACAGCTGAAAGAAATGTTGGCCTGACTATGTGGATTGTGGGAATGAATGCGTTGCAAGTTGGATGTGCAGCTTTAATGGGAATTCTTGAATGGTTACGGCTCGAATTGCATATGCAATGAAGAGTTGGTGTTGATGAATAAGAATCTGGTGTTGTGTGGGTTTGTTAGAAGCTGTGAAGACATGAAATGGTGGTGGTCTGGTAAATTTGCAGATGCGCTGGCTGTATGGCAGATTGAAGCAGGAAATGGTTGAGCTAAGTTATTGGTGCAAGCTGGTGGAATAGGCTGTTTTGCAGGTGTATGTGAAGCTGCAAGTTGCAGGGAGATGATGGTGCAGCTCGATTGTGTAACAACTGATGCTTTGAGCATGGATTGATTGAGCTGATACTAGGCCTGAGATGGAATTGGCCTGGGCTGAGCTTATGGATTGAATTAGCAGCTGAGCTTGCTGGAATGTATGAGCAGCAGGTTGAGTTCTGGCTGTGATCTGAGATGAGCCATAGGAACAGTAAAGCCAGACTTGAGTTGCAATGTGCAATGAAGGATGGCGAGTCATTGGTGTTTTAAGTCTTTGGTGAATCGAATCGTGTGTGCCTGAGGAGCTATTGATGGCAATACAGGTCTGGTGCTGTTGGAGTTTTTTTGGGCTAGTGGCTAGCATTGTATGGCTGCAATGGAGTAGCTGAGATTGCAGATTGTGTTGCTCAGATGGTGCAGGGAAGTTACAGCCATCTTGGCTGAAGTGCAACGATTGCACTGCAGAGATCAGGCTTGGCAAGTTGGCCTGGCAAAATGGTTTGGCCTGACAACCAGTTAGCTTACTAGAGTCAGCCCTGACTCACTCTGACTCAGACCTGACTGGTTCTGACTCCATCTGACCTAGCTCTGCATACGGCTTGTTATTAAGTTTTTAGTTTCTTTTTACAATTTCTGCTTTTATCTTTGCTTTTCGTTTCTTGTCTTGTTTCTCACTTGTTTGCGAGAATTGTTTGCAGGTGCATAATCTCTGGCTTCTAAGGATTGGAATTATCCAAGGTGCGGGATAGCTACTAGACGCAGCACAATACTCCAACCAAGTAAAGACACAACGGACGAGCACGAGGAGGAAGTAGGAGAAGAGATTTTCCGACACGTGGAAGAAGAAGAAATGGGTGATGCAAATCTTTCACTCAAGGACTTAGCTTCTCATAGGCTTGATACACAACAGGGGTGTATTCAAACAAACTCTACTTTTGAGATAAAGCCGGGGTTGCTTCGAGAATTACCTAAATTCCATGGCATGGTGAATGAAGATCCTAACAAACATCTTTTGGACTTCCACACCATTGTCACGGCTATGCTTCCAAACAAATGTTGAGGCGGATGGTGCAATGTTGAAGGTTTTCCGTTTCTCTTTAATGGACAGTGCTAAGGATTGGTTGTACTATTTACCTCCCGGAAGTGTCACAACATGGAATGGGTTGAAGAAACTCTTTTTGGAGAGATATTTTCCTGCATCCAAGGCTACTCAAATTCGCAAAGAAATTTGTGGGATGAAGCAAAACGTGGGAGAATCCTTATATGAATGTTGGGAAATGTATAAGAGATTGGTTGCAAGCTGCCCTCACCACCAATTTAGTGACGCTATGATCATCCAATACTTCTATGAAGGACTCCAATCAAGTGATAGGAATCTTATTGACGCTGCGGATGGTGGTGCATTAGGTAGCAAGACGGTGGCACAAGCTAGAGAATTGATTGAAAACATGGCAGCGAACTCACAACAATTCTTAAGTCGTGGTTCGGATGTGATTCTAAGAAGGGTGAGTGAAGTGAGCGAGGTGGAGGAACTTCGTCAACAAATGGGTAATATGACAGCAATGTTGCAACAAGTGGCATCCGCGGTTATACCAACTTCTTCTCAATCTTATGAAGACGAGCAAGCTAATGCGATCTTTCCAAATCAACCAAGACGGTATGATCCCTACTCCAACACTTACAATCTGGGATGGAGAGATCACCCCAATTTTAGCTATGCTAACAAGCAAGGAGCCGTTCAACAACCTACTTTCAACCGTCCTAGTGGATTTCAACCACAACAACAACAATTTCAGCAACCTCAAGCACAACAATCAATGCAAACTCAAGGTGCTGATATTGATGCAAAGCTTCAAACTTTTATGCAAGGTATTTCCACCATGTTCAAGGAAAGTCAACAAGAGACTAAGAGTGCTATTAAGGAGTTGCAAACACAAATGGGCTCCATGGCGGTTGATATCAACAATTTGAAGGCACAAAATAGTGGGAGACTTCCTTCAACCTATTAACCCACAAGAGGGTGTCAATGCTATTACGTTGAGAAGCGGTACACAACTTGTGCAACCCGAAGTTATCGATTCGGGCAAGGTGGAGACACCTAAGGAACCTGTTTTGGAGGAGAAAACGAGGATTCTCCCCAAACTTCGAGGTACCTATTCCTAACTCTAAAACTCCGGTTTCTACTTATGTTCCTCCTCTACCTTTTCCTCGCAGATTTGCAAGTTCTAAGAAGGCGGAACTAGAAAAGGAGATTTTAGACGTTCTTAAAAGATCCATGTGAACATACCACTCATTGATGCTATCAAGCAAGTTCCAAAGTATGCAAAGGTGTTGAAGGACTTGTGTACCAACAAACAAAGGCTCAAAGGTAATGAAGTGCTTAGTGTGGGGGAGAATGCCTCGGCAATCTTACAACACAAACTCCCACTTAAGTGCAAGGATCCGGTAGTTTTGACATTCCAAAATTGGTAACACAACTTTTAACAAAGCTATGTTGGACTTAGGTGCTTCATTAATGTCATGCCTGCGTCAATGTATAATTCACTTGATCTTGGTCCTCTTAAAAAGGCTGAAATTGTATTACAATTAGCCGATCGCTCTAATGTTTACCCAATGGGTATTGTTGAGGATGTTCTTGTGCAGGTTAATCAACTTGTATTTCCAGCGGACTTTTGTGTGTTAGAGATGGATGAAGGTGCACCGGACTCGTCTCTTCCATTGCTTCTTGGGCGTCCTTTCATGAAAACGGCGAAAACCATAATTGATGTGGATAAGGGAACGCTAACCATGGAGTTTGATGGAGAAACAATACGTTTCAACATTTTCGAGACGATGAGATATCCTAGCGATGTCCACTCTTGTTTCTCCATTGATGTGATGGATACATTGGCACAACAAATGTTTGAATTAAACGGTGATGATGCTTTGGAAACCGTGTTAACTACATCCATAGATAATGGTGTAGAGTGTGGTAATGAAGTCAAGGAAGCTCTTGGTGCTCTTAACTCACTACAAGAATGCTCGAAAACTCATAATATCTCTTTTATTTCTTTACCATGCAGTGATGAAAAGCTTGTACCTTCAATAGTTAAATCTCCAAAGTTAGAATTGAAACCTCTTCCCACCACCTAAAGTACTTGTACTTGGGTGATAATGAAGAGTTACTCGTGATTGTTTCTAATGAGCTTAATGATTTACAGAGCAAAAACTTCTAAGGGTGCTAAGGAAGTACAAAACGGCCATAGGATGGACAATTGCCGATATCAAGGGTATAAGCCCTGCCGTTTGTATGCACAAAATTCGTTTGGAGGATGATGCAAAGCCTACTAGGGAAGCGCAACGTCGTTTGAATCCTCCCATGATGGAAGTTGTGAAAAAGGAGATACTCAAGCTTTTGGAAGTGGGTGTTATCTACCCCATATCCGATATCAAGTGGGTAAGCCCGGTACAAGTAGTACCAAAGAAATCAGGTGTGACGGTGGTGGAGAATGATAAGAATGAACTTGTCCCAACTCGTGTGCAAACCGGTTGGAGGGTTTGTATTGATTATAGAAAATTGAATGCCACCACTAGAAAAGATCACTTTCCTTTACCTTTTATTGATCAAATGCTTGAACGTTTAGGCTGGACACTCTTACTATTGCTTTCTTGATGGCTATTCGGGTTATAATCGGATTGTGATAGCGCCGGAGGACCAAGAGAAAACCACTTTCACTTGTCCTTTCGGTACTTTTGCTTATAGAAGGATGCCTTTTGGCTTATGCAATGCTCAGGCTACTTTTCAAAGGTGTATGGTAAGTATCTTTTCGGAATATGTTGAAAACATAATCGAAGTGTTCATGGATGACTTTAGTGTCTTTGGTGATTCTTTTGACCTTTGCTTGAACAACTTGTCTCTAATCCTTGAACGATGTGTTGAAACAAATCTTGTGCTAAATTGGGAGAAGTGCCATTTCATGGTAACTCATGGCATATTTTTAGGCCATATAATATCTTCTAAAGGCTTGGAAGTTGATAAATCTAAGATAGACCTTATTCGTGCTCTAACCCCTCCCACTACGGTGAGGGAGATACGTTCTTTTCTTGGTCATGCAGGTTTCTATCGTAGGTTCATCAAGGACTTTTCTAAGATAGCATCACCACTATGTAACTTATTGCAAAAAGATGTGGTTTTTAACTTTGATGAAAAATGTATGGCGGCATTCAATCGTTTGAAAGAACTTTTGATTTCAGCCCCTATCATTAAACCACCGGATTGGAGTAAGCCGTTTGAACTCATGTGTGATGCTAGTGATTATGCGGTTGGTGCGGTGCTTGGGCAACGTGTGGGAGGCTTCCTCATGCTATCTATTATGCTTCTAGAACGTTAAATGAGGCTCAACAAAACTACACAACCACTGAAAAGGAGTTATTAGCCATTGTTTTTGCTTTAGAAAAGTTTCGCTCTTATCTAATTGGTACAAAAGTTGTTGTTTTTCCGATCATGCAGCGCTTAAGTACTTGCTTACAAAGAAAGAGGCGAAACCGAGGCTCATACGATGGATATTACTCTTGCAAGAGTTTGATATTGAAATCAAAGACAAGAAAGGAATTGAGAACACCGTTGCGGATCATTTGAGCCGACTTGTGGACAAGGAGACTATCCCGTTGCGTGAAAGTTTCCCGGATGAGCAACTTTTCTCGATTGCCGTTGGAGAACCATGGTATGCCGATATTGTGAATTACTTAGTGTTAAGTGCATATTTTGCACATATTTAGTGTCGAATCCATGCTAGTAATTGCTATATAATCTTGCGAATTATTGTATATTACGTTTGTTTTCTTGTATTTGTCTTTCATTAGGTGAATCATCCGAAAAGAAGTGAAAAGAGCTACAAAGTGAAGTCTACAATTAGAGAAGGGCCAAAGACCATGCGGAACTCGCTCAAAGTCCGGATTTCTTCCCATCATCTCGAAGAGGGCGAAAAGATGAAGCCAACTCAGAAAGAATAAGGTCATTCCGACTTCGTATGAGAAAGTTACGAGCAAAAGAATATGACAGAGTTGTCGGTTCCACAGAACTGACAGTTCAATAAGAATGAACCTGGAGTTGCACTGTCAGTATTCCAGAACTGACAGGCCAACGAAGATTACTAATAGCACCAGCTGTTTTAGCTAAGGGCACCACCTTCTTCTTTAGTAAACACCACGGCCAGTTCAGGGAGTTTGCGACCGGTAATTGTTACTACAATCATCGGCGATGGGTGTTGATCATGATTCAGAGAAGGAATAAAACCAGGTTGAGGCGAGGATGGGTTTTTGAAGTAGTGTTCAAGTTTGCTGTGTTGATACAGAGATCGGTTGTGACTAGCTGCAACGGAAAGAAGAATAATGAAGAATATATGGATTGAATGATTGAAGAAGGAGAAGTTTGCTAGTTGATGACGAACTGGTGATGGCTGGAGTTGAGGCGATGATGGTGATGTCACTGAGCTTGCGGTGTTGATGGTCAGTGAAGTCCGAGCACAACAAAGATACAAGGATCGAGAGAAGGTCGAGGCAGTGATGCTCATGGGCTGTGATGGAACTCAGGAAAGGAGCTGGAGGCTTGGCAGTGAGCAAGGAGGAGATGCTGCATTGGCAGTGAGCTGTCGAGAAGCTCGGTGATGGGAAAGAGTTGATTGCTGTCGTGATCAATGGCAATGATGGTGGTAATGGATCAAGAAGCAATGGAGGAGTTTATAAGGAAAGTAAGGAGACGCTGGGTTCTGCTGTGATGGTTTCATAGAGCTTCTACCGTTAATGATTGTTGAGGGAGCTCGAGTCTGTGAAGGAAACTGTAAACGGAAGTCGGAGGAAGCCGGGAAAGGAAAAGAGGTTTGGTTTCACAGGAAAACTTACGTATGGGTTTTCCCATCCGACGATAAACCCAGGGAAAGATACGGTGGTGTTTTTCAACCGTAAGAAAACACAGAGAGTTTGGAGAAGTTAGCTGTGAAATAATAAGAAGGGGATTGACAGTGTTGGTGATCCAGTGGAGTTGATGCTGTCAATGAAAAGAGTTGCATGGGATGGTCTTCGCTGCCATTCAATGCAGTGTGTGATAATGGTTTCAGCTTATACTGATGCTGGCAGAGACGAGATGGAGTGAGTTGTGGTCTGTGAAACAGGGAGGACGATCGAGTTGGGTTGCAGTTCAGAGAAGGAATGGATAACTCGACATAATAGAGATGTGGTTCAGTTCTGACAGTGATGTGATATTGTTAATGGCGACTGTTGAGAATCAGCAATGGAGGTTGATGGAGCTGGATAACTCAAGCTGGATTGCTGCGAGACTAAAAGAAGGAAGTATCGGCCAAGTTTACAAGATCCAGGGAAATATAAAACTCACGGCTGGTGAGTGGCCGTGATTCTGACGGGAGGAAAACCAAAACTCAGAGGAAAATAAAACTCACGGATGGTAATGTGTCCGAGAAATGAACGAGGGGAATTTGGGTAGCTTAAAACTATGCCTGTCAGTTCCCAGAAACTGACAGGCCAACAGCAGTTGAACGATGATAATGGGCTGGACTTGTTCGACATTCGAGTGAGCCCATCAGTGGTGTTTGCAGTATTTCTCACGACCAAGACTTGGGCGTGAGCTTATTTTGGAATGTAGGCTAGGTATTGGCAACCAACTTTACACGGGATTTGAAGCACGGGCACTTCTACTCTTGGATACCTATAAAAGAAGATTTCTTAACCTAAACAAAGAATATCATATATCTCTACACATCTCATAATACACTTTTGTTCTTCATAAAATATTTTAGGGTTTACCCCTTTAGGGGGAAACCGAGAAACGTGTAAACATGAGAGGCTAAACTTTTGTTGATTGAGGATGAATTCAATGTTCTAGCGTGAAGCTCTATTATTATATAAGTTTGTTCGGAGTTTTAATCATCTTATCGTTTGTTTTCACTACATCTAATTTTATGAGTGATTCTTAGATTGATTTGGGATGCATACTAGATTAGTCTATTAATTGTTCTATTGCTAGTATTGGGTTAGGAGATAAGTAATCGTCGAATAATTCATACACAAGTAGAAATCGCAAGACCTTGCAGAGGGATTCTGTGGAGCAATTGCGAGCGAAGACAACACCAGCAAGTGGACCTTGAGCTAAGAGTTTAACTACTGGGATCAACCTAATTCACAAAGCCTAAGCGTTCGGTCGGATTACACCTTGAGTGAGCTACTACTTGGTGGTTCGGTTGGATAGAATCTGATATTGGAGAGCTTCCGTATCCGTGGTATAAGGAGTTTTGAGGATAGCACTGAACTAGCTGCTTTCCTACGGTTGGTGATGAATGGTTCTAACGAAGATAGATAAGTATACTAATCCAGTTATCGCTTGGTAACCTAAAGGATTCCTTGATCATATCTTTCTTTTATTTGTTATTATTTCTATTTGACTTTAAACCAACCCCCATTTCACTTTGTTTTGCTATCTAAATAACATATCAATTACACAACTCTCTGTGGGAACGATCCTTACTACCGCTATATTACTAGTTAATTAGTGGGAAATATATTGATTAATTTGTTGTGGTTACGACACGCATCACTTAGTTTCTAAACAAATCCCACAGAACTTGTCTCGTCTTTGAGAGGGACAAACTTAAGAGGTTAGGGAACCAATACATATGGGATGATCCATACTTATGGAAACATGGTAGTGACCAAGTAATACGAAGGTGCGTGCCCGAATCTGAATTTAACTCTATCTTGTCTTTTTGTCACTCTTATGCTTGCGGAGGACATTTTGGGAGTAAGAGAACCGCGCACAAGGTACTTGAAAGTGGTTTTTATTGGCCAACTTTGTTTAAGGATGCACATATATTTTGTACAACTTGTGATAGGTGTCAAAGAACCGGCAATCTAGGTGTCCGAAATCAAATGCCACAAACTTTTATTCAATTTATTGAAGTTTTTGATGTATGGGGTATTGATTTTATGGGGCCTTTTGTCAACTCCCATGGGAATTTTTATATCTTACTTGCGGTTGATTATG
Source organism: Papaver armeniacum (assembly GCA_023531295.1). Taxonomy (NCBI): domain Eukaryota; kingdom Viridiplantae; phylum Streptophyta; class Magnoliopsida; order Ranunculales; family Papaveraceae; genus Papaver; species Papaver armeniacum. Next base: position 68,413 of record JAJJWW010011802.1, on the reverse strand, counting down.
TCTCGAAATGGGTGGAAGCTAAAGCCACCCCAACTAATGATTCTAAAGTTGTTTCAGATTTCGTGCAAGCTAATATTTTTGCAAGGTTTGGAATTCCAAGGGCGATAATAAGCGATGGGGGTTCTCACTTCAAAAACAGGTTCTTGCAAAGCTTGTTAAGGAAGTACAATGTGTCGCACAAGATTGCAACACCTTATCATCCCCAAACCAATGGACAAGCCGAGGTGTCTAACCGGGAGGTGAAATCAATTCTAGAAAAGACGGTGAACCCAACAAGGAAGGATTGGAGCATGCGACTTAATGATGCTTTGTGGGCATATAGAACCGCATATAAAACACCTATTGGGATGTCTCCTTTTAGGCTTGTGTATGGTAAACCTTGTCACTTACCCGTGGAAATTGAGCATAAGGCGTTTTGGGCTATTAAGCAATGCAACATGGAGATGGATGGGGCTGGAAAGCAAAGGAAGTTACAACTCCAAGAGCTAGAGGAGCTTCGCAATGATGCATTTGAAAGTTCACGCATTTATAAGGAAAAAACGAAAGCATTCCATGATAACATGATTTCTAGGAAACAATTTTGCATAGGGCAGAAAGTGCTTTTGTTTAATTCTCGCTTGCATTTATTTCCGGGTAAATTAAGGTCACGATGGATCGGACCTTTTATTGTTATTAATGTGTTTTCTCATGGTGCAGTGGAAATTCGTAGTATAGCTACAGGGAAGGAACTTAAAGTGAATGGGCACCGGTTGAAACCATATTATGAGAATTTCACTTCCGAAGTGGTGGAAGGAGTTAACTTTGTGGATGTGCTCCCTCTGGAGGAGTCATAGAAAGCAAGGAGATAGTCGGGCTGACGACTTTAAACCAAGCGCTAATTGGGAGGCAACCCAACGGATGAGTATTTCTTGTCTTGTATTTATTTCTTTTCTTGTTTTTAGTTTTTCTTGTTTTGTTTTTACTTTGTTTTTGCTGATTTCTTGCTAGGATTTCCCACCTTGACTTACTTTGGACGATTCAATTTACATTGAGGACAATGTAAAGTTTAAGTGTGGGGGAGTGGTTTATGTTGTAAATTTTTGCAATTTTTCAACTTTTTTGTGAACTAGTGAATAAGAAAACTCCAACTTGTAGTTCTTTAGAGTCACATAGTATACATGTCGCTAAGATTACATCGAGAATCTCACAATAGTGACTGAACTTAGAGATGACAGAGAACATGATCGGGTTTCTTAATTGTATGAGAGTTAAAGTTGGATTTAACCATGCCAGTGGCAAATAAGGTGCAGGCTGAATTCGGTATTAGAACAGTTGATCCCCTATAGTGGAGACTACCCATGTTACATAATGTGAGGCACCGACCTTCAATTCTTTGTACTGTCTAAATTGTGCTTTTAGAGTGTGTGTCACCGTACGTAAATTCGGAGATAGAATGGTGAGCTGTCCAATTTCCCACCATAGAAGCACTATTTTGATCTCTTGAGTGCTATTTTTATCAACCATGTTGGTGACATCGAATTGCTAACTTACATTCCACTTGTGATCTTGTTCGCAGTTAGCACCATCCACCTTATCTCTCTCTACACCAACAGGTCCATAGAAACACCATCATCATCAACAAGAGGAGAATCACAAATTCGAAGGAAAGTTGAATACGTTCGAGGTTTACAAGCAACACTACGGTAATGGGCAGATTTCAGATTTGAGTAAAGCAACAAAACAAAGCGAGAATTTTTATAAGTTGAAGACTATAATACAAGAGCGGAAATTATCAAGGGTGAGAATTTGAGAAGTCTATGATATCAAGACATATAAGTTGTGAAGATTCAAGCGGTAAAGTACTTATACCATGGCATTGTATTTACATTTTTATTTTATTTGTATTCTACTTTCTCTTGTCTCAAAAAAAAAAAAAAGAAAAAAAAAAAAAAAAAAAAAACTAAAATATAAAAAAAAAAAACGAAGAAAAAAAAAAAAAAATTGGGTTTGTATAGTTTGTTTTTATTTTTTTTGTATTCTTTCAATAAAGCCTATGGAAAGAAGGAATATCTATAATGAAGTTTCAAGCAACAAGAAATTTGAGGAAAGAATCATATTGTCAAGATTCTACGAAGTTTGAGAGTTATCATCAAGAGTTGAAGACCGAAGACGAAGATGAAGACACCGATAGAAGACCGAAGATGTTTCTATGGATGCTTTGTGAGAGTGGTGCTAGCTGCACGTTGAACGGATAACGAGGTAAGTAAGCATATTCCCACCTTCGTTAAATGGTTGATTTCCTTTCGAAGAGATCGTCGGAAAAATGGGTTTTCAAAAATATATAAAAGATGTGGGTTTTCAAAACATTCGGAGGGTTATGCCTTCCTACCATTCAACGTGTCTCGGGATTCTCTCTTCATTCCAACCTGGACACATGTGTGACCCATAAAGAGTCATTTATTATTGAGAGCAATATCATAAAACCCTTTCTTGTGAGGCGAGTCGAGACTTTTGATCACTCCGAACCCGAATTTTAGTCGAGAAGGGATGGTTACTTCTCTCTCAACTTTTAAGAATGAGATTGTGTTCATTTATGTGTCTAACTTCTTATGACTAGTGTGCAAAATCTCTATGTCTTCTTAGCGCGTTGGATACTATCATTACGAAGAACTAGTAAGTTGGAAAAATAGGTTTTGTGGGTATATCTCTAGTAAACCCTCACGAGACTATAACTCGTCCACTAGGGACACCTAGGGGTTTAAAGGCTTGTTATTTATGCTAAAAGTGACCGTAGCCTCGACGACACGGAGTTGTTGTATTTTATTGTTTTGTTTGATTTGCTCGAGGACTAGCAAAGTCTAAGTGTGGGGGAATCGGATAGGTGTAGAATACACCGTATTTACTATCTAGTAGGTATGCTTTCTTTGCTATTTTTCGTGTGAATTATGTATCTTATGTGTGTTTTTGAGTTATTAGATACTCGGGAGTCGCACGGAGGAAAAGGAGAAGAAATAATCCAAAATTGAGCAAAAAGGGCAAAGCCGTCATTTTACAGATAACACCGTCTGGAGCCTGGTCAAAGTTAAGGAGCAACCATCCGTCGGTTCACTAAAGAGAGTCTCATTCGTTAAGGGACAAATTTCTTTTGGAGAAGTATTAAATGAAAGCCACCACATTTTATGGGGCATCCATTGGGGTACCCCTTATCTAATGCGAGAGGTGTCAATATCCAAACACATCATTACAACCCTAATCGATTCTCTTCTTCTCATTTCATTTCATTCAATGTTTTCACCAAGTCATTAGAAACACATTTGTTAATGGTTGTAGCCAAATCAAGAGAGGCGAAGATGGAGGTGATGAATCAATTCGTACAATTGAGGAGATGGGTGTGTTGTTTGATAAACCGAGAGTGGAAGAAGCAAATCGAAATCGATGATGATTTCATGTCGTCGGTTTGAAAGAATTGATGTTTCTGCGATGTTATAAATCGATGAACAAAGATGGGTTTTCGGTAGACCGGATTCAGACACAGTGAAGAACGGAGGTGAGTGAAATTTAGGGTTTCCGAAGGCTTGAATTCTGATGTGAAGAGCAGAGAACAAACTCGAAGTTTCTGGCCTTGATTTGTAGAAGATGAGATCGATTTGATCAGATGGGTTTATTGGAAATTAGGCTCTGATTCAAACTTGGATTTGGCAGGAAGAGGTGATTATAAGAACGGGTTTTGGTTTGAATTGAAGAAGGGGATGATTACGGTATTGTTGGTGAATGTATGGGTTGTGCGGTTTGAGTGTGAAATTGCAGTTGGTGGTTGAATTGTTGTTCCTGGTTAAATGGGTTTGAAACTGTCAAGGAGGAGATGTTGTTTGCAAGAGATAATGCATACGATGGTACTGGTGTTGATTCGAGTCACTGGTGGTGAAATTGAACTGAGAATTGCAGAGAATGGTTAGAAAATGGGTCTCGTGAGGTGATTGAAGCTGCAATGGGTGAATTGAATTATAGGTGAATGGCTAGGTCAATGGCATGTTGCAGCTGTAATTTTGCGGTTGCAAGTCGAGATAGCGGGAGTAAGTGAAGGTGCTCTTGTTTACAAGGTCAAGAAGATGGGAATAGATGAACTGTGGCCAGTGGAGGCTTGAATTGCTGTGGATTTGGTTTGCTTCTGAATTGAAGCATTTGCGAGGATGGAAGCTACATCACCGAGGCCAGGGGACCGAAGTTGAAGATGCAAAGTCAGTTACGAGCTTGTTACTGCCATTGGCGATGGCATTGCAGGTGCAGCTTTGGTTGTGTTAAGGCTGATGGTTTGAATGAGCTACAGGCTAACAATGGAGTGTGGACTTGAACTGAAGATTCTGATGCAACTACAGAATTGCAGAGACTTTAAAGAGATGCAAGATGGTAAGGCAACAATGAATGCCGATGCTGTTAGAGTTGCGGTTGCAAGGAGCCACATATAAAAGAAATGTTGGCCTGACTATGTGGATTGTGGGAATAATTGCGTTGCAAGTTGGATGTGTAGCTGTAATGGGACTTCTTGAATGGTTGCGGCTCGAATTGCATCTGCACTGAAGAGTTGGTGTTGATGAATAAGAATCGGTGTTGTGTGGGTTTGTTAGAAGTCAGAAGACATGAAATGGTGGTGGTCCGGTAAATTTGCAGATGCGCTGGCTGTATGGCAGATTGAAGCAGGAAATGGTTGAGCTAAGTTATTGGTGCAAGCTGGTGGAATAGGCTGTTTTGCAGGTGTATGTGAAGCTGCAAGTTGCAGGGAGATGATGGTGCAGCTCTGATTGTGTAACAACTGATGCTTTGAGCATGGATTGATTGAGCTGATACTAGGCCTGAGATGGAATTGGCCTGGGCTGAGCTTATGGATTGAATTAGCAGCTGAGCTTGCTGGAATGTATGAGCAAAGGTTGAGTTCTGGCGTGATCCGAGATGAGCCATAGGAACAAGTAAAGCCGGACTTGAGTTGTAATGTGCAATGAAGGATGGCAGAGTTATTGGTGTTTTAAGTCTTTGGTGAATCGAGTGTGTGCTGAGGAGCTATTGATGGCATCTGGTCTGGTCTTGTTGGAGTTTTCTCAGGCTAGTGGCTAGCATTGTATGGCTGCAATGGAGTAAGCCGAGATTGCGGATTGTGTTGCTCGGATGGTGCGGGAAGTTACGACCATCTTGGTCAAGTGCAACGATTACCTTTGCAGAGATCGGAGCTTGGCAAGTTGGCTGGCAAATGGTTTGGCGACAACCAGCTTAGCTTACTAGAGTCGCCACGACTCACTCGACTCGAACCGACCGGTTCGACTCCATTCGACCTAGCTCGACTCGGTTTGACCGATCCGACTCGAGTTGACCGACCCGACCACCGACGAGTTGACCCGTTGACCGCTGACCGGCGGACTTCTTTGCTTGGGTCACCTATTTCCATTGACTTTCCGGGTCGATTTCCGCTACAATCCCGGCACTTCCCAAGGACCGTTTTGGGGCGTATTTTCTACACGGGTTTCTCATCCTTGTGGGCTTGGTGGATTCTCACCTATTGGACTTTGAAGACTAGACCTAATTTTAGAAGTTGGAGAAATCTATAAAAGGGAAGGTTTTCTACAACTTAGAGAGATCTTTTTCTTGGGAATTCTTTTGGGAGCCACTTTTGTTTACGCTTCTAGGGTTTGGTTTTGTTCTTCTTCTTCCTTGTTTATTATTGAATATTGATGATGATGAACTCCATAGCTATGAGTAGCTAAACTTATTATTGGTTATGGGATAAAAGTTGATTTCTCAACATGCTTTTGATTCAATGAATTAGTTTTGTCTCAGTAATTATTGTTTGTGATTCACAATTAATAGTGTTATAAGATTTGAAAACTTGTTAGGTTGAGTCCTAATCAATCCGATTTGTGTTCATCTCTAGAGCTATATTAGGGTTTTCAATACGAAAAGTTGTTTATCCCTGATTCTAAGTAGCATAATTGTGGTTAGTGCTTGTAGTGATACATCCTACTAGTCACAAGTGAATCATAACTTTTGTTAAAACGTCTAGTGCTTTTACACATTCGTTTGCATTGATGAGTCTTATTCCATAAATCTTAATGCTTTTAGGGAGTTAAACTTAATTGTGCTTTTACACTTTAGGTTGCTTTCGACTAAGAATTCACATAAGCATCTTTTAATGTGGTTGTGATGAAAACAGGGAATTAACGGGTTATACTTGCGATCAAGATATCCTAGGACTTTTAATAAATACGAGATTAAAATACCAATTCTAATCATTGATGAAAATACATGTTTGTGAATGATACTATCCCTTGACCAATATCTTCTCCTTATTGATTTCTCAAATTATTTACTTTGCTTTCAACTATTTTTATTTGCTTAAACAACAAACATACCTTGGGTTATTTTAGAAACTGAAATTTACATAACAACAAACGCCTCTCTGTGGATACGAACTCTTCCTTACCTTGTGCTTCATTTAAATTTAGTGCGTAAGAAAGTGAAATTATTTTTGACGGATTGACACACGATCATAAAACTTGTATCAGTTTTAATATATATGAAATATGGTCAGAAAACTACACTGATGCAGTAGATTATCTGCCAGCTGAAGAACATATAAGTCAGCGGTTCAAACTCCTTTGACTTATTATTTTTATTTAACTCAGTATTTTCTGTTAAAGAAGATACTTTGACTCATTCAAAGTCAAAAGATGGTCAAGAATCATAACCCTTTTGGCTTTTATTTAACTCAGTATTTTCCATTAAAGAAGATACTTTGACTCATTCAAAGTCAAAATATGGACAAGAATCGTAATCCCTTTGGCTTATTATTTTTATTTAACTCAGTATTTTCCATTAAAGAAGATACTTAGACTCATTCAAAGTTAAAAGATAGTCAAGAATCGTATCATAGATTGGTATCTTCACGATTCATAAAGGATACAATTCTATTTCACGATCTGAATTGATTTAGGATAATTTAACTCGAATCGTGACTCATACGATTTTTAAAACTATGGTCAAGGGCAATCCAGAACCAACTAAATCAAATTTTGGTTAAGATAAAAAATTTGTCAAAAGTAAGCATTATCATTTTAGATAAGGATGTGTCTCATTTAGGTCTTGGAAATACATCTGGGTGCACAGCTGTCACGACCATAGTTAGCATGTCATGTAAACCATCTTTAATATATATATATATATATGCAGTTGATACTCTCATTTAAATGTAATAAAATCATGTAAGGAAGTGAAACTTTATTTAACACATCTTTTTTTATTCTCTTATTATATTATAGTTGTATACATAACACTGTATCACCTATCACCAAGTATAGGTAATCTATTACGTATTCGAGTAACTCCATAAAATTATATCATTTTTTCAACACGAGGCTCTCGACGATTAAGCTACTATTACTCGACAACTAAAATACAAGGAGTTGTTGATTCTTTCACTACTTTTCTGAAATGACAAATCTGACTAAACTTGTATTCACAGGTCTTGATATCTCATGAAATCATTATATTTCTTGGGTACTTGATGCCAAGCTTCATTGGAAGCCAAAGGCCTTGGCATACAACTCAGGAAGGAAGCAACGTGTCAAAACAACATCGTGCTACGACTATAATTTTCCTTCGCCATCATCTCTATGATGATTTGAAATCAGAATATTTGACAGTTTAAGAACCACTTATTTTGTGGAACTGTCTGAAAAAGCGGTATGACCACCTGAAGTTGGTCATACTTCCAAAAACTCAGAATGATTGGTTTAACTTGTGGCGGCATGATTTTCGACTAATGACAGCTTATAACTCTGGTATGTTTAAAATAACCCCACAACTAAAATTGTGGGGTGAAAATGATACTGAAGAGAAAATGTTAGAGAAAATATTTAAAACCTTTCACGCCTCGAATATATTCATGCAACAGTAGTTTCAAGAGAGTAAATTTACTAAATATTCTAATCTAATTCTTGTTGTTGATTGCAGAGAAGAACAATAATCTTTTGTTGAAAAACTATGAAGTTTGTCCCGTTGTTTCTGCAGCGATTCCAGAACAACGCGCAACTACATCTTTTAGACGAGAAAATAATTATGGTAACAAAAGCAAACATGGACATGGTAAAAGAAACCAACACGGGGGCCACAAAAATGAAGGAGAAAAAATTAGCCGTATCAGCAACGTTGAAAATTGCAGAACCAAAAGCCGAAACAAAATAAGGAAAATGGTTCACCAAAACAACCCCCTCGAAAGGAATTTTGCTATCGGTGTGGCTTAACTGGTAACTAGCAACGCGCGTACCTTTTGTACGCCCAAACATATTTTCAAACTCTATCGGGCGTCCATGAAGCGACCTGCCGGCGACAAAGACGAAATTGATAAAAGTTGGTGTTCCTAGTACCATTCATACCCACTTGGGTATATCTGATTTTTTCGTCGACCCTAGTGAGTTTTCTTTTAATGAGATCTAAAACTAAATGTTTTCTTCATATGCCTTGTAGCATATTTTCTTGTGTTTTGTGTGTGTTTTTATTCGGTTGTGCGCCTATTTTATGGATTTTCCTATCAAGTCCATTCAACATGATTGCGCTAGTGAATTTATAGCTAAAGCTTTTGATGCTTAATGACTTTCAATTAGTATTAATGTCGAGCATCCTGTAGCACATGTGCGTACTCATAATGAATTAGATGAGTCTTTTATAAATAATCTTTATTTGATTGCTCGACCCATGCTTATGAGGACTAAATTAGCTCATACTGCCGCATAACCGTATTAGCTAAGTAGGGACAGTATCGGTGGATAGCCGGGTTCTTACAAATTAAATATGGTTACCTAAAAGGCGGTGGAATGAAACATACTTCACTGAAATTATTTTATTTTCACCACCTCCAGAAGAAAAACGAGTATGACATCCAGAAGATACAATCCTATGAGAATTATTTAGATGATTTATTCACTAAGTTATTACCAATGAAGGTATTCCGGAAGATGGATTACAGAATTGGAATGCGCCACATGTACAAGCAGATAAACTAACAGAGATTTCATACAATGAGAGTTTTGTTATGGACTTTAACGCTTCGTACTCTTTATTTTCTTTTTTCCGTTAAAATTTTGTCTCAATGGGTTTTCCTTGTCCACTTTTAGCGAGGAAGCATACGCGTGTCCAACACTATTTAAGATTTTGTTATAATCTTTTTCGTTCGTCTGGGTTTTGTCCCATTGGGTTTTACCGGAAAGGTTTGTAACGAGGCAACGCTCTTAAAATGGCGGTCCAAGAAGTGTTGTGAAAGTATGAGGTGATGGATGGCTCGTCCTTACACGGTTAAGAACATATTTCAGTACCAACTAAATCAAATTTTGGTTAAGATAAATTTTTGTCTAAGATAAAGATTATCATTTTAGATAATAATGCGTCTCATTCGTATCTTGGAAATGACATCCAAGCATGTAGATGTTGTGGTTATATTTAGCATGTCATGTAAATCTTGCCTATATATAAGCAGTAGATACTCTCATTTTGAATGTAATAAAATCGTTTAAGGAAATGAAACATTACTAAACACAACCATCTTTTTTCTTATTATACTTATATATTAAGTAGTCGAGTAACACCATAATATTATATTGTCCTGTTATATATTGTCATATCTATCTCTTCTCGTAAAGTCGTAGAAAAATAAAATTTCATGTCGAATGGTGATGGAACCTCGCTTTGTATTAACAGAGATAAGCCTTCTTTAAAACAAGAATTATAATAATAACACCTGCCAAAGTTTAATTGGTGCAACTATTTAGTGGTACTGGAAACTTAACCTAATATTAGTTATTAAGATTCAAAATTATCTCACTTCCTTTACATCCATAATTAATTATACTAGGTTAGTGTAACCCCACAATGGATGGAAAACACCTAATATCGACGATCTATGTTTAATCATTTTTAATAAATGACTATTGTTAAATTTTTATTTAAAAAAAAAATGATTTCTAAAAGTAAATACAAAATAAAAAAAAACAAAACGGGTTAGACTAAAAAAAGAAAGCATAATTTTATTTTTGAAATATATGATTTATGAAAATAAAATAAAAAAAACATGTTAGACTCAGAGAAAAAAACCCAACTTTATTAAGCCACATAGATTCCTAAAAATCAAATTTTTATCGTCAATATATAAAGTAGATAAATCTTATCAATGCAAACTAGGAGTTTTTTTTTACATCAGAACCCCTAAGAACAATCGCTAGAAATAACTTCGAAAATAGAAAGGAAAATTACTATATTTTGGAGTGATAATTAGGTAAAAGCGAGAGGAAAGGAAAGAGGCAGAAACTTTCTTATTCATCAGAGTCCCTATCATTACATAGTGTTAGTGTATTATATACAATAGAGGCAAAACCCTAACTATCTAGTTGGGCCGCACATCTATGGGCCGTAAGCCCTACAACACTCCCCCTTGTGCGGTCCAATACAACTTCATATGTAGTGCTTCACATATAGTGCTTCGAATGTAGTTCTTCAAATGTCGTGCTCTCCTTAATGACTTGTGCCGAAATCAATTGCCTCATTAAAACTTTGACAAGGAAAAATCCAGTGGGACAAAACCTTGGTACAACTCTTCACATGTAGTACTTCACATGTTGTCTCGTATTTTACATATAATTCATCACATGTAATAAGATCTTTAAAGATCGTCGAGTCTAAGTTAATTGTCTCCTCAAAACTTCGCCAGGCTAACCCATAGGGGCAAAACCTGAACTAAAGAAAAAGAGTACAATATTAGGTAAACTTAGAATATAGTTGGATGTGTATACGTTGCCTCATTAAAACCTTGACAAGGAAAACCCAGTGGGATAAAACCTTGACGAAGGGAAAAGAGTACAATGTGGCAGATGCAAGTAAAGGTGATCCGTTGCGGATGATCACTTTGCTCCGTTGAAGTTGACTAGTTGCTTCACAACTCCTAAGGCAGAAAAATCCTTGTGAGAAAGACAATAGCCTTAGCCGGGAAATTACATTCCCGATGTTTGTTGTTGTCTCATTAAAAACCTTGCTGAGTAACAAAACCCTGTGGGAAAAAGCAACCTCGGTGAAGGAAAATAGTTCAACACACTATTAGATGCACTCCCCGATGTCGATTAATTTTCATTAGTCTAATGCGGTGGAAGAAGTTTATCACACTTTACTTTGGTGACTTGAATGTTTATAAGACCTTGTTGTTGATTCTGGAAGTTATGTTGCTTAACAGACTATTAACGCAATCTTTATGTCTTCAACGTTCAACATACTTGATGCTTTTAGTGTTGTCTCGCTAAAAACCTTGTCGAGTAACAAAACCCTTTGGGAAAAACTATTCTCGATCAAAGGGAAAAAGAGTACAACATAACTTCAAGTTCGAAGAGAAATATGTCGACATCATATCCTTGGATCCCTCCCCCCCTGATGTCGGCATCTCCCCTTGATTATTTTCAGAGTTGTTCCAGACAGTTCCTTTGGTCATGTACTTTTCGAAACTGAATATCGGTAATGACTTAGAAAATAGTCTACCATATCTCCCTTCGATCACTTTCGTTGGAGATCGAAGAGATTATTTTTCCTTCATAATCAACAACTTTTGGATTGCACTTTCATTAGCATTCCTTTTTATGTTTTTGCAGGGATAAAACAAATTTAGGTCAATGGTTACTTTTAAGTACATGATTATATTCATTGTACTATTCCAATGACGTTCCGTTGGCGCTGAGCTATATTTATCTAACAAGTTCCTTGAGGATGTAAAATTTTATCGAGTACATTATTATACTAAGTACAACAATGTGTCTATTGTACTTAGATATGGGAATTTCATCTCCCAACACATCTCCGTCATCTTCCTTTAGACGAAATGGTCACTTACTTACATTTGAACCTCGACTAATCATGGAAGTGCTATCAGGATGCATGTCTTTGTTAAATTTTACAAAACTTTAGACATATGCAAACTGGTGGAATAATATACCACAAGCTCAGTATTCGGTCGAGCTTTCCCAAGATTTTTCATCTCAAATTCGGATTTTAAATAGCTTTTAAGGTCTCTTATTGCATCAAGAGTACCCATCATGTCTGTACTATCGACATAGATAGCTACAATTCCAAATCATAACTTTCTTGTGAATACGCAAGGAAAAATAACTTACTTGTCTATCCCCTCCAAATCAAATAGTCACTTTGAAAGGTATACCACATCCGCCTGATTGCTTCAATCTATAAGTGAGCGTTATATCTAACTGTAAACGCACTATGTGGTTTAGAGTCACTTGATTTGGGAAACAAAAGGCTATCAAGTACTTTTGTAAATATCTGTTGTCTCTTGATTCTTTCAGAGATACGTAACAACCACATACATATGTTGGATTTCAAGTCCTTTTGAAATTACCAAGCTAACTAAGTAGCGGAATGCTATAATGTCAATTACAAGAGAACAAATCCAGGGATTTCTGAGAACCTCGCGCCACAAGCTGAGTTTTTATACTTTAAGACTGCTTTCTTCTCATTATGATTTCTGACAAATTAATCATGTATGTCCAATAGGATTTACACTTGGTTGGTTAGCACTACCACACCAAATACATGTATATTTGTCAAAGAACCAAGTTCTACCTGGATTGTATAGGAAAAATATGATATTCTTCGACATTAAGCAACAAGGAGCATGGTTCGATCTCATCTTGCTCTATTTATTTAAGCAAGTGTATATGAAATTAATCATCAATATGCTCGCATGATATTTCCATTACTCGTGCACATTCTCATAATCCACTTGGGATGTCATTGTTCTCTAGAATCATTAAACTTCGGAGCGTCGTCCAGTTTGATTCATGGACATAATTAGAGACAATCTTATGAGATGATTTTTGATGATATAAATAAGTTTTTCCTTACTCACCTACTTCCTTTCTAGGTGAGGATTGATCGAACCAAGTGATCTCTCCAACTTCCTTTATGGATCCACGGCCTCAACCACCCTTCCACTAAGTGTAGTTGGAACACCTTAGTCTATGGTGTATATCCCTTATTGAGGATTTGCAGGTAGGTTTGCAGCTGGTATGTGTGATCTCATCACTTTAGCGACATCAATGTACATTCTGAAAATCGATTATTCTTTGTCACTTTGGTAGGCCTTTAGATGTGTATAAATTTATGGCATACGGTGATAACCGCAAGTGCACGGCGTCTATCAGAGACGCGGCAAGTACGGCCGATCCACGAGACTTGTGGTGCTCTTGTATGATCTAAGGCTTGCTCGGGACTGAGTTCTAGTGACGGTAATACGTAACACAATGGTTTTGTTGCCGAAACGGCCGGATAATGTGAAATGAACCTAAACTAAGGTATAGACTAGAGTGATAGAAAGGTGATACTAGGGCTGCAAATCCACCACTAACCTACACCGTGTCTTCATCTCATGATATTACTCTTGTTCTTATGCTAGATAAAGGCGAGGTGTCAAGTCTGCCTTAAACCTAAAGTGTTTATCCGCTTGACAGGTTAATCACAACTAAAGTATATTTCCAAAGTATTACACCGTCTAATTAGAGTACAAATAATCGAGGATCATAATAAATTCATTAAACTTGGGTTGGAGCATAAACAACACGAGAGGAATCAAACTACAATGCATCCATGGCATTGGCATGCACCCTGTGAGAGCAAAGTGTTATCACACCGAGATTAATTCTATCTAGAAAATAGTTAAGCAATCAAGAACAGTTCATGAAGAAACACACAGTGATAAGCTAGGGTTTCATCTCAAACCCTAGTAATTTAAATTAAAGCATCAAGAAAATAAAAAAACTACAAATTAACCCTAATTGAAGCCTTGGCTAGTCCAGGCATGACCTCAAACACCCACAACTGAATTCTATTTATACATGCAAGAGAAAACTCCCAAACCCTAAATTAATTTCAAAACATAAATTGAATGCAAACCTAATCGCCCATGCTCTCTGATTCGTACTCCCCTCTTGTCTATTCGGCTCTGCAACTCCTTGATGTTGATGTTAGAGAAACCCTAATACTAGTTATCTCAACCCTAGCCTCTAAGTTGAAAGAAGCTACGGGTAAAGATGGCCAGAACTAGGGTGGTGGACGAGTTGTTGAAGCGGCTGTTGTACTGACAAGATATGGTGGTGAGGGTGTGTCGGGAAGAGATGATGGAGGTGGTGCGGCAGGGATGGAGATGGAGGTAAAGAGCGGAGCTCTCTTTCTGTGATGGAGACGGGAGAGGAGGAAGAAAGAGAAAGTGGAAAGAATGGGGGAGTTGCTCGATGGGTATAGGGTTAGGTTGATTCGTTGTGGCGGCAGGCGCAGCGACGGACGATGGAACAGGTTGAGCGAGCGTTGGATGAAGAGCAGGCGATCTGAACGGCTCAGGGAGTATTGGGTAGATTTGGTGTGGAGCGTGAGCATCGAGTAATGATATGCAAAGCTGAGCGACCGTAGGATGTAGTTGAGGGAGATCTCAACGGCTCAGAAATGATGGGCTTGGATCCGGGTCGTGGGTAGCTCTAGCCCAAGTCTTCCTTGTTGGGTTGCAACTGATTTGCGCGCGGGCTTTGGCTATCTGCTCCATAGATGTTTGACTCCAATTCTTCGCTCTTTAGCTCCTCAGTTTCTCCGGACTTTATTTATTGCCTAAAAACACAAAATTAATTAATACAAATATTTATTCTTGAAAACAAAGAAAACACGGAATCTGGGATAATATCTGATTTCTAAGCGCAAAAGATGAGTAAAATGCCAATAAAAGGTGTATAAATATGCACTATTTGGCACTCATCAAATACCCCCAAACACGAATTTTACTTGTCCTCAAGTGAAACGAGAAATGAAGAAATCCTAACTATACCACCTGTCGTAGGTCTCTCGAATGCATTTAGCGTATGCACTAAGCCTTTAAACCGCTAGGTGTCCCTAGTGGACGAGTTGTAGTCTCGTGAGGGTTTACCAGAGGTGTACCCACAAAACCTTCTCCAACTTCAGAGTGTAAAAGAGTCTCAAGCATCCAAGAAGCTATGAGGACATAGAGTTTCTGCGTGCTAGTAACATAAGTTAGAACTACCAAAGAACGCATTCTCATCCTTAAGTGCTGAGCGAGAAGTAACCATACCATATGAAAGAATTCGGATTCGATTGTGATCATAAGCCTCGACTTCTGCCTCACCATTAGGTTTTTATGATAATTGCACTCAAAAAGATCGATTTTTAGTCTCTCATGTGTGCAGGCAGGAATAAAGAGAGAAATCCTGCACACGTTGTAGGTAAGAAGGATAACCTTCCGAAATAAAATCTGGAGACTCCACAGAAGTGTGGACAAAAAGAATATTTTTCTGATGATCTCTAAGAAAGGAAATCAACCATTAGCAAGGGTGGGAGTACTCACTCACTTCTCACCCGATCGGCAATTAATATCACTCTCTCATAAGAACCATAGAAACGTCTTCAATCTTCGGTCTTGGTCTTCAATTGTTGATGACGAACTTCTAAACTTCACAAAACTTGACAATTTTTTTAATTTTTCTACTCAAATTCCTTGTTGTTTGGATTTTTCTTTTTAAATTCTTCTTTACCATGGTGGTAGCAAAAATAAACTACAATATATATATATATATATATATTTTTTTTTTTTTAATTTACAAAAAGTGAAAATAAAAATACAAATAATGGAACAACTAACTCCATGGACAAAAGACTTTATCACTCAATTTTTCCACAACTTGTATTGTCTTGATTTTATAAATTTTATTAATTCTCATCCTATTTTCTTTTCTTTTTCTTTGTTGCACATAAACCTTGGACTATATCAATTTTTCTTTCAATATTCCGATCTTTGCTCCGTTTGTCGACGATGATGTGTTTCTATGGGTCTTGCTGATTGAGAGAGAGAGTGATGCTAACTGCAAATCGATATTTAAAAGGAGTTTTCATCTTTAGACATCACCCTCATGATTGACAAAACTAGCACTCAAGAGATCAAAAGTAGTGCTGAAATTGGTGCGAAGTTGGGTAGCTCACCATTCCTACCCGGAATTTACGTAAGGTGACACACACTCTAACAGCTTTTCTAGAAAGTTGCCAAAAAATTGAAGGTTGGTGCCTCACTTGATGTAAAATGGGTAGTCTCCACTATGGGTGATCACAATTCTACTACCGAATATCTAAACAACACCTAATTCGCCCTCCGGTATGGTTAAATCCAACTTTAACGCTCTAATCAACTAAGGAACCCGATTGTGTTCTCCTAAGTACTTCTAACTTTTGTTATTTCGGTCGATTCTCTATGTAAATATAGCTAGAAGCATGCTAGTGACTCTAAAATCTCTAAAAGTTGGAGGTTTTTACAAAAAGGGTTTTTGATTTTTTTTTTTTTTTTTTTTTTTTTTTTTGAAAATAAAAGGTAAAATAAAAGACTAAAAACTCTAAATGCAAATGCACCCCCAAACCTAAATCAAACATTGTCCTCAATGTGTCGACATATAGGAAAAATTTAAACAATCACATACCAAGAGAACTATGCTGATAAGAGAAAAGGGAAGAGATTACCGGTATGTCGGAGGGAGCAAGGTTGGAGCTTCATTAATCAAGGCTAGAATCCAACATTCTCAGCGGAGATCATATCGGATTAGCACAATATAAGCACAAGAAGACTCAACCGATGCAAGAAAGAAAAATTTAACAAGTCCTACTGGATATATACAATGAAAATTCACCATACACTAACAATCTAAAGAGTTGAGGATCAACCCAATAGAAAATATATACACACATCAACAGTCTTACACAAATATAACATGAAAGTGCAAGTAAGACCGCAAATGTGAAAAGAGTTTCCCCAAACCTAAACTTGTCAACGAGTGTGTGTTTGAGAGCACAAAATCTTGCAATTTTAAAGGTACATCATTCAAAAGGTCTAACTCAAAATGAGTTTTGCTAAGAACAGACCCAGGATATACACATTCCAACCGTGGTTCCTTAAAAGTTTTATACTTTGATGCAAAATAGTCCAAGAGGACTTGGGAAGCACAAAGCTCTAGGCCTAAAATTAGGCATTCTTAGAAAAGTTGGTTTTGCAATTTTGTTACAAACTACACCTAGGTTTGGTGGAGGAGTTTCAATTTGTGACTCAGGAGAGAGGTTAGGTACATCTAAGTTGTTTTCATTTATAAAATCATTTGTACCATCACACACTTTCCTAAAGTCGGAAGAAGGTAAATCATGTTCATTTTCACAGGACAATTCATCAATTTCCATGTCAAATTCATCAGAGGAGGCAACATATTGTGACATGGGCAGGGAATCAGACACAAAAATAATATTATGATCCAAGAGAACATTAGTGTCAACAGAAGATTCATCCTTTCTTAAGTCACAAACAAGTTGTGTAGCATGCTCACATTCACTGAAGAATTTCACAAAACTAAGCTCATAGTTAAGATCACATGTATGAATGTTAGAAGAAGTATCATTCATAGGGTTCACAGAAGAGACGCCTAACGTCTCTGAACCTAAAGATTCTACTACATTTTCAAAATACACATGCTCTTCATATTCATCATCATCATCATAGCAAAAATTCGTCTCTCCATTCAAAATTGTAGTATTTTTAGTGTACTCATCTACCTCTGGGTTAGGTTCATATTCAATGTTAGTTGCATGAGTAAGACTAGAAACACTATTTTCAATCATATCATTTTGTAACTCAATCAGGTTCCTTTGAAGAATCATTTTGAGTTGTTCTATTGAAGGAGAGTCTTCACTAGTGGGTATGCATTCCTCATATGGATATTCATTGTATGGTTGTGCATTAAGTTCACTAGAGAAGGGAAGTTCAAACATGTTGCTATGTGGATGGTCATGCATTGCATTCATTTCAAGCCTAGCATTTTGCTCCATGAGTGTTTCCATTATTGATTGCAAACTAGGAGTTGGGGAGTATAAAATTGTTCATCTCCCCCCTTTGTGGTGAATGATGCATGTGTGCATGGTCATAGTCACTTCTAAACAATTCGTACATTTGATTATCATGGCTTTCCCTAGACTGCCTAAAATCATGCAAAATATAACAAGTACTCAAGGGGTGGTCTAAGCCACCACATAAGGTGCAAGCATGCATTTCATATTGCCTAGGGGAATTAGATTTGACAGATCGCTCATGTGATTACCTTTCTAAAGCGAAACTTGAGCTTCTAATTGATCTAGAAGTGATGATGGGTATGAGGAGAGTGTTCATTCTCAACCTTGTGATGGATGATACATGTGCTCATAGTGATTAGGGTATGTGAGGTCGGGGCCCCGAGAAGGCGCATAAAATTCCCTAAAATCACTATGGTATGTGGGGGTTCATCTGTGAAGCGTGCCCGTAAGCACGCTCTCTAATGGATTTGGTTCCATCCCCAGATGCAGACCAAAATCCTGACATGATTTAGCACTCAAATTGAACTCAAAAAGAAACACCCAAAGGTTATGGAAAGTGGGCTCAGTTTTGGTTTAAGAGGGTTTTTGTTTGGTTTTGTTGGGAAAGTTTGGTTTATGTGGGAAGCCCAGGTTGCTGTGGGCTCAATTTGGTTTTAAGAGGGTTTATTTGGTTTTGTGGGCTTCTGTTTGGTTTTGTTGGGAAAGTTTGGTTTATGTGGGAAGCCCAGGTTGCTGTGGGCTCAATTTGGTTTTAAGAGGGTTTATTTGGTTTTGTGGGCTTCTGTTTGGTTTTGTTGGGAAAGTTTGGTTTATTGGGATTGGATTTGGTTTATTGGGATTAGTTGGGTTATGTGCAACCCAGCTATGTGAGCAAAACCCAACAGTTTGGGTTCTAGCCTAGATGATCTGGCCCAAATTGGTCGCCTGACCAGTTAGGTCGAAAAATGTATAGCTCGGTAGTTGGGCTTCGATTAACGTCGCGAGAGCCCATTGCCTTCCAGATTGATCGGCTGACCCGAGTTAATGTACATCCCAGGTTATGTGGGACTGTACAGCCCAGGAGATGTGGGCTTAGTTTAGTTTAAGCCCAGCAGCAGAGCCCAGCTTAGGCAGAAGCGGCCCAGCATAGTGAACTGGGCAGCCCAGATGCACAGCCCATTATTTGGGCTTCTGTTTTGGTTTGTTGTGGGCTGGTTTACGGCCCAGGTTTGTGGGCTGAGAGATCAGTGGAATGCAAAGCCCACAAATGGGTTTTAGCTTAAGCAGCCCAGGGTTGTGTAAATGAGCCCAATGATATAGTATGGTCAAGTTTGCGCGGTTGCCAGGCCGGTGGTGGTGGACTCGAGACTTAGTGACACCGGTTCTAGCTCAATTGATTTGGCACAGGTCTGTTGGTGCTAGGTTGGCAACTTCGGCCACCGGCGTGTGCCTGACCGGGTTAGGTGGTCACAGCTCAGACAAGGAATAAAGACGACAGAGCACAGCTTGGGCAATCAACAGAGAGTAACAAAGACAAAGACAAGTGAAGCGACAATTGGGTAATAAACTCCGAAGCGACCTATGCACGGTTGGCTAGGTCCGATAGTTTGCGGAGTCGGAGTTTAGGCTCGGGGTAAGTCACAAAGACAACACAATTTGCGACTTTGCAACACAACACACAGCTCACAGCGCACAGCACAATTTTAACAGGGCAGCTCAACACTTATGAGACCGCACAGCACAGGTTAGCTTAAGCTCAGATTAGGTTATGTGCACAGGTGCTCATGCAAAGGTGTTGGTAGGTGCACATGATCAGGCTGGCAGGCTTCACAGATTTAGGGTTTAACACAATGTAAGCATGCATAAGGTCACAAGCAGATGGAGCACAAGGGAGAGCCAGCATGCTTGTTATCAGCAATTCTCAAAGCAGATGCATACAAAGTACAGGGAGCTCAATTGTTATGAAAAAGGTTTATTTGTGACAAAGCCAGCAGGGTAGCTCCACACTTGCTGCTTCAGGGGGCTAGCAAGGTGGTAGATGGCTCACAAGGCTCACAGGGTTAGCACCAGGTCAAGCATACACAAGCTCTAGAGTTACCACAGATGCACAAGGCTCATGGATGTGGAGATAATTTCACACAGATGCACAAATTGACACAGTTCAGCTCAGAGACATAGCTATTTCAGCTAGCAAATATGTTTAGCATGCATTCATGGAGTGTCACCCATACATTTATCAATCACAGAGCAGAGTTAGAGAATGATACTAACTTGCTTTAGCACAGTGGCAGTGCTCAGCTCCTTGTCTCACCCTGGGGTTGGCTCAGCTGCACCACAGCACAGGTAGCACAACAAGCACAGCAAGCACCACAAGTACCTGCAGCTCAACAAAAGTTTTAGTACTCTGCAATGTGCAAGTTAAAGCAAAGAAAGTGGAACTCAGCACTGGCTATCACCAGCTGAGAATATTTTGGACTGACAGGGAAACTAAGTTATACTAAGATGCAGATGTTATGATTTGTGAGATCAATTAACTAAGATGAGAGCTACCAGCTACAGCTACAGATGAGATGCAAAGATTATAACAAGTTACAGCTAAGTTAAACAAGAAAAGGAAAACTAGCAGATGTATGATGCAATAACAGGTAAAAAAAAATGTAAAATGTCGAACTGAGTTACACTACTACAGGGCTAAAAACAGAAATTTAAAATGCAGCAATTTAAAGTGGATATGTACAGGGGTAAGCTAGCATTCAGTAAAGACGGGCCAAAGAACAACAGGGCACTCGCCAAGTCCCCGGCAGCGGCGCCAAAAACTTGGTAGGCCTTTAGATGTGTATAAATTTATGGCCTACGGTGATAACCGCAAGTGCATGGCGTCTATCGGAGACGCGGCAAGTACGGGTCGATCCACAGAGACTTGTGGTGCTCTTGTATGATCTAAGGCTTGCTCTGGACTGAGTTCTAGTGACGGTAATACGTAACACAATGGTTTTGTTGCCGAAACGGCTGGATAATGTGAAATGAACCTAAACTAAGGTATAGACAGTGATAGAAAGGTGATACTAGGGCTGCAAATCCACCACTAACCTACACTGTGTCTTCATCTCATGATATTACTCTTGTTCTTATGCTAGATAAAGGCGAGGTGTCAAGTCTGCCTTAAACCTAAAGTGTTTCTCCGCTTGACAGGTTAATCACAACTAAAGTATATTTCCAAAGTATTACCTGTCTGATTAGAGTACAAATAATCTGAGGATCATAATAAATTCATTAAACTTGGGTTGGAGCATAAACAACACGGAGGAATCAAACTACGGTGCATCCATGGCATTGGCATGCATTTGTGAGAGCAAAGTGTTATCACACTGAGATTAATTCTATCTAGAAAATAGTTAAGCAATCAAGAAGCAGTTCATGAAGAAACACACAAAGATAAGCTAGGGTTTCATCTCAAACCCTAGTAATTTAAATTAAAGCATCAAGAAAATAAACAAACTACAAATTAACCCTAATTGAAGCACTGGCTAGTCCAGGCATGACCTCAAACACCCACAACTGAATTCTATTTATACATGCAAGAGAAAACTCCCAAACCCTAAATTAATTTCAAAACAGAAATTGAATGCAAACCTAATCGCCCATGCTCTCTGATTCGTACTCCCCTCATGTCTATTCCTTCTCTGCAACTCCTTGATGTTGATGTTAGAGAAACCCTAATACTAGTTATCTCAACCCTAGCCTCTAAGTTGAAAGAAGCTACGGGTAAAGATGGATAGAACTAGGGTGGTGGACGAGTTGTTGAAGCGAGTACATTGTCTTGACAAGAGATGGTGGTGAGGGTGTGTCGGGGAAGAGATGATGGAGGTGGTGCGGCGAGGGATGGAGATGGAGGTAAAGAGCGAGCTCCGCTCCGTGATGGAGACGGGAAAGGAGGAAGAAAGAGAAAGTGGAAAAAGAATGGGGAGTTGCTCGATGGGGTATAGGGTTAGGTTGATTCGTTGTGAGGCAGGCGCAGCGACGGACGATGGAACGGGTTGAGCGAGCGTTAAAAAAAAGAGCAGGCGATCTGAACGGCTCAGGGAGTATTGGGTAGATTTGGTGTGGAGCGGGAGCATCGAGTAATGATATGCAAGGCGAGCGACCGTAGGATGTAGTTGAGGGAGATCTCAACGGCTCAGAAATAATGGGCTTGGATCCGGATCGTGGGTAGCTCTAGCCCAAGTCTTCCTTGTTGGGTTGCAACTGATTTGCGCGCGGGCTTTGGCTATCTGCTCCATAGATGTTTGACTCCAATTCTTCTCTCTTTAGCTCCTCAGTTTCTCCGGACTTTATTTATTGCCTAAAAACACAAAATTAATTAATACAAATATTTATTCTTGAAAACAAAGAAAACACAGAATCTGGGATAATATCTGATTTCTAAGCGCAAAAGATGAGTAAAATGCCAATAAAAAGGTGTATAAATATGCACTATTTGGCACTCATCACACTTCACATTTACATTTGTGGAGTACAAGAATCAATATGAGACATAGTGAGAACACACCACGAAAATTCCGGATGTTCCCTTAGAAAATACTTTTTCTTATCTCCCCCAAACGGCGGGAAGACTGTCTCATTAAAAGTGATAACCCGCAAATCTTGCGGTAATTGTTGGGGAACTCATTTCCAACATAACTACTGTTTTGGGGTAAAAACTAATTCTGCTGTTTTTTGTAATTTGGGGTGTGTTCATGAGAAACGAATTCAAACCCTAAATAAATGCACTGCACGGGAATTGTTTTAGGTTCGAGAGATCAATCGGTAAGACTCTGGCCTAAACCAAGAAATGGCCGTTCCAGATTCAATTCGGTCACAAGGTGAAGGAGAAGGGTTGATCTTAGGGAGGGAAGCGAAGAAGGTGTTTGAGATCAGAGTGTTGAAGGTGTGGCTGTTTTATGACTTGCGTATCAGAAAATGGTTTCTAGCTACTTGTGTTAATATCTTCTGGACCATCTAGAATTAGATCTAAGCCATTCAGATAGTCCGGGGAACATGGATGGTCATGATCATTTTGCGGCAGTGATGTGTTACCGCAAAGCAATTTAGGGTTTTTAAAAACGGAACGTGTTCACGCTACTTTGGGCAAGCGATTTAATGCCCTCTGGTCTTGTTACGAACATGTCGATTGACCAAGAGAGAGCTTGGGCCGACAGTGAACACATTGGCACCTCTTTGATCGCTTGAGGTGTGATCTAAGCCGTCCAACTAGGCTAGAGAAGTTGGACGGACACGATCAATTTGTGATAATTTTATACGGCCGCGACCCGAATTAGGGTTTTGAATACAATGTGTTTTCCCTGGTTTGGGCAAGCGATTTGGTATCCTCTGGACTTGCTACAAGCAAGTCGATCGAGCAGAAAAGAAGTCGGTCCGCTGGTGAGTACGCCAACACCTTTTTGATCGTTCTAGGAAATATCTCAGTCGTCCAACAAGGCTGGCAAATTTGGACGGTCGTGATGCTTTTGAGACTCTTCTTAACAGTCTCAGCTCGTTCGAGCTATTTTTGTATAGCACGATCTCCCACATTTGGGATCGACGTTCAAAGAGCTTGTGGCTTAGGGAATGTGACTCAATCGACTAGGGCACTAGTGGGCTCGCCGGTGGCCACTGCGGTGATTGCCTAGTTCTACTAGGAGTAAGTTATGCTTTTTAAATCGTGCGGCCAATTCGTGTGGCCGTGATTATTTTTGAGACTGATATTGACAATCTCGATTAAGAATGAATATGTGTTCGATCACGCTAACTTTAATTAAAAGTGTGTGAACGCGTTGATATCTTTGTCAGAGAGATGTAGCACGTATAAGTATTTTTGCACAGATCCCAATACTAGCACTTCAGGAGATTCATGCTACTTTGCTGAGAGTGAGCATTGATCGCCATGTCATGCCAGTACTAAGAGTCCAGCTGGGAACATAGCATGGTAAAATACCAAGCGAGTTTTCATTAGTTAATAATGTTGGCATAAAATAGAATTCACAGAATATTTGGGATTGCTACCATGCGCACCATTCTGAATGAACTTCCTATATATACATATATACATACTGAGTTGTTCAATATATGTGTAAGTAACGAGGTTTGAGAACTCGTTACTTTCAAATGGCCTTTACTCCTTTGTAGGATCACAAAGCACTAAAGATAGGGTCTTACGGTTTTGACCCTGAACTAAAATCCACCATCAACATTAAGTCCCATGCTTATCATGTAATGACAATTCTATTGCGGGATAAACACTAGATGGTGACGTATACAACGTTAAAGGGACGAGATAAATGAAGTTTACCCGTAGGAGCTTTGATCGACCGCCAGTAATCACCTGTGCAAGTGTACCGGCGCGGCTATGGAGTCTTGGTGGGACCGGCTTCCTCTTCGGGTGTTCGAGCCAAAGAAGGAATTCTTCTTCCACTAGGATTCTTTAATCGTTCTTGTATAAAGGGTGTTGACCCGTATACTTCTTCTTCCTTCTTATATTTCCGCTCGCATAGCTCCCCCGTCGTCGCCGGACTTTGCTGTCGCCGTTTAACCATCCCGCCGTCACACGTCCGTCAGCAGTCGCATGTCCATCAACAACAAGGTAGGTGCTTTGTCTCTTTGTCTTCATGTTGTTGTTGTTGTTTTTTTTTTTTTTTTTTTTTTTTTTTTTTTTGTGTAGATGTAAACCCTAGCTCTTAGGTAAAACCTCCTTGAACTTGAGAAAATAATCCCGTTGTAAACGAAATTTCTTTGCGAGACATATTGTGATTAACTACACTAGTAAAACCATTAGCGAGTAGTTAACATTGCTAGGATCGCTAGTAAAACGAGAAATGAACCCTTGACGGATATCTTTGTTTTTAGTCCTTTTCCTCTTTGCTTGCAAGACCTAGCTTTAGGTTGCTGTTGATGTAGAACTTAGCTTAGGTTTCGGTGGACATAATACCCACGACAAGACCCGTTCGTCCAACTGTGCATTCGACTAGGCGGCAGACATACATCCCGCGGTTGATGCGGCTTTCGTGCGACCTCCTCCATTTAATTATTTTTCGTCTGAGTGGTAAGGATCCGTTTGGGCCCGGCTATACATGCTTGCCTCGAGGCCAATAGGGAGTTCGTGCATATAGTGACCATAAGGACGATCGAGCATATAGTGGCCACGAGGGAGATTGAACATATTGAGACCAATAGGGCGATCGAGCAGTGGCCATATCTTCTTCCATGTACTTCGACCATCAGTGATCATGTTGAATTAATAGGTTGTGCATACGATACCCTCTTAGTATGAAATAATAACTTTCTTTATTGTGCTCCATTGTAGTTATTTGGAAGTGAAATCAAGAAATTCTCGCTAGCATGTCACCTAGAAATATTTTTTTTGCCAAGCCAGGAAATGCTAGCAACGCCAAAGACATGCCAAATATAGATGATGAGATATTCGTTGTGCCTTATCCGAATATTAGGACTCATCCTAGTCATAAGATATTCTTCCTTACGGATTTATAGAATGAGATGGCTGCTGCCTCAGTTTCCCGGAACGTGTGATGAGGTTTTGTCTCTAAAATAAAGAGTATCCGGCTTCTCCTATTGATTTAAAAATTTGCCACACTCCGCTGCGCTCTTATGAAGGCTGGATGAGGTATATGTTGGGTAATGAACGCATCAAAGATAACTTGACTAAAGCGCAAGTCGTTGAAGCTGTCATGGCGTCCGCAACACTTCATATTAGGAAAGATGTTGCATGTTTAATCACTTTCATTTCTCGATGGTGTCCTTCCATACACACGTCTATATGCGGATGGGGAGAGATGACCATTACTTTAGAAAGTGTAGCCACTTTGTCGAGTCTTCCAGTTGCGGGAAACATCCACTTTGAGCTGTCCGCTGAAGAGAAGGAAATGCTCGACACTCTGGTTAAGAAGGCAGAGGGATATAACCAGAAGTAATGTAATGAAAAATATTTTATACTTGGTGGGTGTGTGAATGGTTTCCTACAAAACCAAAACCGGGCCAAGTGTTGGATGATGAACTCAGTGTTGTCGTATTTCTGTCTTTATGGCTGTCTAGGGATGTCTTTGATGATGGCTCTGGAAAAAACACCATAAGACATTATCTCGTCATGTTTGCCATTAAGTTAGCGCAAGGTGTAGTCCTCCCTTTAGGCATCTTATTCCTTGGGTCGTTGTACTCTCATCTGGATTCCTTGGTAACAAACATTTATGTTTCCAACGATTACATGAAGGTGGAGTCGCACATTCACATTGCCTTTCTCCAAGCATGCTTATGAGAGCATTTCAAAAGTTATGCTCATGTTCCTGTGACTTCGTTTTCTAGTTATATGGAGGTTCCTGGATACTTCGTTGGCAGTTGATCGATAATGTGCGCGCCTTAGATTTTCGTCCGTGGGCGCCGGTTCATTCTTCTTTGATTCAGCCGAAGACCTTTGCTTTCGACCCTGATATGGTGTTGCACACTGGAGAGAAAATGGGTCTTGGGGAGATCATATTTATGCGAAGCTGCATGCCATGATATGTCTCGTCCTTCTTTAATGAATCCCTTACCGTGGTTCCGTATAATATCGACAAGGTCGCTCTTCATATCGGATTTGATCAAGGTATTCCGTTTTGTCGCCCGCCCGAATCTCCAATGGAGCTTTTGCTGTCTATTTTTGATATTAGTCTCTTCGCCGCAAAGAAGAGTCTTTCATTTTGCTCCCAGGAAGGAAACCAGTGGCGATTAGTAAGTATAATGATTTCTGGAGAACAGAGATTTTATCTTTTCAGAAACTCGTGGGAGAATTTGTGACAATTCCGCGCGATAAGCCTTCCTCCGAGATTTTGAAACAACATAAATTGTTGAAGCCACTTCGGGGCAAGCGAAATAGGGCTGACGCTTCTAATGAATGCATTCCCCAGGATGCAAGAGCGAAGTCTAAGAAGCAGGCAAGTGGACCGGTAGTTTTCAATTCTTCCCACATGCATGTACTTTAAGAAATCAGGCGATACTGAACCTCTTGAGGATGAAGACGAGGATGACGAAGGCTCGGTCCACGACGAAGGAAGCGTCTCTAGGCGTAGTAGGGAGCTTAACCGTTCCAGCGAACCGGGAGATGAGACTGTGACAGATGTCAACCTTCAGGTTGAGGGAAACGACAATGTAGGGGATACTGGAGATGTTACATCCGTGGTTATAGATGTGCTTCCATTTAAAGAGCTTCCTGCGACCGATAAGTCATTAGTTGTGCACTCCACCTCTGCTGGTGTCATTTTTGACCCTCCTTTTGACGCCACTTTCGTGGATCATGTGCTGGTTGGAGGATTCACGTGCCGACTAAGTACGAAGAGTTATACACCAAGATATCGAAGAATCATGGTGACATCGCCACTTCCAAGAAGCTTAAAGTCCCTTTGCATTAGTCAAACGTGTTGAAGAAGCTTTATCCTCCATTTATGGCATGAGTATCGTGGATTTGGGAGCACCATTTCTGAAGAGGTAATTGAAAGCTGGAAGTTCCATCGAGATGTGTCCGTGAAGTATGAGTTTAACGCCTCTTGGTTTTGTGAGGAATTTTCTGAAATCAAGAAGTTGCAAAGCGAAATGAAGGATGTTCCATCTATGGAATTCATTACTCAGAAAGAGGCAAAAGCCGAGAGATTGTCCCAGGAGTTGAAGCTGAAGCAGACTGCTGTCCAGAACATGAAAGATGCCTTTGAAAAGAAGAACAAGTTATTGATGGACGACTTCCCTTGAATAGTTTATGATTTTCTTTATTTTCTTAGGTATCTTTGAGTGACGTGAGGAATTCCTTTCATGGTTTGATGATTTTCTCTCTCTCTTCTATTTTTTTGGTTTTGAACTAGCAAGTGATTGCTTTTTATGAAGATATTTGAATTTGATTTTAGGATAATTTATGAGTAGCATCTATAAAAGGAATTATGACTGGGCCAACATAAATTCTAAAAATTCTCATTTTTGGGACGTAAGTAATGCACCTTAGAGAAATTGTGTATGTTGCATGAAAATCGGAAACGTCACACGAAAGGAAAACATGTAAAGTAAAACATAAAATGGAGACCGAGAACGATAATGACTTCATTCTCAAAAATAAGATGCGTGTATCGAGTCCCCAGCAAATTTCCGAAAGACTTCTCGTACAAATGATTGTTTCAACGAGACTTACTTGTTGACGAGGTTCCGATGAACGAAATTGGTCTTTCCCGGATAATTGCTTGAAATCCAAGTTGCGACCCGAGTTGTTGTAACACACCTCTGCTAGTTACCTCTGCTAATAAAAGGTCCCCAGCCAATTCGATCTCTTCCGTGAAACTGCGCATGTCGGCTTGTGGAGAGAGGAAATATTCTCAGTTCATAGTTGCAGCTCCCTTGAATTTATTTTCTCCCTGACAATGCGTTTCAGGCCGTTGCATTCACTGGTGGGGTGATGGATGAATTTGTGGTAATGGCAATATCTCGGATCAATCATCTCTTGATCAGTTGGTGAACGCCATACATGAGGTAGTTGAACTACTCCGTCTTGCACCCCAAGCTTCCAACAGCTCCAGAACCCTCTCATTGGAAATGGGAAGTGCGGGTACTCTGAGTTAAGTTTTTCTTGTGTTTGCAGCTGTTGCCGTGAGTATTCCTGCAGACTTTGATACGAGGGTCATTTCGAGAGTGTGGCTGAGACGTGCGTTGACATTAACGCGGATCGCTTAGCTTGGCGGTTTTGCTGAAGTGCAACTTCTCTCGAGGGTCCTGCATCAGTGACGCTGCGACATGGTTGAACTGAGTACTGTTCATTCGTGAAGTTTTTGTCCTCGTGGTGGTCTTGGAAAATTTCCCCTTATTCAGGTGCTTCTCTATTTGGTAAAGCCATTGTGATTGGGGTCGTGGATTGCTAAACAACTCTCTGAACTTCTGCAAGGATCTTGAGATATATACTCTCCAACAGAGTTTCATAAGCCGAGCCTTGGTTTTTATTATGCAGGTATTGTGATACTCTCGGCGAGTCTATTTCCCTGTGAAACTGCTTCGGCCCTTTGTTGCTGGATGGATTTTGTCGATCGTTTCCTTTCGGCTCATATCCGATGTGGTTACGTATCTTATCTACATCACTACTGGTAGAAGCACGAACTTCGGATAAAGATCCAACGTCATCTTTATCATTAATGGCATCCTCCAGGAAAATGCTAGCCGGTTCCTTACACAACCGGCTTACCATACTTTTTAAAAGACAAAGCATCTCGTGTTGCTATTTAACGATCTCGGACTGACTTGCGAGGATATATTTTAACACCATAGCTATGTCTTCCACGGTGATTGCGCTTCGATCATTTATGACTTTCGGAGAGCTTGGCTGACGACGATGCATTACAGAATGGAAGTTGAGATTCGTGATGGAAATAAAATTGGGTTAACAAATGTGTTTATACCTAAAAAACCACCTTCTCGAATTCGAGAAAAATCGAAAATGAAATTGAAATTGATCCTGCAACGGAGAGATTAATCTCCCATTGTGGTCGCCAGTTGTTTTGGGGTAAAAACTAATTCTACTGTTTTTGGTAATTTGGGGTGTGTTGATGAGAAACGAAATCAAACCCTAAACAAATGCACTGCACGGGAATGCTTTTAGGTTCGAGAGATCAATCTATAAGACTCTGGCCTAAAACAAGAAATGGCCGTTCCAGATTCAATTCGGTCACAAGGTGAAGGAGAAGGGTTGATCTTAGGGAGGGAAGCGGAGAAGGTGTTTGAGATCAGAGTATTGAAGGTGTGGCTGTTTTATGACTTGCGTATCATAAAATGGTTTCTGGCTACTTTTGTTGATATCTTCTGGACCATCTAGAATTAGATCTAAGCCATTCAGATAGGCCGACAAACATGGATGGTCATGATCGTTTTGCGGTAGTGATGTGTTGCCGCAAAGCGATTTAGGGTTTTTAAAAACAGAACGTGTTCACGCTACTTTGGGCAAGCGATTTGATGCTCTCTGGTCTTGTTACGAACAGGTCGATTGACCAAGATAGAGCTTGGGCCGATAGTGAACACATTGGGACCTCTTTGATCGCTTGAGGTGCGATCTAAGCCGTCCAACTAGGCTAGAGAAGTTGGACGGACACGATCAATTTGCGACAGTTGTATACTGCCGCGACCCAAATTAGGGTTTTGAATACAGTGTGTTTGCCCTGGTTTGGGCAAGCGATTTGCTATCCTCTGGACTTGATACAAGCAAGTTGATCGAGCAGGAAAGAAGTCGGTCCGCCGGTGAGTGCGGCATCACCTTTTTGATCGTTCCAGGGAAGATCTCAGCCGTCCAACAAGGCTGGCAAAGTTGGATGGTCGTGATGCTTTTGAGACTCTTCTTAACAGTCTCCTCATTCGAGCTATTTTTGTATAGCGCGATCACCCACGTTTGGGATCGGCATTCAAAACGCTTGTGGTTGAGGGAATAGGACTCCATTTACTAGGGTACTAGCGGGCCCGCCGATGGCTACTGTGGTGATTGCCTAGTTCTACTAGGAGTAAGCTATGCTTGTTAAATCGCGCGACCAATTCGTGTGGCCATGATTATTTTTGAGACTGATATTGACAATCTTTAAGAATTAATATGTGTTCGATCACGCTAACTTTATTTAAAAGTGTGTGATCGCGTTGATCTCTTTGCTAGAGAGATGTTGCCCGTATAAGTATTTTTGCGCAGATCCCAATACTAGCACTCAGGGAGATTCATGCTACTACGGTGAGAGTGAGCATTGATCGTCATGTCATGCCGGTATTAAGAGTTCGTGCAGGAACATAGCATGGGAAAATACCAGGCAATTCATGCATTAGTTAATAATGCTGGCATAAAATAGAATTCACAGAATATTTAGGATTGCTACCATGCGCACCATTCTGAATGAACTTCCTATATATATATATATATACATAGCGAGTTGTTCAATATATGTGTAAGTAAAGAGGTTTGAGCACTTGTAACTTTCAAATGGCCTTTACTCCTTTGCAGGATCACAGAGCACTATAGGGTTTTACGGTTTTGACCCTGAACTAATCGACCTAAACCCTAATCTCGTATCAATCCACCACCGTTCATCTTAAAAATCGACGGAAAAGGCACCAGTCTGTAGCTATTTTCTAGCTCCTGGAACTTATCCAAATCTGAATTCTCGCTCAAGTTAACTTGTTTCTCTCCACCTAAAGTCTCGAGTTTCAAACAACCCAATCTCTACAACCGCGAGCGGAAAAATAAGAAGGAAGAAGAAGTATATAGGTCAACACCCTTTATACAAGAACAATTAAAGAATCCCGATAGAAGAAGAATTCCTTCTTTGGCTCGAACAGCTGAAGAGGAAGCCGATCCCACCAAGACTCCATAGCCGTGCCGGTACGCTTGCACGGGTGATTACTGGCGGTCAATCAAAGCTCCTCCGGGTAAACTTCATTTATCTCGTCCCTTATATGTTGTATACGTCACCATCTAGTACTTATCCCGCAATGGCATTATCATTACATGCTAAGAAGTGGACTTAATGTCGTCATCGCCGGACTTTACTGTCGCCGTTTAACTGTCCCGCCGTCGCACGTCCGTCAGCAGTCGCCCGTCCGTCAACAACAAGGTAGGTGCTTTGTCTCTTTGTCTTTATGTTGTTGTTGTTTCTTTTTTTTTCTTTTTTTTTGTAGATGTAAACCCTAGGTCTTAGGTAAAACCTCCTTGAACTTGAGAAAATAATCCCGTTGTAAACGAAATTTCTTTGAGAGACATATTGTGATCAACTCCACCAGTAAAACCAATAGCAGAGTAGTTAACATTGCTAGGATCGCTAGTAAAACGATCAATGAACCCTTCACGGACATACTGTTTTTACTCCTTTTCCTCTTTGCTTGCAAGACCTAGCTTTAGGTTGCTGTTGATGTAGAACTTAGCTTAGGTTTCGGTGGACATAATACCCACAACAAGACCCGTTCGTCCAACTGTGCATTCGACTAGGCGGCAGACATACATCCCGCTGTTGATGCGGCTTTCGTGCGACCTCCTCCATTTAATTATTTTTCGTCTGAGTGGTAAGTATCCGATTGGGCCCGGCTATACATGCTTGCCTCGAGGCCAATAGGCGTTCGTGCATATATTGACCATGAGGACGATCGATCATATAGTGGCCACGAGGGCGATTGAGCATATCGAGGCCAACAGGGCGATCGAGCAGTGGCCATTTCTTCTTCCATGTACTTCAACCATCAGTGATCATGTTGAATTAACAAGTTGTGCATACGATACCCTCTTAGTATGAAATAATAACTTTCTTTATTGTGCTTCATTGTAGTTATTTGGAAGTGAACTCAAGAAATTCTCGTTAAGATGTCTCCTGGAAACATTTTTGCTGCAAAGCCAGGAAATGCTAGCAACGCCAAAGACATTCCAAATATAGATGATGAGCTATTCGTTGTGCCTTATCCGAATATTATGACTCATCTTAGTCATAAGATAATCCTCCTTACGGATTCATAGAATGAGATGGCTGCTGCCCCAGTTTCCCCGGAACGTGTGAAGAGAATCTGTCTCCAAAAGAAAGAGTATCCAGCTTCTCCTATTGATTTCAAAATTTGCCACACTCCGTTGCGCTCTTATGAAGGCTGGATGAGGTATATGTTGGGTAATGAACGCATCAAAGATAACTTGACTAAAGCGTAAGTCGTTGAAGCTGTCATGGCGTCTGCAACACTTCATATTAGGAAAGATGCTGCAGGTTAATCACTATCATTTCTCGATGGTGTCCTTCCACACACACGGCTATATGCAGATGGGGAGAGATGACCATTACTTTAGAAAGCGTATCCACTTTGTTAAGTCTTCCAGTTGTGGGAAACATCCACTTTGAGATGTCCGTTGAAGCGAAAGAAATACTCGATACTCTGGTTAAGAAGGCGGAGGGATATAACCAGAAGGAATGCGATGAAATTTTTTTTATACTTGGTGGGTGTCTGAATGGTTTCCTACAAAACCAAAACCGGGCCAAGTGTTGGATGATGAACTCAGAGTTGTCGCATTTCTGTCTTTGTGGCTGTCTAGGGATGTCTTTGATGATGACTCTGGCAAGAAGACCGTAAGATGTGATCTCATCATGTTTGCCATTAAGTTAGCGCAAGGTGTAGTCCTCCTTTTAGGCAGCTTATTCCTTGGGTCGTTGTACTCTCATCTGGATTCCTTGGTAACAGACATGTATGTTTCCAACGGTTACATGAAGGTGGAGTCGCACATTCACATTGCCTTTCTCCAAGCATGCTTATGGGAGCATTTCAAATGTTATGCTCCTGTTCCTGTGACTTTGTTTTCCAGTTTATATGGAGGCTCCTGGATACTTTGTTGGCAGAATAGACGTCCAAAACCTGGGTTGAAGTTGATCGATTTCCTCGATAATGTGCGCTCCATAGATTTTCGTCAGTGGGCGCCGGTTCATTTTTCTATGATTCAGCCGAAGACCTTTGATGTCGTTCCTAATATGGTGTTGCATACTGGAGAGAAAATGGGTCTTGGGGAGATCATATTTATGCGAAGATGCACGCCAGGATATGTGACGTCCTTCTTTAATAAATCCTTTACTGTGTTTCCGTATAATATCGACAGGGCCGCTCGTCATATGGGATTTGATCAGGGTATTCCATTTTGTCGCCCGCACGAACCTCCAACGGAGCTTTTGCTATCTGTTTTTGATACTAGTCTCTTCGCCGCAAAGAAGAGTCTTCCATTTTTGCTCCCAGGAAGGAAACCAGTGGCAACTAGTAAGTATAATGATTTCTGGAGAGAAGAGCTTTTATCTTTTCATAAATTCGTGGGAGAAGTTGTGACAATCCCGCGCGATAAGCCTTATTCCGAGATTTTGAAACATCATAAATTGTTGAAGCCGCTTCCGGGCAAGCTAAATAGGGCTGACGCTTCTAATGACTGCAGTCCCCAGGATGCAAGAGCGAAGTCTAAGAAGAAGGCAAGTGGACCGGTGGTTTTCAATTCTTCCCACATGAAGGTACTTTAAGTTTTTCCTATTTTGATCCACTGATTTTATTCATCTCAGAAAATCTTTGCTAAATGTGCTTCTTACTCAAAATCAGGGTCGCAGGAAGGAAAATGCTTTTACGAGGCTGGCACGCAGTCATAACGCAACTTTAGATAAATCCGGTGATATTGAACCTCTTGAGGAAGAAGACGAGGATGACGAAGGCTCGGTCCACGACGAAGGAAGCGTCTCTAGGCGTAGTAGGGAGCTTAACTGTTCCAGCGAACCGGGAGATGAGATTGTGACAGATGTCAACCTTGAGGTTGAGGGAAACGACAACGCATGGGCTACTGGAGATGTTACATCCGTGGTTGTAGATGTGCTTCCCTTTAAAGAACTTCCTGCGACCGTCAAGTCAGTAGTTGTGCACCCCACCGCTGCTGGTGTTATTTATGACCCTCCTTTTGATGCCCCTTTCGTGGATCATGTGCTGGTTGGAGGATTCAACATGCCAGCTAAGTACGATGAGTTATACACCAATATATGTAAGAAGCATGGTCACATCTCCACTTCCAAGAAGATTAAAAGTCGCTTTGCATTAGTCAAACGTGTTGAAGAAGCTTTATCCTCCATTTATGGCATGAGTATCGTGACTGGGCGTACCGTTTTCGAGGAGGTAATTGAAAGATGTAAGTTCTATCGAGATGTGTTAGTGAAGTATGAATTTAACGCCTCTTGGTTTTGTGAGGGATTTTCTGAAATCCAGAGAATGCAAGGCGAAATGAAGGATGTTCCATCCATGGACTTCATTACTTAGCAAGAGGCAGAAGTCGAGAGATTGTCCCAGGAGTTGAATCTGAAGCAGACTGTTGTCCAGAACATAAAAGATGCCTTTGCTAAGAATAACAAGTTGTTGCTGGACGACTTCCCTTGTATAGTTTATGCTTTTCTTTATTTTCTTATGTATCTTTGAGTGACGTGAGGAATTCCTTTCATGGTTTGATGATTTTCTCTCACTTTTTTTTTTTTTGGTTTTGAACTAGCAAGTTATTGCTTTTTATGAAAATATTTGAATTTGATTTTGGGATAATTTATGAGTAGCATCTATAAAAGGAATTATGACTGGGTTAGCAGAAATTCTAGAAATTCTCATTTTTGGGACGTAAGTAATGCACCTTAGAGAATTTGTGTATGTTGCATGAAAATCGCAAACGTCACACGAAAAGAAAATATGTAAAGTAAAACATAAAATGGAGATCGAGAACGATAATGACTTCATTCTAAAAAATGGGATGCGTTTGTCGAGTCCCCAACAAATTTTCGAAAGACTTCTCGTACAAATGATTGTTTCAAAGAGATTTACTTGTTGATGAGGTTCCGATGAACGAAATTGGGCTTTCCTAGATAATTGCTTGAAATCCAAGTTGCGACCCGAGTTGTTGTAACATGCCTCTGCTAGTGACCTCTGCTAATAAAAGTTCCCCAGCCGATTCGATCTCTCCTGTAAAACTGCGCATGTCGACTTGTGGAGAGAGGAAATATTCTCAGTTCATAGGCACAGTTCCCTTGAATTGATTTTCTCCCAGACAATGTGTTTCGGGCCATTGCATTCACTGGTGGGTGATGGAAGAATCTTTGGTAATGGCAATATCTCGGATCAATCATCTCTTGATCAGTTGGTGAACGTCATACAGGAGGTAGTTGAGCTACTCCATCTTTCACCCAAGCTTCCAACAGCTCCAGAACCCTCCTCATTGGAAATGGGAAGTGCGGGTACTCTGAGTTTAGTTTTTCTTTGTTTTGCAAACAATTCTGTGAGGATTCTCGCAGCTTTGATACGAGGCTCGTTTGAGAGTGTGGCCGAGACGTGCATTTACATAGACGCAGATCGCTTAGTCTTGGTGGTTTTGCTGAAGTGCAACTTCTCTCGGGGGTCCTGCATCAGTGACATTGCGGCATGGTTGAACTGAGTATTGTTCATTCGTGAAGTTTTTGTCCTCGTGGTGGTCTTGGAAAATTTCCTCTTCTTCAGGTACTTCTCTATTTGGTAAAGCCATTGTAGTTGGGGTCGTGGATTGATGAAAAGCTCTCAGAACTTCTACAAGGATCTTGAGATATATACTCTCCAACAGAGTTTCATAAGCCGGGCCTTGGACCTTTGTTGATACTCCCGGCGAGTGTCTTTCCCTGTGAAACTGCTTCAGACCTTTGTTGCTGGATGTATTTTGTCGATCGTTTCCGTTCGGCTGTATCCGATGTGGTTACATATCTTATATGCATCACTGCTGGTAGAAGCATGAACTTCGGATAAAGATCCAACGCCATCTTTATCAGTAATGGCATCCTCCAGGCGAATGCTAGCCGGTTCCTTCTACAACCGGCTTACAATACTTTTTAAAAGACAAAGCATCTGGTTTTGCTTTTTAGCCATCTCGGACTGACTTGCGAGGATATCTTAACACCCTAGCTATGTCTTCCACGGTGATTACACTTCGATCATTTATGACTTTCGGAGAGTTTGTCTGACGAGTATGCATTACAGAATTGATGTTGAGATTCGTGATGGAAACAAAATTGGGTTAACAAATGTGTTTATACCTAAAAACCACCCTCTCGAATTCGAGAAAAACCGAAAATGATATTGAAATTGATCCTGAAACCAAGAGATTAATCTCCCACTGTGGTCGCCAGTTATTTTGGGGTAAAAACTGATTATGTTGTTTTTGGTAATTTGGGGTGTGTTGATGAGAAACGAATTCAAACCCTAAAAAAATGCACTGCACGGGAATGCTTTTAGGTTCGAGAGATCAATATGTAAGACTCTGGCCTAAACCAAGAAATGGCCGTTCCAGTTCAATTCGGTCACACGGAGAAGGAGAAGGGTTGATCTTAGGGAGGGAAGCGGAAAAGGTGTTTGAGATCAGAGTGTTGAAGGTGTGGCTGTTTTATGACTTACGTATCAGAAAATGGTTTCTGGCTACTTGTGTTGATATCTTCTGGACCATCTAGAATTAGATCTAAGCCATTCAGATAGGTCGACGAACATGGATGGTCATGATCTTTTTTCGGCAATGATGTGTTGCCGCAAAGAAATTTAGGGTTTTTAAAAACGGAACGTGTTCACGCTACTTTGGGAAAGCGATTTAATGCACTCTGGTCTTGTTACGAACATGTCGATTGACAAAGAGAGAGCTTGGGGCGACAGTGAACACATTGGCACCTCATTGATTGCTTGAGGTGCGATCTAAGCCGTCCAACTAGGCTAGCGAAGTTGGACGGACTTGATCGATTTGCGACAGATGTATACTTCCGTGACCCGAATTAGGGTTTTGAATACAGTGCGTTTGCCCTGGTTTGGCAAGAGATTTGGTATCCTCTGGACTTGCTACAAGCAAGTCGATCGAGCAGAAAGAAGTCGGTCCCGCGGTGAGTGCGCCAGCACCTTTTTGATCGTTCCGGGGAAGATCTCGATCGTCTAACAAGGCTGGCAAAGTTGGACGGTCGTGATGCTTTTGAGACTCTTCATAACAGTCTCAGCTCATTCGAGCTATTTTTGTATAGCGGGATCACCCACGTTTGGGATCGGCGTTCAAAGCGCTTGTGGCTGAGGGAATGAGACTCAATCGACTAGGGCACTAGTGGGACCGTCGGTGGCCACTGCGGTGATTGCCTAGTTCTACTATGAGTAAGCTATGCTTGTTAAATCGCGCGACCAATTTGTGTGCCCGTGATTATTTTTGAGACTGATATTGACAATATAGATTTTCTTTAAGAATGAATATGTGTTCGATCACGCTAACTTTAATTAAAAGTGTGTGAACGCGTTGATCTCTTTGTCAGAGAGATGTAGCACGTATAAGTATTTTTGCGCAGATCCCAATACTAGCACTTCGGAAGATTCATGCTACTCTGCTGAGAGTGAGCATTGATCGTCATGTCATGCCAGTATTAAGAGTTAGGCTGGGAACATAGCATGGGAAAATACCAGGCTAGTCATGCATTAGTTAATAATGCTGGCATAAAATAGAATTCACAGAATATTTTGGATTGCTACCATGCACACCATTCTGAATGAACTTCATATATATATATATATATACATACTGAGTTGTTCAATATATGTGTAAGTAAAGAGGTTTGAGCACTCGTTACTTTCAAATGGCCTTTACTCCTTTGTAGGATCACATGACACTAAATATAGGGTTTTACGGTTTTGCCCCTGAACTAAAATCCACCATCAACAACTACTTAACAGTTTGGAAGACCATCATAGTACAATGTGGAGTCGTAATGGCACATATATGGTGCAACCAAAAATGTGTAAGAACACAAATGTCAAGCTTAAATTCAGTTACCAACTGGTACGCACAAAAGGTTGACTAATATTGGGTTCTAAAATTAATTAAGTAAAGATGTGTGTAATATTGCATATCCCCAAGCAATAAAAGGTAGGTTGCTATGCATAACCGATTCCTTAGAAACCATTTGTTACCTTTGATGATAGCCTTTATGAGCATGGGGTATAGGACACTCTATATTTATCCTACTAAACATGCAATAGATATCAAGTCCTTTTGATGTTACTCTCTAGCATTTAAAAGGGGTGGTAAGCCCTTACATGTATAATATGTGCTAGTAGTTTTCCAAACGCAACATTTCTTAGGAACTGTAACTAGTCCAAAGTGTGAAAGCATCCACCAGAGCCATAAGTCAATTTAATGGTCCGCATTCTGCGTGGATATATTTCTAGATCACCTTGTTTTATTTGTAATATAGGTTGTTTACCATTTGCATCTTAGGATGGTCTCGATCCTGTTTTACTGAAGACTTTTTAAAATGAGTGATATACTTTCTTACTTAAAAGCACAATGGGAAGGGGGGTTGTGCATCTAGTACTTTAGAAAATACTTATTGAGAGATATGTCGTCGCTTCGCACAATCTTTTTCTCGTTGTCTCGTTCACTCAAATAAAGTGATGTACATATGAGTCCTTTCAAAACGATTATCATGTTACAACTAAAGTGGATTTATGGTTATGCCAAAGTCTGTATGAGTCAATCCCCAACATGTCAATATTGGGGTTAATATGGATTCAATAATCTAAATACTAGTGATTTACATTTCACCAAATTGACTCATAAATTAAGATTAAAGACAATAAAAGATACAATCAATTACATTCTCATTACTACGAGTTTCCATATGATAACCATTTGCATGGATGTTTGGAATTTAACAAGGTGTAGATAGCTCTAGGTACATACATAGATTTTGTGACTTTTAGTCTTTGTATATCATAGAAATAAAGTTCGAGCAGTACTTCGCTCGATGATCCAATCATCATAGTCACACTATCAGTTAGACATCGAGTCTTCTCCTGAGAGGTTTAATAAGTGGTGTGGCCTTATTACCTAACAAAAGTATTCAACACAAGTACTTTAGCGTGTATGCTACGGTTCGGGGGAGATGATATACTTTTCATCCGGATATATCTCAAGTGCTTTAGAGAAGTTTTCATCTCGTGATAATGATGTACTTTTCATAAGTGCAAAAAAAATGGTGTCATTACTACTAGAGACAAACAAACATCTTTGTCTCATGAAATATATGTCAATTTACACATGCTTCATATAAGTCAGTAGGCCTAACCCTCATTACTCCAGGGTTCTTTCTTTTTTTTAATTTTTCTACAATTAGCTTAATTTGAGAAATTTATGCATTTCAACAGGTCTAGAAAATCTCACTTTGCATGTCAACCACTTAATTTAGGTTGAATAGCTTACAAAAGATAGTGAATCTCTTGTTTGGATACTTTAACACATACCGGTTCATTAGAATTATATAAATGAAGTAGAAAAAATGAAAGAGAATAATTTCTGACTCGTATTGCCTTTTATGTGTTCTTCCACAAAAGTTGGAATGCATGTACTCATAAACATAAGGATATATATATAGCTCCACCTTTTAGATGGTACGTTGTCATTGGAAAAAGGTTTTATGAAGGAGTATATTCCTTTCTCGCAAATGAAATTGTTTCTACATCAAAAATACAATAACGGTGTTCAAGTACTTTCAAATCCAAAATATTATTTTTGAGTGGAGTTGGGTCCAACTATAAAGTACCTTAATAAAGGACATTAAGATAAGAAATTCCAATATAATAATCCCAAACCAAATTTCTTTATGGTTGAAATGGATCTTTAGAAACTAATAGCAGAAATATTTACTCTAGAGGATCGAGTTTCCCCTTTTCAGAAGTAGACTACTTTGCTCTTACCCTCGCTAGGAAAAAAAAGCACAAGCAGTAGGGACAAAACCCCTACTTCTTCTAGCAAATTAACCACTAAGTACACCAGTATCATATGTATTGGTTGATTGAAAAAATATAGTCAATCATCGTAATTCCACCAAATTAACAATTAATACCAAATTCATAACACATTAGCACGGTACATACGTTATCAA
Source organism: Papaver armeniacum (assembly GCA_023531295.1). Lineage (NCBI taxonomy): Eukaryota > Viridiplantae > Streptophyta > Magnoliopsida > Ranunculales > Papaveraceae > Papaver > Papaver armeniacum. The sequence goes on along the minus strand of JAJJWW010011802.1, from coordinate 28,019 downwards.
CGTTTGTAGATGATAGGTGCAATATTTGCACTAGTTAGGTACTCAAATACTTTGCTTTATTGGTATTTTTTGTATCATTATGCTTTGATTTTGTTTGTTTTGAGTTTATTAGGTGTTTTGGGTAATCTTAACCAAAAGGAAGTGGAACTCTCTCAAATCCGGAATTTCTTCGCATCACCTTGAAGAGGACGAAAAGACGAAGCTAATGGTGAAAGAATGGAGTCATTCCGACTTCATATGAGAAAGTTAGAAGCTGTTGAAGCAAGTGAAGTTGTCGAAAAAGATGAACACACAGAATTGATAAAGGCATATGCGCCTTTTACTAGAGGAAATCATTGCAGTTCTAAAGGAATTGTCATTCTTCTAAGACTGACAGTTGAACAGAGAATTCAAAAGTACCAGCCATTTCACTGGAAACTGGTTGCAGATGAAAGTGGACATTCATGTTTGCTAGTGAATAAAGAAAGAGATGTGTTGCTACTTGCGTCTGTGATGAAGTCTCAGGGAGTTGAGCTCGAGCACAAAGAAGATTGCGATATTGATAGGCTGGCGATGATGAGGAGTCATTAGCTACCGCTGGAGCGATCGAATCCAATGAAGAAGTTTGGCACTGGTGATGGTGACTGAGATCATGAACTCGAGAGAAGGTGACGGTTTGCTGTTAATGGAATTGGTGAGCAGATAGATAAATCCAGGGAGATGGAGAGCTTGGTAGATAATGAAATGGGTTTCTGCCATTTTTGACGGAGTGTTGCCTGTGAAGATGGAGAAAAGTTTCAGAGGATATACATTCTCGCTGGAAGTATTTAGGAAAGTTGTTGTTGTGGTTTGAAAGAGGTCGAGTAAGAAAACAGAGAAGAAGAACTATGGAAGACAACAGACTGATGGTGTTGTTAATGAGAAGTACTGGAGTTCGAATTGGTTTGCTGCCATTGATGACAATGGAATGATGTTGTGGTAACTTATGAAGGTGCAGTTCGAGTAGGAAGGAGATGGACTTGAGCTGAAGTTGATGGTATTGGGATCGAGCTGCATCCAATGAAGGTCGATGGTGGTTACGAGATAGAAAATAATGGCAGTAGAGTGGATTGAACGATAAAGATGGATAACAAGCAAAGTTGACGATGTTGTAATGAGAATGAGTAAGAGAAGGAGGTGTTTTCTCCGCTACCATAGACAACATGTGATGAATGGAGTATGGCAGTTGATAAAGGCATTTACGGAGTTGAGTTTAGGATACTACCATCGAATGATAATGGTGCTGTTGTTTTGAACTGCAGAGAGGATGTAGTTTGCATGATGTAGAGGTTACGGAGAAGACATATGAGAAGCTCGTGTCTGAGTCTGTGCTGAGAAGTGACCGAGAAGTTGAGATAAATCCAGAAGAATTTAATTCTCACGAAGGGGAGTGTTTCCGAAACTCTTTGAAGGAAGGAAAACAAACTCAGATACTTTGATTTCTCACCGACAGCCTGGTGTACGTGAGATGAATAGTCGAAAATAGAAAAGTCAGAGGAAAATAAAACTCACGGAGGTTGATATGTCCGTGACTCCGGCGGAGAAAAATCAAAATCCAGGGAAAAATAAAACTCATCCGTGAGGGAAAAAGAAGATTTGCTTGTCAGTTCGCTATAACTGACAGGCCTGTTGTTTAAATAGGCCGACTGTTGAGATTATTAGTCACATATTGTTGGGAATCCAAGTTCATGCGGTTTATAATCCCTTAGCTAAGCTGATGGTAAAATTGAGCGATTCAAAGCTCTTCTTGTAGCTAAAGGATATAATCAACAGGAGGGTGTTGATTATGGAGAAACTTATAGTCCTGTTGTGAAACCTTGCACTATTCATATCATTCTCACTCTGGCATTGTCTCATAATTGGTCAATTCATCAACTGGATGTTCAGAACGCGTTTTTGCATGGTAATCTTAAAGAGGAAGTCTACATGAAACAACCTCCAGGCTACACGGATCCTAATTTCCCAACATATGTTTGTAAACTTCAAAAATCACTTTACGGACTTAAACAAGTACCACGTGCCTGGTATCACAGACTCTGTGCTTTTTTGCTTCAACTTGGGTTTACTGCTTCTAAATGTGATTCCTCCTTTGTTTATCTTCGACGGGATGTTACTGCATTGTTTTTCTATTGGTTTATGTTGACGATATCATCCTCACTGGATCCAATACTGCAAGCTTGGATTTTATTCGTACTCTACACAAAAGAATTTGCAATTAAGGATCTCGGTTATTTATCTTACTTTCTTGGAATTGAAGCAACTCGTAATTCTTCTGGCATATTTCTTACACAGAAAAGGTACACTCATAATCTTCTTATTCGAGCAAAAATGGATGGTGTTAAGCCAATTCAAACTCCAATGAGCACTTCTAGAGATATATCATCTGATCGAAGTACTTTATAAACAGATGTAACAGAATACAAAAGTATTGTAGGAGCATTACAATACTAAACATTCACCCGTCCTGACATAGCTTATGCTGTCAATAAAGCTTGTCAATTCATGCATGCACCAACAGAATTTCATTGGGCATTGGTTAAACGAATATTAAGGTATCTTAAACATATATCTACTTATGGAATTCTTCTCAAGCCAGCTGATAATCTTCAGTTATCATTCTCTGCCTATACGGATTCAAATTGGGCAGGTTCTTTAGAAGATCGTCGTTATACCAGTGGATATTAGGGGTGGGACTTGGGTTGGTTGGTCGGGTTAGAAGGCTTGGCCGAGGCAGACCCGAGGTATAAGTCCTTTGCCCAGATTGCCCATGAAACCCGTGGAACCCGTGAAGGTGTTGTCCAAGTCCCGCCCAAATTATATTCCTCGGGTTCCCCGGGTTCCTCGGGTTGACCCATGCTAATACTTTACAACACAAAAATTGTGGATAGTTGCGGGGGTTCATTTAACTATCCACCAACAATGTTTTCAATTTTACTTTTTGTGTACAATAGCACTTAACTCAGTATATTCTATGTTAGTTTTCTAAAAAAATATTATCAAAACATTCAGATAAACAAACTTTTTGGCATTTTTATTCATTCAAACTAATAAGGGAGACATAATGTTTCGTATGATAACAAAAACCACATACTAATTACTAATAAAGGAGACATGATATTTCGTAATTGAAAATAAACAACTAAAAAACTAGGCAAATGCAAAATTGAAGGCTTAAAATTTGTTTTTTATTAATATGATAATAACAAATTTTAGTAATTATAAGATTTAATTATTGTATTTAGCTTAAATTTCCAAATAACTTATGATAATTGACAATAATATAAAAAAAAATCATATTGAATTAATAATGAGATAAATATGATTTATATTTTCATTATTAGGTATGAAGATAATGGCTAAAATTGCTCTTAATAGATAATACTACAAATTATAAAAATAATTTATATAATTATATTATAGTTCCTCGGGTTAGGTGGGTTGCTCGGGTTAGAAATATTTGTGCCCATGCTTGCCCAAATTTAATTTGGGTTTATTAAAATTGTGCCGCGCTTGCCCAAAATTTTAAAATACATTGCCCATGCCCGCCCAACGTTCGGGTTGGGCATGGGTTGGGTGGGTTGACCCAACCCAAGTCCCACCCCTAGTGGATATTGTGTCTATCTAGGTGGTAATATTATTTCTTGGAGTGCCCATAAAAAGAAGACAGTATCTCGATCTAGCACTGAAGCTGAGTATCGAGGGCTTGCAATTGCCACTGCTGAAATTATGTGGATTCAATCACTTCTCAAAGAATTACAGATTTCTACACAATCTCCACCTATTCTGTGGTGTGATAATCTTAGAGCAGGCTATTTGCGACGAGTCATTTGATCGCGCCTTTACTCCGCGTCACCCGATTTAATTGTTTGTCCACGTGTTAGACCCAACGAGGCTACACGTGAGGGGCATGTTGAGATTATTAGTCCCACATTGTTGGGCAATCTAAGATCCTGCGGTTTATAATCCCTTAGGGCCTCTCCAATCATTGCCAATTGGTTTTGAGTTGGATGCCCGTATTCTAACACTGACTTCCAAGTCTGATGCGCAAGCCCGATGAATGTGTTAGCCATTCTACTCACAGATGTGACCTGCTTATGTGAGTTTCGCAAGTCTTGGCAACTGCTTTGTACAGGATTTTGCGCACGGGAACTACTACAATACGAGTACCTATATAGGAGATATTTCTATGATATCTTTGATCATTCGTTTTTACACACAAAAAAGGAAAAAGAGGAGAGCTTTGGAGTTGGAGACTTTCTACAACCTAGGTTTGATTTATTTTCTTCTTTATTATTTTACATGGGTTTTAAGAAATCCATGAGTAACTAAACCTTTCTTATTGGTTAGAGATGTAGTCCTAAGTTGGAAGACATGTTATTCAATTGAAATATTCATTCTCATTCATTCATAATTTGTTAGTATCGCTTATGTTCTACCATTTATAACTCCATGTATGATTGATTGCTAGTTTGTTTAAGTTGCAAATTAAATGAGCATGCCTTCATATATGTTGCTAAACTAAGGTTTGAGATACGGAATTGTCGAATAATCCTTGTTAGAAGTAGAATAATATAATTGTTAACGACGGGATGTTGCCATACAATTATATGTAGAAGCGTAACCTAGGTTAAATCCGTGTTGCTCTTGCGCCTTGCTTAGAATAACCTCAACTCATAAATATTAGTGCTTTTATTGGGTTAAACTTGAGTGGCTCTTGCAAGTTATTTAGTGGAAAGGATTCAAAGAGTGGCTCTTGCCTTTGATGATAATAGGAGTTTTCTTTGGAGTAAACTGCGATAGGACGCTCTAGGGTTATTGGTGTCGATAAAAAATGAATGTTGAGATTGATTCAGTTGATAACATGTTGGAAGATGGAAGATGAAAACTCTAACCAGTACTTTTTATCTCTGATATTCGTATTATTCTATTTGCTTTATTCTTATTTAGTTATAATCACAAACAAAATCCCCCAGTTTCTATAAGTAATCAAAACAATTTGACAACCCATATCTCCTTCTGGAACGAATCTTTTATTATAACTATACTCATATTTATAATTGCGAAGTGAAAGAACTTAAATTATTTTTGCGTCGGCAGACAACCGACCAAATTTTGGTGCTGCTTAGGGAGGCATTTATGGATTGTTATTTTGTTTTTGATTTCTTATTTTAGTTTTTAATTTTGTTTTGAGAATCTTGTTTCAGGTACTTGATCTCTGGCATCCAAACGTGGGATTACCAAAGGTGCGAATTTCAACTCAGAGGAACATTACTACAAGAACCTCGAAAATCACAACAAGAAGTGATGGTTGGAGGAATGAACAACAATAACACCGGTAACCAGGGAAACCAAAGGAACCAGGGAAATGACGGTGCTCCACCAGCTCCACCTACCAAGAGGACACTCAAAGATCTGACATCCCCATCATTTGATCAATAGAAGTTGTGTGTCAACTTGGAAGACTCAATTGAGCTCAAATCTCAGTTGATTCATTGGTTACCGAAGTTCAAAGGGCTTTCAGGAGACGATCCAAATCGTCATTTACTACTGTTTCAACATAGGTTGACAAGTTTGAAGCCAACTGCAACTGATCAAGGAAGATCTTTACTAACAACTTTCCCATTCTCTTTGATTGATTCTGCAGAAGAATGGTTTTATGGTCTTCCACCTGGAAGTATCAAAATATGGAACGAGATGCAGAAAATATTTTTAGAAAAGTACTTTCTCGCCTCAGCAACTATTCGTAAACCAATTAGTGGGATTGAACAAATTACTGGTGAGACACTTTACGACTACTGGGAACGGTACAAGAAGATGTTAGCAAGCTGCCCACATCATCAAATCTCTGAGAAACTCATAGTGCAATATTTTTACGATGGTTTGCTCCAATCTGAGAGAAATCTTATCGATGCAACTAGTGGTGGTGCTTTGACAAACAAAACCATTGACGAAGCGACGGAACTGATCGAGAATATGGATGCAAACACACATCAATTCAACACAAGAGGTGTGTCAATGAGTCGAAGGGTTAATGAGGTTACTTCTTCACCGCACTTAGAACATAGGATTGGTAATATGGAGAAGATGATGCAACAAATGGCCGCAGTAATCATTCCTTCTTATAAGGAATAAGCTGAACAAGTGAATGCAGTATTCCCGAATCGCAAAGGCAACAATATGATCCTTATTCCAATACTTATAATCCAAGGTGTAGGGATCATCCAAATTTCAGCTATGCGAATACGCAAGCAGCAACTCTAGGGTCGGTTTTCAATCGCCCTAGTGGTTTCCAACAACAACCACAACCGACACAGAACTCAGAATCATCAAAGATGCTTGTTATGATGAAGAATCTAACCACAATGGTGCAAAAGAATCAGCAAACTACTGATGGTGCAATCAAGGAGTTGCAGACACAAATGAGCATCATGGCATGTAGATTGAACCTTTTGGAAATGAAGAATAGTAGGAAACTCCCTTCTCAACCTATTAATCCTAGAGAAACTGCTAATGTTGTAACATTGAGAAGTGGTACACGAACTTTGTAACCAGAAGATGCTGAGAAAAGCAAAGACCCCAAGGGGCCAGTTTTGGAGAAAGAGATTACCGACTCTTCCCAAACTGATGAGGTACCTAAAAAAAACTCTAAACCTCTTGTTTCAACTTATGTTCCTCCTTTACCTTTTCCTGGTAGGTTTGCTAACAAAAATGTGGAACAAGACAAAGAAATTTTAGATTTACTCAAAAAGATTCATGTGAATTGATGTGATTTTGTGTTGTTGTAGAAAAGTGGTAAGAAAGATGTCGTTCTCTCGAACTTGTGAAGGATTTTCAGACTTTAAAATTAAAACAAAAATAAAAAACACACTAAAAAATTATAGCAAACACACCGACAAAGTTGATATCAATATTAAAAGAACATGAGGGCTAAGATTCACTATTTTCCAAGTTTAAAGTGATTTAATCCAATATTTATATTCATGCAATTTTCTCGTTCAATTTGATTCTAAACTATTGCAATAAGTAGATTTTCAAAAGTAATAATTGTAAATACCAAGTATGAAGCATCAAAAAGTATTAAAACTAAGCATACTCCATCAAAATAGATCACAATCACTCAAATCAAAATCATATTCAATATTAGTTCAAGGCAAATAATCATATAATAACCTGCAAATAAAAAGATAAAAATAGAATATACCACTTTTGTTGGAAAAATAGCTTCCTCTATCGCCTCAAAGAATGGGGTTTAGCTCCTCATATTAATCATGGTCTCAAAATATGTATTTATGGCTCAAAAGATGATTAAAAGGATGAAAAACAATAAAAACAGACTATTTGCAACGCCTCGTAATGGCGTTACAAAGTCTGTTACAATGGACTGTTACAAAAGAGCTTTATGCACTTTGCAATCGTAAGTGTCGTTGTATCTAAGACCCGTAAAACGATCGTCCTTGAAGCCTATTGTTCTTCGTGTTCTTCACTTTTACACAGCAGGAAATGGGTTTCTGCAACTCGTGATTTTTGTTCTCTGCTGGTGTTCTAAACCTCCCTAAAGTGTTCATAACCTTTGTGACTCCAAAAGAATCCTTTTTATAGCCAATGACCCCTCACAAACCCGAGTTAATCTCTTCTATTCTTGGGTAGAAAGTTTGAGAATAATTCTCTCTGTTTTTGCTTCTCACGCGTCTCCAGTTATCCAAACTTTCCAAACTCCTCTCGAGACTCAAATAAGACCAGTACATCGATATCCAATGCTACAGATTCTCCAAAATCTCCAAATGGATGCCCGAGTTTTTATCCTCCCTGTTTCGATGAAATCCCGTGATATATCCCATGTTTTTTGCGAACTGGGAGATTTACCAACTCGTTTGACCAAAACAGTAGGGTAATACCAATCCAAAATAGCGATTAAATCTCACGAAATCTATTCCAAAATTCCTCCCGTAAATAATCCATTTCTTTTAACTATTCCCGCCAATTTTTGATCTTTGAATTGTTGAAGATGGGCGCCCTATCCAGAGTAGGTGTGCCTTTAGCAGCTGCCTTGGGGTGTCTTTGAGGGTGCCCCTTAGTAATTTGGGTACCCATTATCCGTAGTGAGGGTCCGAATAGTAGATGTCCTCCGAGCGCAACTTTTTAGCCGATTTTTCCAAAAAATGTTTATTGGCCAATAATACCTACACACACAAAAACACCATAATAAGTACAAAAAGCCTTATCAATATATAGAATCGAGACAAATTAGACACAAAATGTGTCTATCAAATACCCCAAACCTATTATTTGCTAGTCCTCGAGCAAAATAAAATAAAAATCATAACTCACCGTCGTGTGCACCGTCGATTGCATTTAGCGTATGCAATAAGCCTTTAAACCCCTAGGTGGCCCTAGTGGCCGAGTTATAGTCTCTGGAGGGTTTACAAGAGGTGTACCCACAAACCTTTACCCGGATCCTAACTATCTACGCAGAACCTTGAAGGTACTAAAAGTCTCCTGGTTGGCATACTCATTGACTACTGGGAGGAAGTACCCCGATGAAATTCAATTCTTTGTGCCAGTTTGCACTCAAGCATACTAAAATTCATATATGAGTCACGCGAGCTCTACTCGGATAGTCGCACTATGGACATCAATACTCCTGAGTCAAAACTAATCACATGGATAGATCAAGAAGATGGATATAGAGGAAAACATAGATGGTTTTGATGTTTACTAAGTGATCGATGTTTCCCGTATCACGTACAAGGCCTCATAAAATGAACCTATCCTAATGGACTGAGATACTAGTCTGACTAATATCAACACACTTTGGCATATACAAGGGAACCAAAGGGTCGATAAACCTAACTCTAGGTCAACACAACCGGCATATACAAGGGTTCCGGTGGTCGACTTTATTGAATTTATTCCTGGTTGGTCGGATGGTCCTGGGTCTCACTTTTCTTTTCTTTTCTTTTTTTTTTTTTTTTTTTTTTTTTTTTTTCAACTTTTTTTTTTCAACTTTTTTTTTTTTATTTATTTTATTTTTTTTTTTTGGTATCTCAAACACTCTAATTCACCCTAGCATTGGTAACAACTTGAATCGTGGGCCCCACCTAATCACTTAGAAAACATAGTTTAAAAACAAAATAAAATAAAAACAGAAGTGAAAAGGACTCAACGAGATTGGTGAAACTATCATGTTATTTCTAACACGTGAGCTCGTGCTTTTATGAATAGACTCTTTAGATGTTGCCATCTAATCGATTTGGTTCCTCAACTCCTACAACCAAAATGCTTCCATCCACTTAGATTGGTTAGTGCCATCCTTAATAAGCATAAATTTCTAAGCTGGGAGTTTATTTATTGTAACAAAAAGGTAACAAAAGTTTCTACCCCACCCCCCAAACTTAAATCTAACATTGTCCTCAATGTTTCTAGTTAAAGAACATGTATAAAATAAAAGTAACAAGAGGAAATAGTAAAGAGAGAAGTCGGAAAGATAGTACCGGGTGAAGTATAACCAAAACCTACAAAAATAATATACAACATACAAACCGCCTTGATGGTCAATCAAGGTAAGCAGAAGTCCTCCGGAGGGACCTCCTCAACATCACCCGTAGGAAAAGGATCTAAAAAGGGCTTCAATCGACCGTTAACCTTTAAAGAACTACTACCATCTGGTGTCTCAATCTCAATAGCGCCATGAGGAAAAACAGTTTTAATTGGCAAAAGGACCTGGTCCACCGAGAGCGCAACTTCAGAATAGATGCAAACGAGTGTCATATGAGAATAACTTTTTGACACAGAGAAAATGACTTTCGTAAAATATTCTTATCATGCACAAGTTTCATTTTGTTCTTATACTCCTTAGCACTATCGTATGCATCTCTACGAATCTCGTCCAACTCATTGAGCCGGAGCTTTGAGCTCACCGCTTTGTCAAGTGAAAAGTTTAAGTTCTTAATAAATCAATAGGCTCTATGCTCTAACTCGACAGGAAGGTGACATGCCTTGCCAAACACTAAACGATAAGGTGACATTCCAATGGGTGTCTTAAACGCGATACGGTAAGCCCATAAGGCATCATTAAGCCTCGTCGACCCGGTCTTTCCTATTAGATTAACTGCTTTCTCTAGAATACGCTTAATTTCCCTATTAGAGACCTCTACCTGACCACTAATCTGTGGATGATATGGGGTTGCTACTTTGTGGGTAATACCATATTGTTTCATTAAAAGTGCAAACGGTCTATTACAAAAGTGTGAACCTCCATCACTAATTATAGCTCGCGGTGTACCAAAACGTGTAAGTATGTTCTCTTTCAAAAAAGCGGACTACGACCCTGTGGTCATTTGTTTTACACAGAACCGCCTCAACCCACTTAGACACATAGTCTACAGCGACAAGTATGTAAAGATAACCAAAAGAATTAGGAAATGGACCCATAAAATCAATGCCCCACACATCAAAGACCTCAATCACTAAAATAGGGTTCAAAGGCATCATATTTCTACTGGAAATGGTTCCTAACCTCCCTCGCAACGCTCACAAGAAACACAATGACCATGGGAGTCTTTAAACAACGAAGGCCAAGAAAAACCACACTGCAATATCTTAAAGCAGTCTTCTTAGCACTAAAATGACCCCCACATGCATGTTCATGACAAAAGGAGATAATCTTTGGACCGGTCACTCTCGTATACATCTCCTAATAATCTGATCCGGACAATACTTAAACAGATAAGGATCGTCCCAAAAGAAATGCTTAACCTCGGCTAAAAACCTAGAACGATCTTGCTACTCCCAATGTTGAGGCGTTGACCAAAGTAAAAGATAATTCACTATATTCGTATACCAAGGTGATTGGGAAACAAAGAACAATTGTTCATCAATGAAAGCTATCCCTTATAGGAAGGATCACTAGGGGAACTAACAACTAGCCTAGACAAGTGGTCTGCTACTACATTTTCGACAATCCCTTTTTGTCTCTAATGTCTGGACAAAATTCTTGTAACAAAAGGATCCACCTAATCAATCTAGGTTTGGTATCCTTCTTAGACAAAAGGTATTTCAAAGCATGATCAGTATAGATTACGATCTTAGAACCTAATAGGTAGGATCTAAACTTATCCAAGGCAAACACGATGGCTAGCAGCTTCCTTCTCGTAGTTGTATAGTTCATTTGGGCATCATTCGAGTTTTGCTAGCATAGTAAATCACATGAAGTAATTTGTTTTCTCGTTGACCTAGCACAACACCTATAGCATAATCAAGCATCGCACATAATTTCAAAGGGTAGGTTCGAGCAGGTGCCCTGGACTATCGGGCAGAGTGAGTAAATTCTTAAGCTTCTCAAAAGCCTCTAAAACAAGCATCATCAAAGACAAACTTAACATCTTTTGCAAGTAAATTGCAAAGAGGTCTAGAAATCAAGCTAAAATCCTTAATGAATCGACGGTAAAAACCCATGCCCTAGAATGACCTAATATCTTTTACGGTTTTTGGGACCTGTAAAGTCTTAATAAGGTCAACTTTGGCTTTATCTACCTCTATACCCTTAGAAGAAACGATGTGCCCTAACACAATTCCTGATTTAACCATAAAATGGCATTTTTCCCAATTAAGCACTAAATTCTTTTCCTTACACCTAGTCAACACTAATGTCAAATGATGCAAGCACTCATCAAAAGATGAACCAAACACCGAAAAATCATCCATAAAGACCTCTAGAAACTGTTCTACCATATCGAAAAATATGCTCATCATACAACGCTCGAAAAGTCGCAGGGGCATTACATAGCCCAAAAGGCATGCGTCTATACGCAAAGGTACCAAAGGGACAGGTAAAAGTGGTTTTCTCTTGGTCTTCTGGGCAATAACGATCGATTATAAACCAGGAGTAGCCATCTAAGAAGCAATAATGACTATGTCCAGCTAATCTCTCTAGCATTTGGTCGATAAAAGGAAGGGGAAAGTGATCCTTCCTTGTGACCTTGTTCAATTTCCTATAGTCTATACAGACACGCCATCCCGTGGTCACTCGGGTTGGGATTAACTCATTATTATCATTCTCGACTACAAGTGATACTGATTTCTTAGGGACAACCCGAAATAACTGACCCTTATCGTCGGAAATTGGGTAGATAATACCCGCATCTAACAACTTAAGCACCTCTTTTCGAACTACCTCTTTCATGTTAGGTTGTTCGACGTTGCATCTCCTAGAAAGGTTTGGAGTCTTCTTAAATGAATCGATGCATACACAAAGAGGACTCATACCCTTAATGTCTGCTATAGTCCACCCTAAAGCTTCCTTATTGTCTTGAAGTACTTTTACTAGCCTACTTTCCGATCACTATCCAAATCGGAAGCTACAATCACAGGTAAAGTCTCAGATGGGCCTAAAAACACATACTTTAGAGTGTCTGCAGTGGTTTCGAGGTCCAACTTAGGAGGCTCTTCTAAAGAAGGAATTAAGGTATTCTCGAAATCGGTAATGGTTGAACCTAGCTTTCCATCTATCAGTGTCTAACACAGGGTAGAATCTAATAGAGCATTCACTTGTTCAATAGTGCTATCGTCATCAAAATCTAAACCAAAATGGGATAGACAACTTTCTAATGGGTCCTCGAGACGGAATGTTTGCAACGACTCTGAACTAAGGCTTCTATCATGTTCACCTCTTCAACACATGTGTCATCTAGCTCATAGGGTAGCTTACTTGACATTAAAAATGTTCATCTCCATAGTCATATTACCAAAAGATAAATTCATCACACCATTTCGGCGAGTTAATGATCGCATTAGACGTAGCTAAAAATGGGCGACCTAATATCACAGTATCCTGGTTCTCTGGTGGGGACAGGTTGGGTATCTAGGACCACGAAATCCACTGGATAAATAAACTTGTCGACCTCAATAAGAACATCCTCAATAACACCTCGAGGAATTTTAATGACCTATCGCCTAACCGCAATGTCATCCGAGTAGGTTTCATTTCACCAAGTCCTAGTTTGTAAGTACACACTCCGCACGGCGTAAGTTCACACTGGCTCCTAAGTCAAGTAAAGCTTTTTCTACCCGGTGTTTACCTATTGTACAAACAATGGTAGGGGAACCCGGTCTTTGTACTGGAGTTGTGGTGTTCTCGAATGATTGAACTTACGTGATGACTGGCTAAAAGGCTTTCTTATGGACGCTAAGTTTTCGCTTTTAGTACACATATCCTTAAGGAACTTGGCATAAGTAGGAATTTGCCTAATTGCATCTAATAAAGGAAGGTTTATGGTAACTTGCTTAAAAACCTCTAATATGTCATTAAAGTTCGATTCCTTCTTTGTTGGTACTAATAGTTGGGGAAAACTGGCTCTAGGCACAGAATCGACCTCTCGAGAACAATATTGGCATCATCGAAACTTTATCAGTCCCCAGCTAGTGGTGGTCCTGAGGGGTGAGATCCTGAGGGGTGAACTACAGTATGTTCACTATCGGCATGGTTACCTCGATTGTCTACTACTCTACCACTCCTAAGGGTTAATAGCATTCAACCGATTCGATGGTTTTGCACCCACTTCCATGAACTCCTCTCAGGATCGGATTAGTCTGACTAGGGAACCTTCCGTTATCTCTCTCACTTAAGGTCTTAGCTATTTGGCCCACTTGAAGTTCTAACTTAGCAAGGCTCGAGCATTAGTTTGAAAGTTCGCTACTTCCTGTTGAAAACTAAGTTGGTTCTGTGCTAACATATCCTGAGTTTTTGCTAACATCTTAATAGAGTCCTCTAAGCTAGTCGTTTTATTTTCTGGGCCTGAAGAATTCTTAGTGTAACCAAAACCTGGGGGAGCATTAGAATTACTAAACTGACCTTGACTCTGGCCCGTTAGACCACGAAAAGTTCTGGATGGTTTCTCCAAACCAGGATTATAGGTTTTTACGAATATGGGTCAAACTTTTGACTATTATCAAATCTAGTGTTATTATAGAGAGCATTGGCTTGCTCTTCATTATTCCGGCCTTCCCAAAAAGGCTCCAATCTACCACTAGTTGTGACCCAGTTCTAAAGCTTCTAACCTTTTCTCTATATGTGACAATTTTGCATCCGATTCATAGCCTCCTTCTACCCTATTAACATTTCCTCTGCCTAGAAGAATTGTTTTCTGGGTTCCCTATTATTTTCCCATTGTTGGGTCTTTTCAAGCAATTTCATGCAAATATGTCATCGCCTCATCAACTGTTTGATTTTCAAACCCACCTGTACACATAGATTCTATTGTGGTTGTAGTGGAATAATCTAAACCCTCATAAAGGATCTGAACTAACCTAACCTTATCGAGACCATGATGAGGACATTGGGCTAATAAATCATTGAACCTTTCCAAATACCTATACAAAGATTCTCCCTCCTGTTGAGAAAACGTGCAGATTTGCGTCCTAATAGACGATGTTTTGTGCCAAGGGAAAAACTTGTTCAAAAAATGCAGATGTAAGTTGTTCATATGTTTCAATTGAACCCGAGAAGCCAAACTATATAGCCACGATTTGGCTTTATCTTTCAAGGAAAAGGGGAATAACCCAGTTTCAAAGCATCATCATCAAGGTTTCTAATTTTCATGGTACTACAAATTTCCTCAAAGTCCCTAACATGAAAATAGGGTTTTCATTTTCTTTCCTAAGAAGATTGGGAGCAGCTGTAAGATCCCGTTTTAAGTTCATAAGTTGCTTCCTGTTTATTCCTAACCCTGATACACGAGGACGAGTAGCCCTAGTCGGGTTCAACAAGGCTTTCAAAGTTGCCATTTCGGCACTATCGGAATATTAGGATTGTCTCCCAGACGGACGTTCAAAATCGACTCTTCAAAAATTTGACTTTCTAAATTAAGGTAATCGAGACGCTTTAGAACTACTAGGTTTATCTTTAACAAATCTACCTAGGGCGTCTCTTTACGTTGACATACAAAAGAATTAGGAAGGGGATTCTATGCAATCACAAATCAAGGCCAATTAACCAAATCAAACCTATTGATTTCTAGCAAACAAAAAGCATGATGGCTCCACTTAGATTGTTTCTAGACCAACCTTCTAAACTTTCGAAAGGGAATTCGTTACAATTTAAGCAAACCCTCTCGGAATCAATCGAGTCAAAGTGAGTTGAATCGAGGCGAGGGAAGCCTTGGTGGAGCTTTGATACCCAAGGCCTCACCGAATTACAATGCGGCGCAATCACGCATTCAACTCACGTAAACCTTTATGAACTTCGAAGTGTGCTTAAAAGAGTAACCAATATTTTTCGAATGACTTTCCTATTAAGCTCGTTACCTATCGGTCTTGTTCTAGTCAAAATTTTAAGGCTTAGGTTCGCGTAGGTTACGTGTTCCTAAGGCGGGCAAGAAGAGAACCGTGATGAAATCCGAACCCTTATCTTGTATGGCCAGGCCTTGCCCTTTACTATAAAATTAAAGCAACCGTATTCAAGTCCTCAAGATATATGCAAACGAAGGAGTCCAAAGAACTCGCCGACGTGGATTCGCGAGTGTTCGGGATCTTACCTCCCGCTCCAGACGGGGATGAATCGGTTGAAGTCGACTCGGGCCACTCGACTCCTATGTCGTGTGCGAACCTGGTGCAGAGACAATATCGTAATTGTCCTCCTTCTCTGCAAACAGTTTATATTTAAAGTACCCTTCCGTAGGGTAAAAATAAAAAATAATGTCCAAAGTCCAAAAGTCCAAAGTCCAAAAAGAAAAGAAAAATTACAAAAATAATAAACCCTAATACAATTTTTTTTTTCTAAAAAAATAAACAAACCCTAAAAACAAAATATCTAAAAGAAAATCGTCTTCTTTCTCTGTTCTTTTCGCTTAATCTTTCGCTCCAAGTCTTTACGAAAATCACTGCACTCCTTGGCTCAATTTTCTTTATGATCCGGAACCCGTAGACAAAAGATAAATACCCAAAAACGTAAAAAAAACAAAAATAATAATAAAAATAAAAACTAAAAAATAAAAATAAAAACAAATTTAAAACCCTAAAACAAGTCCGTTCCATTGCGCGCCTAAAATTGATGTGATTTTGTGTTGTTGTAGAAAAGTGGTAAGAAAGATGTCGTTCTCTCGAACTTGTGAAGGATTTTCGAGACTTTAAAATTAAAACAAAAATAGAAAACACACTAAAAATTATAGCAAACACCGACAAAGTTGATATCAATATTAAAGAACACCAGGCTAAGATTCCACTATTTTCCAAGTTCAAAGTGATTTAATCCAATATTTATATTCATGGAATTTTCTGCTCAATTTGATTCTAAACTATTGCAATAAGTAGATTTTCAAAACTAATAATTGTAAATACCAAGTATGAAGCATCAAAAGTATTAAAACTAAGCATACTCCATCAAATAGATCACAATCACTCAAATCAAAATCATACTCAATATTAGTTCAAGGCAAATAATCATATAATAACTGCTAAATAAAAAGATAAAAATAGAATATACCACTTTTTGTTGGAAAAATAGCTTCCTCTATCGCCTCAAAGAATGGGGTTTAGCTCCTCATATTAATCATGGTCTCAAAATATGTATTTATGGCTCAAAAGATGATTAAAAGGATGAAAAACAATAAAAGATCGTTTGCAACGTTAGAATGGCGTTACAAAGCTGTTACAATGGATCATTACAAGAGCCGACTTATGCACTCGTTGTTCTTTGTCGTTGTATCTAAGACCCTGTAAAATGACCGTCCTTGGAAGCCTATTGTTCTTCGTGTTCTTCGTGTTTACACCAAAGAGAAACGCAACTCGTGATTTTTGTTCTCTGTGGTGTTCTAAACCTCCCTAAAGTGTTCGTAACCCTTTTGTGACTCCCAGAAATCCTTTTTATAGCCAACAGCCCCTCACAAACCCGAGTTAATCTCTTCTATTCTTCGGTAGAAAGTTCCGAGAATAATTCTCTCTGTTTTGCTTCTCACGCGTCTCCTGAGTTATCCAAACTTTCCAAACTCTCTCAGGACTCAAATAAGACCAGGTACATCGATATCCAATGCTGCTGCATTCTCCAAAATCTCCAACAGATGCCCGAGTTTTTATCCTCCCCGTTTCGATGAAATCCCGTGATACATCCCATGTTTTGCGAACTGGAGATTACCAATCTGTTTGACCAAAGCAGGGTAATACCAATCCAAAATAGCGATTAAATCTCACGAAATCTATTCCAAAATTCCTCCCCGCCAAATAATCCAAACCACCGTAACTATTCCCTTCAATTTTTGATCTTTGAATTGTTGAAGATGGGGCGCCCCTATCCCGCAGTAGGGGTGCCTTTAGCAGCTGCCTTGGGTGTCTTTGAGGGTGCCCCTTAGTAATTTGGGTACCCCTTATCCGTAGTGAGGGTCCGAATAGTAGATGTCCTCCGGTAGCAACTTTTTCGAGCCGATTTTTCCAAAAATGTTTATTGGCCAATAATACCTACACACACATAAAACACCATAATAAGTACAAAAACGAGCACTATCAATATATAGAATCGAGACAAATTAGACACAAAAATGTGTCTATCATGAATATCCCTCTAATAGATGCAATTAGGAAGGTTCCTAAGTACGCAAGATTTTTGAAAGACCTATGCACCAAGAAGAAACGATTAACTGGCAATGAGGTGATGAGTGTGAGGGAAAACGTTTCTTCTATCCTCCAAAAGAAACTTCCACCTAAATGCAAGGATCCAGGTAGTTTCGATATACCTATTGTGATTGCTAATAAATGGTTTGGAAAAGACATGCTTGATTTAGGAGCATCGGCTAATGTTATGCCCGCATCTATTTATGAGTCTTTGAATTTGGGTCCTTTGAATGAAACCCTTATTGTTCTTGAACTGGATGATCTTACTAATGTTTACCTTAGAGGTATTATTGAAGATGTGCTTGTGCATGTGAATCGACTCGTATTTCCAGCTGATTTCTGTGTATTGGAAATGGATAGTGGGTCTGATACATCTATACCATTGTCATTGGGGAGGCCTTTCATGAAAACGGCCAAAACCATTATTGATGTTGACAAAGGAACGCTCACTATGGAATTTGATGATGAAAAGATTCGCTTCAATACTTTTGGAGCAATACGATATCCTAGCGATGTTCATTCGGATGTTCATGCTAATGTCTTAGACGCAGGCTAAGGAGTAAGAGTCTACAGTCGGGCTGACGACGTTAAACCAAGCGCTAATGGGAGGAAACCAATAGGGTTTGTATCTTGATCCCTTTTATTTTCAGGTTTTATTGTTTTCATATCATATTTTCATCCCCATGTTTAATTTCGTAGAGTCCGAAATCTATTTTAGAAGAAAATTATGACGAATACCTTTTCGTCAGGAAAATTCAGATCGCACGTAGTTCAAGCGAGACCATAACCTGTCAGACCGTTTATCAAACACTGTGCCCTTTTGACACTTTGTAGAAAAGACGTAGGCGAACAACTTTTGTGAAATGGTGTTTTTACAAATTCCTTATCAATTTGTACAGTTCTCGTGTTTTATCTTATGATACGTCAGAATTCAAAATTTTCAGTTTTGCACATTGAGGACAATATGAAGTTTAAGTGTGGAGGAGTATTTTGCATATAGAGTTTTTAGATTTGCCTAGATTTTTGCATAAAAATAAATAAATAAAACCTCCAGCTTGTAGATATTTTAGAGTCACTAGCATACTTCTAGGTATGTTTACATAGAGATTCTGACCGACATAACTAAACTTGGAAGTGTTAGGGAACTACGTTCAGATTTCTTGCTTGTTAGAGTGTTAAATAATGGATTTAATCATGTCGGTGATGCAAATGAGGAGCATGGAGAAATGCATTATTAGAGTTGCTTATCAATCATTAGTGGAGACTACCTATTTTCAAATCAACAGAGGCACCAGACCAAATTCTTTTTTGTAGTTGACTAAAGAGCTTTCTTTTGAGTGTGTGTCACCATACGTTAATTCCAGGTAGAATGGTGAGCTACCCAACCTCCCACCAATAGAAGCACTATTTTTGATCTTTTGAGTGCTAACTTTGTCAATCATGAGGGTGACATCTATAGATGAAAACCACCTTCTTGTAGTTTGATTTGCAGTTAGCACCATTCTCTCTCTCTCGCCAACAACAGGTCCATAGAAACACAATAATCATCAACAAGGGAGCGACATCAAAATCTACAAGGAAAGTTGAAGAAGTTTGAGGTTTACAAGCAACAGTACAAGGAAGAACAAATTTCATATCCAAGTAAAGCAACATACAATGGGCAAATTTTTATATACATGTTGAAGACTTACACATAAGGGGCGGAATTCTATATTCAAGTTGAAGACTTATTTACAAGAGTGAAGAATATCTAAAGATGAGAATTATATTGAAGTTTATGATACGAAGACAATAAAAGTTATGAAGAATCAAGCGGTAAAGTACTTATCCCATGGCCATAACAATTTTATTATTTATTTTATATTCAGTTTGTAGTTATTTTTCTTTTCATAAAAAAAATAAAAAAAATAAAAAATAAAAGATATGAGAAATTCTTTGTATTATTTTTGGTTTGTATTTCTTTTTGTATTCATTTAATAAACCCATGTGGTAGAAGAAAAATCTATGAAGAAGTTTTGAAGCAACAAAGAATTGAAGAGAAAGAGTTACAAATTGTCGAAGTTCTACGAAGTTCAAGAGTTTATCATCAACAGTTGAAGACCGAAGACGAAGACCAAGAAGATGAAGAAGACGAGCTGAAGACTACGTTTCTATTGGATGCTATGAGAGTGGTGCTTTCGTCACTGCCGATCGGATGTGAAGGTGGTGAGTACTCCCATCCTTGCATATATATGGTTGATTTCCTTTCTAAGAGATCATCATAAAAAGTTTTTTAATTTCCACTATTTTGTGGAGTCTCCAGAAATTATTGGGAAGGTTTCCTTCCTATCATTCAACGTGTGTAGGATTCTCTCTTCATTCCTACCTGAACACATGTGAGACCCATAAAAAAGCCGTCTTATTGAGTGCAATTATCATAAAATCCTTTTAAGTAAGGCAGAAGTCGAGGCGAAATACTTATTGATCGCTCTCAAACACGTGTTCTCTCATTATGGTGTGGTTATTTCTCACTCAACATTTAAGAATGAGAATATGTTCTTTGATGTTTCTAATTTCTTATTACTAGCATGCAGAAACTATATGTCCTCACGGCTCTTTGGATGCTTGGGAAGATGGAACGCTTTGAAGTTGGAGTAGGTTTTGTGGGTATACCTCTTGTAAGCCCTCACGAGACTATAACTCGTCCACTAGGGACACTTAGGGGTTTAAAGTCTGTTGCATACGCTAAGTGCAACCGTGACTTCGACGATACTGAGTTGTTGTACCTTATTTTATTTTTGTAGTTTGCTCGAGGACTAGCAAAAGGCAAGTGTGGGGGAATTTGATAGGTGCAATATTTGCACTATTTAGGTACTCAAATGCTTTGCTTTCTTGGTAGTTTTTGTATCATTATGCTTTGATTTTGTTTGTTTTGAGTTTCTTAGGTGTTTTGGGTAATCTTAACCAAAAGGAAGTGGAACTCTCTAAAATTCGAAATTTCTTCAAATCACCTTGAAGAGGACGAAAAGAAGCGAAGTTAATGGCGAAAGAATGGAGTCATTCCGACTTCATATGAGAAAGTTAGAAGTCAGTTGAAGCAAGTGAAGTTGTCGAAAAAGATGAACACACTGCAATTGATAAAGGCATACGCGCTTTACTAGAGGCAATCACCTGAAGTTCTAAAGGAATTGTCGATCTTTTAAGACCGACAGTTGAACAGAAATTCAAAAGTACCAGTAGTTTCTTGGAAAACTGGTTGGATGAAAGTGGACATTCATGTGTGGCAGTGAATAAAGAAAGAGATGTGTTGCTACTTGCGTCTGTGATGAAGTATGTGGAGTTGAGCTCGAGCACAAAGAAGATTGCGGTGTTGATAGCTGCCGATGAGGAGTTGTTGTCTACTGCTGGCGCCAAATCGAATCCAATGAAGAAGTTTGCAGTGATGGTGACTAAGATCATGAGCTCGAGAGAAGGTGACGGTTTGCTGTTAATGGAATTGGTGAGCGTTTAGACAAAGCCAGGGAGATGGAGAGCTTGGTAGATAATGAAATGGGTTTCTGCCATTTTTGACGGAGTGTTGCATGTGAAGATGGAGAAAAGTTTCAAAGGATATATATATTCTCGCCGGAACTATTTAGGAAAGTTGTTGTTGTGGTTTGAAAGAGATCGAGTAAGAAAACAGAGAAGAAGAACTATGGAAGACAACAGACTGATGTTGTTGTTAATGAGAAGTAATTGGAGTTCGAATTGGTTCACGCCATTGATGACAATGGAATGATGTTGTGGTAACTTATGAAGGTGCAGTTCGAGTAGGAAGGAGATGAACTTGAGATGAAGTTGATGGTATTGGGATCGAGCTGCATCCAATGAAGGTCGATGGTGGTTATGAGATAGAAAATAATGGCAGTAGAGTGGATTGAACGAGAAAGATGGATAACGAGCAAAGTTGACGATGTTGTGATGAGAATGAGTAAGGGAAGAAGCTGTTATCTCTGTTACCATCGACATCATGTGATGAATGGAGTGTGGCAATTGATAAAGGCATTTACTGGGAGTTGAGTTTGAGCTACGCCATCGAATGATGATGTTGTCGTTGTTTTGGACTACAAAGAGGAAGTAGTTTGCATGATGTCGAGGTTATGGAGAAGACAGATGAGAAGCTCGTGTCTGGGTTCCAGGCTTTGAGAAGTGACCAAGCGGTTGAGAGAAATGCGAGAAGAATTTAATTCTCACGGAGGGGAGTGTTTCCCGTACTTTTTGCCCGAAGGAAAACAAACTCAGATACTTTGATTTCTCACGGACAACCTAGTGTACGTGAGATGAATAGCCGAAAATAGAAAAGTCAGGGGAAAATAAAACTCACGGAGGTTGATATGTCCGTGACTCCGGCGGAGAAAAATCAAAATCCAGGGAAAAATAAAACTCGCGTTGAGATGACTGTCCGTGAGGGAAAGAGAAGATTTGCTTGTCAGTTCGCTATAACTAACATGCCGGCTGTTTAAATGGGATGACTTCTAAGTCTGATGCGCAAGCCCGATGGATGTGTTAGCCATTCTACTCACAGATGTGACCTTCTTATACGAGTTTCGCAAGTCTTGGCAATCGTTTTGCACGAGGATTTGGCGCACGGCACGCCTACAATCTGGGTACCTATATAAGAGATTTCTATGATATCTTTGATCATTCATTTTTACACACAAAAAAGGAAAAAGACGAGAGCTTTGGAGTTGGAGATTTTCTACAACCTAGGGTTTGATTTATTTTCTTCTTTATTATTTTACATGGGTTTTAAGAAATCCATGAGTAACTAAACCTTTCTTATTGGTTAGAGATGTAATCCTAAGTTGGAAGACATGTTATTCAATTGAAATATTCATTCTCATTCATTCACAATTTGTTAGTATCGCTTATGTTCTACCGTTTATAACTCCATGTATGATTGATTGCTAGTTTGTTTAAGTTGCAAATTAAATGAGCATGCATTCATATCTATTGCTAAACTAGGGTTTGAGATCCGGAATTGTCGAATAATTCTTGTTAGAAGTAGCATAATATAGTTGTTAACGACGGGATGTTGCCATACAATTATATGTAGAAGCGTAACCTAGGTTAAATCCGTGTTGCTCTTGCGCCGGATTGCTTAGAATAACCTCAAATCATAAATATTAGTGATTTCATTGGGTTAAACTTGAGTGGCTCTTGCGCCAAGTTATTTAGTGGAAAGGATTCAAAGAGTGGCTCTTGCGCCTTTGATGATAATAGGAGTTTTGCCGGAGTAAGCCTGCGATAGGACGCTCTAGGGTTATTGATATCGATAGAAAATGAATGTTGAGATTGATTCAGTTGATAACATGTTGGAAGATGGAAGATGAAAACTATAACCAGTACTTTTTATCTCTGATATCCGTATTATTCTATTTGCTTTATTCTTATTTAGTTATAATCACAAACAAAATCCCCCAGTTTCTATAAGTAATCAAAACAATTTGACAACCCATATCTCCTTGTGGAACGAATCTTTTATTATAACTATACTCTTATTTATAATTGTGAAGTGAAAGAACTTAAATTATTTTTAAGTCTACCGACAACCGATCGGTAGAATGTGGCGAAAAAGTACGGAGAAAACAAACAATAAAATAATACATGACATGTATATAAATATGACTAAAATAGAATCTAACTTAACACTTTGACACATAGACACAACACTTTGACATACTAATAAAATAAATGTTAAATCAAGAATCACCTTTTCATGGCAGACAAACCAAGCAACACCACTCAAGACGTGAAAGAAAAAATATTATAAAACAATGATCATAAACATGTCATTTTAAGAAGCATGGTTAAAAATCTATGAAATCAAACTAAATAATATTATATTATTAGCAATATTTCATGACATATATATCATAAACCATATCTACCCTCAAAAAAAAAAATCATAAACCATATCAGGCAGTACAATCCAGGATTTGAAAAGAGAAAGAGTAATGAATAGATGGATTAGGAGTAAATTTTTTTAAAAAAATGTTATCATTTTTATGTTATTATAGATGGTCTATAAGAAAAAAATATTATGGAAATCATAGACATGTGATTCCAAGCATTTCAAATCGGTACAAGGCTACAAGCAGTCAACATAATCAGACAATCAATTGGGAACATAAGTCAGTACTTGGATAACATATATAACCTATGGAAATAGCATTATGTATCGATGGGATAAAATCCTAAAATCATTAGGAACATCGGGTGATGAAGACATTTTATAGAGCATCAACATACATCGACATTATATAGTAATCTCAAAAGAAAAACATATTACGGAGACAAGTAAACATGTCAGACAAGACAATTACCAGATCCCATGTGACAATAAAAACAGATAAGAATATATATAAAATCAATATAAAATTAAATAGATTAGGCATATCTTCTGATGTGTTGATTGATGTTTGATTGAAAAGGAAAAAATAATAAATAGAAGTACCGAACACATTGAGAAGGATTTCCCGAGATGATACTGTGAACAGATGGTAACCCTTTTTTTTTTCTTTCGATGATGATGATGGTACTTATGATTCGCAGGGGATTGAAAAACAAATTAGATCCAACTTTTAGCTTAGCGGTACAACATCGTGGTGATAACGTTTTGGAGTGATAATTAGGTAAAAGCGAGAGGAAAGGAAAGAGGCAGAAACTTCCTTATTCATTAGAGTCTCTATCATTACATACTACTACTGTATTATATACAATAGAGGCAAAACCCTAACTATCTAGTTAGGCCGCACATCTATGGGCCGTAAGCCCTACAAAACTATAGAATTTGTAGTGGGATCTCAATATATGACATTCTTCACTAAAGATGGGAATAACATGGTGCATTGAAATACCAGGTGCACCACTATATAATAAGTCTTTAGAAATAGGGATACATATATAAAATAATAATTTGTTCTATGTTTGGAACGACATTTAAGATTTTTAATAGTCTGACGATGTTTCTATACACATCTCCACTATTTAATCAACTCTCATAGCAAATCCTATGGTAGTGTTACTCCTTTAAAATAAAGGAGAGACTACCAATTAGCTCAAATTAGGTCCTACCGTGGTACTCCTTCACTCCGATTTCACCCTAATGTCTTTCGCACACTTCTTGGGTGAAGGAGTGGTTGGTAATCTTCACTACAAGACATACTGCTTGGAGAATGACTAAATATCAACACAAACAACAAACATTCTAGCAGATGGGAAATAAAAAAAAAAAAAAAAAGAATAAGACCATATCAACATGAACGGTATACGGTCCGGATAAGGAAATTAAAAACAAAAGACAATATTAAAAAAGAAAAGAAAAATGTTAGGCGACAAACTATTTGGATGATGGTGTAAAACTTTATTTATTAATATTTTAAATTTTGAATAGTTCCTTTTAATGTAAACTTTCAAAAAAATATTATTATATGGCAAACAGTTTTCCTATAGATTTATGTTCCTCCTTCCATATTGGGACACTCCTTCCTTTGAACAAGTCCTCCTTCAAATTGAAGGGGCTAGTCTACAAATGAGGCTACACATAGCTTATGCTCTTAACTTTGTTTAATATGATCTCTAAATCATGTATTTTTAGATTACGCCGTTATAAATTATTCATTGTTACCAATGGTTAGATTGTATTTAACTTTTATTCTGTAACACTAGACATAAATTGTGTCATTCCGTATAAGATGAGTTTCTGGCTGAGCGAGACTATTTAACTAAGGGTACCCTTACACATATACAATGTAATATTTCTCCCCTATTACATAGGTTTGCCTACTGAAGCAGTTGATGATTTATCACCTAAGTTACTTGTCCATGGCTAAAGTTATATTTGAGCACCACAAAAAAAGTTTGTTATGCCTGCACATGGGGAAACAAGTTGGTTAAGTTGATGGAATTGATCTAAAGGTTTCTCGTGTTGAAGTGGAGAAGATGATTGGTAAGAAAGTAGATTTGTAATGACCCAACCATCTACCAATATTATTCCCACTTAGCCACTACGATCATTCACCAGTATAGAATCAATTGGTTACCGTTGCGGGTATCCAACAATTTAATTATAAAAACAATCAAGCAACTCCCTTTAATTATAGATGATTTATTAGTTTAATTATAACCTCTTAACTAGATAATGATTGTGATATTAAGCAACTCCCTTTATACGCAAGTCCTTTTTTCACATCACATGAACCTTTCTATACCTTATGCACTCAGTCAGCGGCATACATAGTTGACCTGACCAAACAAATATAACTCGAATTTGAGCCTATGGTCGACCAAGAAAACTCGAAACATATTTAACTCTCAATTTGGTTCTGTCATTAGAGATCATGAATTTCTTAGCTCTTGAGTTCACTGTTCGAAGAAGAGAACCTGAACTGATAGTTCCAGCATAACCCACACAATATGAATTTAAGTACTTGTTGGTCATTGATAATAGAAAAGGTCTTCTTTTTCAACACCCAATATTCATTTTTATGATAACAAGAGGGATCACTCCATGACCAGTACTTGCGAGACAGATGACATAGTGAGTGTAATTAAGAACGCACTAGCAAATACACTTGTTTTTTACTACCCATTTGCAAGTAGGGTTAGAGAAGCTCTTGGAGGGAAGATACTTGTAGAATGCACTGGTCAAGGTGTATTGTTTGTTGAGGATGATGTTGATGTTAGTCTAAATCAATTGGGTGGTGATTTCCTAAAACCCATATTTCTTCTTTGGAACAACTTCTTTATGACCCAATGGATTCCGATGATATTCTTCGTTTCCCTTTATTAATCATACATAACAGTTGACAACTTGACATAGTTATTGTTCGATGTAAGCGTAACAACTAACTATCATTCTGATCTAGGATGGTTATAGGTGACTCGGCTTGTGTAAGGAGGATTCATCGTTGATTTTAGCAGTAACTATACTATTTGTGATGCACGAGGTTTACCCCAATTTAAGACGACTCTAGCTGAAATTTCTCGGAGGGAACCGTATCCATCTATTCTTCCATCTTGGGAAATATAATTACTTAATGCTCAAGACCCACCACAAGTCACATTTGCACATTGAGAATATGATGTTATATCATAGAAAAACTTCCATCCCTTGATGACATGGTTCAACATTCTTTCTTCTCTAGCCCTAAAATATTGACAATTCTGAGACAACAAGTACCTTCTCACCTGCAAGCATGCACCACCTTTGACTTCATCACAACATGGTTGTGGATACGTACAATTGCAATCGAACATGATTATAAAGAAGAAGTACGTTTAGCAATCATCGTTACACATCTTATAAATTTCACTCACCATTACCGACAAGAGTTTATGGGAACATATTTGTTTATCCTATTGTGGTAACAACAACAGAGAAGTTGATTGATTGTCCCTTGAGTTTTGCGTTGGAGTTGGTGAAGGAAGCACAGTGAACTAAAAGTACATTAGATCAGTAACAAATCTAGTGTCACTGAAAGGGCGACCTATTATTTCTGTGGTGGGGTCTCATTTTATGTCATATTTGAGACATATGTGCAATGATGATGAGGTTGATGTTAGGTGTGGAGAAATAGTATACTGAGGGAAAGTCGTAGGTAATAATCCAACTTTAATTGTGCGTTTGGATACTAGAAGCAGAATTAAAAGCAGAAATCATAAGTAAAATTATTTTGCTTCAAAAAAAAAAATTACACATTCAACTTCTAGAAATCGTTTTGAAATTGTCTACCAAAACTGACTTCTTGATAGAAGTCAAAAATTATTTCTGGATACGCATCCAAACGCGTTATAAATCATTTGGATGTCAAGTTATTACTTGTCCCAAAAGAACAACAAAGGAGACAAAGGTAATCTAGTACCAGTTTGTTCTGTGACTCCCAACCAAGCTTCCCTGGGAGGGGTGAGCATGGGCGTAAGATGGGACTTTTTCATCCGCATCCAATCCACTCGCACTACGGATTTCAAATTTGGCATCCGCATCCAATTCATATCCAACGGATTTGCATCCAATGGATACACTGGATGAATGATTGGATGCTAGATAATCCAACTGTTGTTTTAGTTAAAATTTATAGTAAAGAAAATAAAGCTAACACAAATGACTCCTTATAAAACCTACATATCCTATATATGTATACAAATATAAAAATGTCATGTACAACACCCCAAGCAAATATCTTAAAAATTTTAAATGATCCATAGTATTTTAGAACTATATAAATGCCTCTAATTTAATCTGATATGGATGCCCAACCCGATTTTCAAGGTTGCATCCGCCCGATCCGTTATCCGTTGGATTTCAAAATTCCATCCGCATCCAACCCATTAACGAACTGGTCCTGACACCCATCCGAAAATGAACGGTTGGTCCCTAAATC